>OX243849.2:14115000-14715000 GCA_945859575.2 Herminia tarsipennalis | reverse complement strand
ATACCTATTCATTTAAATTATGAAAAGTGTTATTACGTTAATTATTATTATTACATCTTTAATTTAGTACGTAGATGTATTCTATGTCGAAGGACTATTGAGTTATCTTAAAATAACTGAAAGTAGTACTATGTACTCGAGCGTATGCAGTAAGTAAAGCAATGTACACGTATATCGTACACAGATATGGAATTTCGAAACACCTTTGGAGGTTCGATATTTCGAGTCTGTGCACGAGCGATGGGCGTTGCTCGAGAACATTTGTATGAAACTTACCTTCTATGTTCTCTGTTTTTTTGTGGCTTTGTGTTTATATCATAAAACATGCAATAAACATCAAAAGCTTTTAATCTGTTGGTGAAATTGTGTACTCTTTATAAGGTTCAACACTGAAATTTATTTGAAGAGGGATATTATTCGGCGAATATGAAAGAACCTGTGATATAGGTTTTATGGCGCCATCCATGTAGAAAGTTGTCTAAATTAATGTAACTTTTATAATAGTAGTTACTATAATTACTTTTAAATCTATTATAGATAATGTTCGTTCGTTTTTTTTTGTAAAATTTGGTAGATCTCATAATTTACAAGCACGTTTGTTTAAGCCTTATTTGTATATCACTGAGCCTGCATCGATAAACGGGTACAAAAGAAATAAAAGATTTTTAATTCGAACCAGTACTTCTTAAGATTAACGCATTGAAACAAACAAACAAACTCTTCAACTTTATAATATAAGTATAGAATTGTGGTTTTTGAGAAAAAAAAAATTGAAAATCGACTATTTTTTGTCTCGAAATTCTGAAATAAGTATATTAATTTCTCCAAAACTAAGCGTAACATCAAAAAATGCTATACTAGACTAAAAAGTACTAACTAAACTAAAAAGTATAAAATAATCTTCTATAAAAAAAAAATTGAACAATTTTTCGTAAGAAAGCGTGGGGCGTTATAAAGCAATATCGTCACAAGCACCACACGTTTTTTAAACTATTATTTATTTTTATTTTTTTAGGTGGATCCCCTAGTTTAGCCCCTTTGGGGGTTGATTTTTCAACAACATGTTTTCTTTATTTTAAACCAAAAGCCAAATACGAAATTCGAAACTGGCCGAGTTTCATAATTTACAACCACAATTTTACCCCCTTGGGGGTTAATTTTTCAAAAACGCCATAACATGTTTTCTTTATTTTAAAACAATAAGCCAAATACGGAATACCACACATCTAACTTCAAAACTGGAGGAGTTTCATATATAAATTTACAACCACAATTATACCCCCTTAAGGAATTAATTTTCGGAAATACTTTCTTATCAGATTGTATTGTAATCGGTCCTTGATAAGTATGCGAAGTTTCAATGAAATCAGACGTTCCGAAATGGGTAAAAACACGTTCAAGAATCCCGTTACATACTAATACAAACATACGTATGAAGCTAATAAAACGTGTTAAAAATAAAAAAATAAACAAATCGAAAACCTCGTATATGTATATCTTGATTTAACATAGTTACAAGGTTCGTTGATGCTTTAAAATATGCAGCATCAAGGTCACTATAGATGTTTCTAACATAAGTTTTCCGTACGCTTAGTTTGGAAAAAAATAATATATTTCTTAATTTCAAGATAAGAAATAGTCGATTTTAACATTTTTTTTCTCAAAAACTACAAATTAATGATAGATAAATAAGGTTCAAACAAACGTGGTTGTAAATGATTAGATCTATCCGATTTTACAATAAAAAGATTTCCGAAAAATGGGGTCTATAAAACATAGTGTCACTTTAAAACTTCCTGATTGGTTTTACAAGAATGGTTAAGGTAACCATTCTTGTAAAACCAATCATCCATCTCAAGATTCTCATCTTTCGCTTTTGAAGACAAGAAACATATAAAACTATTACAAGACTTGCTGTCTTGTATCGATCAGAATGTGAGATCGATACAAGACAGCAAGTCTT
Organism: Herminia tarsipennalis; assembly: GCA_945859575.2. Lineage (NCBI taxonomy): Eukaryota > Metazoa > Arthropoda > Insecta > Lepidoptera > Erebidae > Herminia > Herminia tarsipennalis. Next base: position 14,713,037 of record OX243849.2, on the reverse strand, counting down.
GTAATAGTTTTATAGGTCTACCCTTTTTTGACTTGCTATATATATGACCATTATCGAAAGGGGTAGAAAGTGTACTGGTGAGTGTCTATGGATCCCCGAGAGAAATCAAGTGGAATCTCCATTATATCCTCACCTGTTCCTGATCTTTGTACGGCGCCTCAGGGGCATACACCCTGAGCACATCAGCGATGCAGCACGCGATAAGCAGCTGTACATCTCTGGAGGGGTGTGTGAGGAAGAAGTCGTCGGCCAGGTGTAGCGCCAGAGGAATGTACTGCTGGTACATACCCTCATCTTGGCCGAGACCTTGTAGAGTATGTGCTAGAACCTGTAACAAAGAAAATTTATGGTTAAAGCAACTATTTTTATATAAGTACTTTAGTACTATTACTTAATCTGTGATAAGACTGGAGACGCGTTATTTTATTGATGATTTGATGCGTGTTTCGGCCGAATATTCAAACGCTACTCAAATCAAAACTTAGTGATATAAAAAAGTAGCGACAGATTTCTATTTGACTAGCCTGTTGTCGATGAGCACGATGGTTTATTCTGTCCGAGCATTATTAATAAATATGTATGATTTTTTTGTCTGGGTTCCATAGTACAAGCTCTGCTTAGTTTGGGGTTTGCGTTGTGTGCGTTGTCTCAAGAAATTAATATTATTATTATTTTTATTTCGGGGGCAGCTTAGTGTAAGCTTTAAAGCCGTTCGATCAAATTAACCCCATGACCAAGTATGACCCTGTCGAGTTAATTTCTTGTCACTTAGTCCTGCCTGAAATAAGACTAGATCTAACGATATACATCTGCGAGGTTAAGCAACGTTGCCACTGTCGGTTTATAGATGGGTGACCGTTTTCGAAAAACGTCACACCCCTCCATGCCTCGGAGCGCACGTCGGATTTCCACCCCATCCAACTATTGGAGCGGGGGAATAGAGTGCATTCGTGCACTATAATATCTCCTGCAGAACTACGCAATACTGGTCACAGAGAAAGGTGACTATCCGATCCACTTAAAGAAAACAGTGATGGATACCTGTATTTTACCGACTCTCACGTATGGTTGCCAGACATGGACCATTGTCAGATAACTATGAAAAGAAGCCTTTTAAAAATCAGACCAGAAGACAAATTAAGAAGCACATGATACAAATGAAAAAGACAAAACTAATTGATGTCCTACAGTCAAAGGTTGAAAGGACGATGGCCATGTAGCACGATACCTACTGCAACAAGCGATGGTCAGTAGAAGTGACGAGATGGAAAGGTCCTAGTGGAAAGGGACGAAAAGAAAGACCTATTAAGCGATGACTTCATAGCTGCTAGCAGGAAAAGAATGGATTAAACGAGCTAGAGACAGAGAAAACTGGATGAAAGAGGAGGCCTATTCCCAAGCAGGGGTTCTTAGAAAATATATTAGACGAAATGTAATTTAAATGTAATAATTAGGTGGTGGGGAATAAAAGGTTTTTTACCGCAAGGAAGGGTTATGTTTTTCGCGTGTATCTCGTATGTATGTAATATTCTTTATTACCTCATATTTTTCAAACCACTAGACGGTTTTAAACAATTAAGACGTCGTTAAATTTGTCTTGACCGGCCAAGTGTTCTTAGATAAGTGACGTTTGAAAAAAACAAAGATGACGGCTGTGAGATGTCAAAAAGTTTTTTTGAACACCGCAATATGTGGTTTCAACTTAAAGTGCTCATTGTAAGCATTTCAAAAAGGTATTTACATTATTATCATTCTTTTGTAATTTTTTAAGACGTGGCAATAGATGTGACAAAAGTTAGTTGTTATATCGGTTACATCCTATAACCACTAACAAGTATTAAATAAAAAAATATTTAAAAAATAAAAAAATAAGTTCATTGATATTCATTAATGCCTCCACCTGGGTTTTTATTTTTTATTTTTTTTTTTAATTATTATTAATATACCTAACTACGCCGGAGATATTATAGTGCACAAATGTTGCTAGTATCTCAATGAGATCCGCCACTGTAACCGATATCGGAAAGGAGACCATTTATTACACCTAGCTCACTAGCGGTCGAAAAAATTAATTTGCTTTAAGTGTTTTAAGCTTTCTTAAGCCGTGTTTACTTACAATCTAAGCATAAGCAGTATGCTTAGATGCCGTGTTTACTTACAATCTAAGCATAAGCAGTATGCTTAGATTGTAAGTAAACACGGCTTAAGAAAGCTTAAAACACTTAAAGCAAATTCATTTTTTCGACCGCTAGTGAGCTAGGTGCTTGTAAGTAAACTTAAAGGGGTCATCTTTGACTCAAAGATGATTTTTGATACGCATATAGATACAATTGTAAATAAAGCGTCTAAAGCATTAGGATTTATTCAGAGAATATCTGCCGATTTTAGTAACGTTAAAACAATAAAAATTCTCTACTGTACTTTTGTTCGCAGTCACCTTGAATATTGCTCTCAGGTTTGGAATCCGAACTACAGTATTTATATTAATAGAGTAGAGTCCATTCAAAAAAAAATTTTTGAGATACATTCAATTTAAATGCAACAGTTACCAACCTAACTATTTAAGTAGATGCAAGAAATTCCATATGTTGCCGCTATATGAACGTAGAAATGTAGCTGACATAACATTACTTTGTAAATTAGCAAATAATATTACAGATTGTCCTGAATTGCTGAGTGAAATAGGGTTACGTGTACCTTCAGCACACTTGAGAAACCATAACCTCTTGAACATTGCTGCGGCGCGGTGTACGTATCGACAAAATGCATACTTGATCAGGGCTTGCAGGTTATATAATTTATTGTGCCAGGAGGTTGATATGGATTTATTCGTTATTAAAATAAATGTAATAAGGGCGAGGATTTGTCAATATTTTTTTGAAAGCCATTGATTGTTAATGTAGTAGTACAGTAATTAAGTTTAATAATTTATTTAAATAATAATTGTTATTTCCCGGTATTAGTATTATATAGTATAGTATACATGCGTATAGTAACTTTGTTTTGTCCATCTTTGTCTGTTGTCTGTTCTTTCTTGCTGTTGTTATATGTATTTGTGAAAACTTTTAATTGGCCTTATTTATCTATTTTAAGCACTATCTGTATTATAGCTGTAAGTTTTCTTGAGTAAATAAAATAAAAATAAAAATAAAATAAAATAAAAAGAAAAGGGCATAAACATGGGTTTTCCCAACTCCCGGTTTACGTTATTAATGTCAGTACGATAACAAGTGTTCGACTTACGCATTCCTTGTGACCTTACACGCAGTCTAAATAATAAATGAACGTTTACCAAGCCTCATACATCGAAGGGGAAAATTGACACATGCGATGGCGTAGTGGTTTTTTTTCTGCAGATCTACTAAGGTGGATATCATACAGCCTGGCCGAACGATCAATAGAGATACTCGAGCGCATTAGATTCTCATAGATGGTTGAGACAAGCTGATTAACGGCCGATAATCTAACTATCGATGGATTTGGCTACTAGAGGTGTATATTTGACATAAGCTTCATACAAAATATGTCAAAATTCTACCTCTAGCCAAATCCATCGATATGTAGATTATTGAGACCGGCCTTTAATATTCTAACGATTAAATGTAAGGATTTTCTTTAACTGACGATGTTTTTTTTTTAATGTTCAAATAACCGCCACCGATTCGTCTTTTAAATGGGAGCTTCTTTTGGGTTCACTTAACATTCCATACGAAAGAGTATTTAATTTTGAGCCGCCATCTCCCCCCTCTCTCCAAGGATAATACATACTAAACCTATTTTACTTCGCATCATGATAATCTTCAAAATCGAATAGGTACGACGCTCGAATAATTAGTAATTTAGCACATCGGGTGGGGAGCCCGACGTGGCCGATTAGCCGATAGCTAAGGTCGATTCACACATATCAGTGAAGCCACAGTTCCGACACAGTTCAGTATCAGTGCCGCAGTGTTGCGTGAGTCATTCAACTCACACATGTCAGTCAGTACTCAGTTCACGGAGCTTCAGTGACAACGTCAAGTATCGTGATTGTTGCTATGGATCTATTCAATAATAATTATAATAATAACCATTTATTTCAGGCTACTAAGGCCCATATCATACAAATACCTATGTATTTGTATGATATGGGCCTTAGTAGCCTAGTACATAAAAAACTTAATAAACTAATACATAATTTAAACTACAATTACACAAATACGTAACATAATAACAATAAACTAATACATAATTAAAATTATACACGACAGTGGGATTGAGACAGCGGCGTCGTGTTTCGCTGCGTGGTGTCACGTAACCTTCCACGAAAACGTCGGTACGCGACACCCTTCGGCCAGAAGTCCTCCTTCATAAAGATGGACAGATGTTCACTGGGAACTCGCACCATGAATGATTTGAAGTTGATGTCATGGCGCGACTCCAACTTCTCTACCCTCAAGGTCCATTTCGTCTTGATCCGGAGGTATTCCGCAAGTTCCTCTGCCTTTGTGGTGTGATGCAGACGAGACACATATAACTACGTCGTTCAATACTACGGAGCTAGCAATAGGGTATCAGTATCTTTTTAAGAAACGTCAAAACGATGCGCCTCGTACTAATTTATAAGAAATACAAAGCAATGACGTCATTCTTTTGTATGGTCAAATCATGTAGTTTCAATGTTTGTTTTGATGTTTATAAATTCATGACAACGTAAAATTGTAGAGAAAGATTGTTTTCCAGAATATTTTTGCTATTCCTGTATAGTTTAAAATAATTTATTTTTATTGTAGTCATAAATAGACGATGAAGAAGAGAAGCATCAACGAATAAAGAAAAAATGGGTGCATTTCGTTCTACAAATTGGTTTTGTATTTCGAATCCATGTTTGCATGAGACAAATGATATAAAACCTTATTCTCTCGAACCAATTCTATCAAGCGCTCGTCCTTCATTTGGTTTTTGATGCCGCGGCGTCCCTGGTCCGACAAAAAATATGGTTGTCAATACGAATACGTCCGTGATTGCCGGTGTCGGCACTGACACTGAGAGCAGTGTCACCGACACTAACAAGTGGGGATGCATTTCATAGAGAATGTAGGAAAGAATATTTCGCACTGTGCCGGCACTGTGCCAGTACTGTGTCGGAACTGTGGCTTTACTGATAAGTCTGAATCGGCCTTTATTCGAACGACACAACCCCGACATAAAACAATTACTATGGTTAGTTAACCGTTACAATTTTTCATTTGCATTTCCAATCTAGGTTGCGTGTCATGTAGAATTGTAGACAATACAACTACTTATCATCTGTGAAGATTATCTAGATCAGGGTTTCCCAGAGTGGTTTCCATGGAACCCAAGGGTTCCCTAGAAAAGTTTTTTTTTTTAAATCGTGAAAGCGCAACTACAAAACACTGTCCAGTAATAACAGTTCTCATTTCATTTGGTAGGTAATCCTAATGAAAGTATCATAACTGGACATTTGGTAAACCTACTACCCCCGTCATGAATGGTCTTGGGAGTCCATAAAATAAATCGTATTTGTCGGGTGTTCAGTTATGTTAAAAGTTTGGGAACCCCTGATCTAAGTATCTAGATTGTCTAGACTAGATGTGACCTAATGACTACTTTTTATACAGATTTAGACTTTAGTTGCCACACCTGCTAACTAATTTCGCAATAGTTAAATTCAATTAATTAACAGCTCAAACGTTAGTATTTATAATATTAACTTATATAAGTATTATTATTATATATTATTCATTTTAAATAAAATACTATTTATTATATTTCCATTTAATAGTTATCACAATTTATATTTAGAGTTGCCTGTCAAAACACAGCGGTACAGTGGCGAAATTCTAAATTTCGCCAAAAAGGGTCTTTCAGACGAGTCTGAGGGAGGGGGGGGCAATTGCCCAATTGTCCCTGTTGCCCCAAACTCCCTTAGATCCGCGGCCCGCGACAGCTAATATACCTACATACGAACATAATTTTGCCATCCATCAATTGGTAGTGGGCAAGCATGGTCGATAAGTCACTGAAAGACTGATTATGTAAACATAACACACGGACACCACAATTGACAGACAAACAATATTATATTCACAACTATCACACCGTAACTAATTACTTTTCACAGTTCAGTTATAATAATAGAGCTCGGTAGTATCATGAATACATGATATAATATTAGCCATCGTATTTACTTAACATACTATAATAATGTTAGGTTACTTATTACTACCCCAAGTCTATTTCAGACTATATTATATTTCTATAACTAGCCCCAAATTCAAGTAGCTACTGTTGTTTTCAAGAAAGTAGACATGACCTTCTATTTGTAATACACACATATGACACCGTCAGAATCTGCTTCGTCGCTCGATGCTTATTATGCGCCTGAATGAAGAGACGAGCAGGGCGCGAGCCTGTAGACCTACTCTCGAAAAACCAAAATCATAAATTTTCGTTATCTCAAATTTCTCCAGTTTACGGGGAACCCATAGACGATTTTTGGATAGGAGTGGATTGAATTGAAGTTCTGTATATTACCACGTCATTTTTGATCGAAACTTCGTATTCATTGAATTAGAGTAGGCCTCCTGTTCTGCATAGATCCGAGCGTCACAGCACCGCGCTCCTCATTCTGAGACATAAGTCTCATTTGCTCAGTAATTGGACTTGCTACAGTGCTCTTCATCCGAAACACATTGATGTGTTTGCATCACTATTTCACGAAAGAATAACTGACACTGTATCTGTGGTGTACCCAACAAGATGGCCTCTGACTTAGGCTGCCTGTCTATTGAAGAGGGGCGAGACTGCGGAGCGGAGAAACGGAGAAACAATAATATCTTGGGACAACTCACACAACGCCATCTGATCCCAAACAAAGCAGAGCTTGTACTAAGGAAACCAGACAACTTTTAATCATACTTCTAGGTATATTTCTAAGTACATACATATCTATACTTCTATACTAATAGTATAAAGAGGTAAAGTTTGTGAGGTTGTAGGGGGGGTAATCTCTGGATCTTCTGAACCGATTTCGAAACTTCTTATACCAATAGAAAGTTATGTTATTTGTGAGTGTCATAGGCCCGGGTAACGAAGTGGGCACGGGTCAGTTAGTTATAGATAAAAAAACATCCAAACACATCCATCGTGCTCATCACACAAGTTTTAGCCTGGGTGGGGATCGAACCCACGACCTCCGGCTTAGCAGTTAGGGTAATTACCACTAGACCAACAGGCCAGACCAATAAGATTGCATAAAATCTTAACTCCGCTCCAGTGGACCCGTCCTATTGGTTAACATTTCTGTTTCTCCATTCCGCAGCCTCAATGGACAGGCAGCCTTAGTAAAATGCATGCAAACATAGTGACGTCACACTTGTTAACAAAATACAAATTAGATTTCGAGAGTCGCTACACAACGCGGAATCGCGCGGCGAGTAGGAAATTACTGCATTGCGTAGGGTGGTAACGCAAGGCTTTTATGTGTTCTAGTAGGTACTGGTTAGTCTGGTTCAGTACAAATGATCAGCCGCTTTTGCCCTTAGTTGACAGCTTGTTTTAGAGAAAGCCATGTGACTTTTAACCCGACTGCAAAAGAACTAGGATAATGCTTTTCGAGTGTAAGTATGTATTATATCTACATCTACAACCTATACTGCTTGACTGATTTCATCGTTTAAAAAAAATATATAGACTATTTCACGTCTATATTAAAGACTAGCTGTCCTGCGCAACTTCGTCTACGTAAATTTTCCCCGTTTTTGCAACATTTCTCATTGTTGCTGCGCTCCTATTGGTCGTAGCGTGATGTTATATAGCCTATAGCCTTCCTCGATAAATCAGCTCTCCAACAGTGAATTTTTCAATTTGGATCAGTAGTTCCTGAGATTAACGCGTTCAAACAAACAAACTCTCAGCTTTATAATATTAGTATAGATGAATTCAACGAGACCTCGTTGGATTTGTCTTAAATATAGAAGTGAAATAGTCTACAATATTTTTTACTTCATGTTATATTTTCAGTTATAACGGTATTTTTTTTTATTTGGGTAATGAAGGTGACATTCATTTGGCCGATATTCGGGGTAAAGTAGATGAAAAAGGTTTGGAACCACTACTCTACAACGTGTTTAGTGTGGTAGGTCCACAGCGAAAAGATCTTAATCTATACTTATATTATAAAGCTGAAGTGTTTGTTGGTTTCAACGTGATAATCTCAGGAACGGGTCCGAAATAAAAAAATATTTTACTGTTGCATAGCCCATTTATCGAGGAAGGCTATAGGCTATCTAAATCACGCTACAAAAGAGGGAAAATGTACGCAGACGATGTTGCGCGGGACAGCCAGTATAGGTAATATTACATACCCTCCTAAAATGTAACAAATAACAGAGTCGGACATAAGTGGTAACACGCATTTCCTTTAATAAAGGAGGTAAACAACAATATGCCGTTATGCTGTGAAATCGAAACATTTGTTATCTGACCTGGTAGCTTACACACAATTATGACTGAACTAATAATAGCTCTATAATTTTATTAGAGCCACGCCACGCACGATACTTTTAATTATTGGTGCCTCATAGCGTTTTCGCTGCATTATGCGTACAATCGTTGGACGTTGTTAACAAATCGCATCATTTTGCGTCTTTGCAGTTTGGCAGTCCGCCTTCGAAATCTAGATGCAAGAGCTAGCTTCAATTTCGGAACAAAATGACCCGAGTTTCCGTTTTCGTGGGCGATGTCTACGCGTGCGTTAAGCGGACGCGCGTTGTATGAAACTTTCCTTATATTGTACTCTCTGTGTATTGTGGTTCAATTTCGTAGTTCTAGATGCAGCGATTTAGTCACTGTGCTAAATGCTGTAGCCCCAGTAAGGACGAGGACTTCTAATGCAACCTGGTGAGTGGATCATGAGGATGATACACAATCAATGAAAAGCCGTGGCAGTCATTATGCCCGGAGACTTTTAACATCGCGATTTAGCCATTTGTGACGTCAATACTACAGCGCCTTTGTCAAACTAAACTCCGTGGGTACTTCCTTTTTGATGCAGATGTTTGTTTATTAATGATAGTGTTTCATGCTAAATAAACCAGCATTGAGAGTTTATTGCACTTAACCACAAATTTTATACATATAAATTAAATTTAATATACAAATTGAATTGCACATAATTATGTCCGTCATTGAATGACTTGTGCAGCCGATTGACATAGTCATCGTGATTTTGTTTGGTATAGTTAGTATTTATTTTAGTATTTAAAAGTTGGGAGTTTTTAATTGATGATGGTTTTAATAAATCTTAAATAACTTCCTGTACTCCATTGATCATGCTGTGAACACATAGTTAGAATCATAGTTTAAGACATAACCTTGGAATTTCATAATTTAATACGTTCATGTAATATTATTTGTTTTGTGTGCCTTAGTAAAACAAATAAATAAATCACTCCGAGGACTTAAATGTACGCCAGGTAAGAAATAAGGGGTCATACACCATTATATCTTTTAGAACACTGCGACTTCAGGGCATCGAGCTCTAGGCCGCACGGCGAAAAGAAATCCTTGTAAAAGTTCATAAAGTAAAACGCGCGATTTCGATCCACCGAACGTCACGCCTTCATCGGTGATGCTACAAATAATACCGTGTGTGTTATGATCCTTATTTAACTAGTTTGAACATAATGCATGTGACGTAACGATGTTAGTTAGTAAATACCGTTAATTAATATAACTACTGTACAAATCGATTTGTAACTCACATTCGACTAGTGAGGTATAAATAAAGGCAGTATAATATAATTATACCGATAGAGCTTTGGGCTTCCAGGTGTATGAAGCCGAAATTTCATTCGAGAGTTTTCGCGCTGCGACAATGTAGGAAGAAATGTGTTCGGTTCGGCTTTGTTGTGCCGACCCGAACTCATAGTTAAAATCGGTTAAGTTCTTGAGGCTACAGATTGTACCACAAATATAAACACATAGCTGACCCGTGCAACTTCGTATGTGTCAATTTTCCCAGTTTTTGCAAAAAAAAAAAAATTATTCCTGCTTTGCTCTTATCGTAGCGAGATAATATAGCCTTCCTCGATAAATGGGCTAACAGGAATTTTTTTTTCAATTCCAACAAATAGTTCCTGATATTATCGCATTCAAACAAACAAACTCTTCAGCTTTATAAAAAAAAGTCAAAGTCAAATTACTTTATTCATTTAGGTTACAAATGCAACGCTTAAGCGTCTTCTAGACGGTTGGAAACAAGCGGGCAAACCAAGGTGACCTTGGCGGGAGCTTTGTGTGGCCCACCGTCTGTGTTTTCGTCCAAACGGTTGGAAACCACACGCAAACACGCGCGACCTTGGCGGGGCCCACCAATTGTTGGTTGCAAACCACACCAATTACATTATTTCGCCAGTATGTACTTGCAAATTTTTAATAGTCAATTAATACATTTTTATAAATTTAACAAAACTATAGGTACAAGAAGGGTAGGTACTTATGTACATTGCAATAAATATCATATCAATTCTGCGGCAATTTATGTGTGCCTGTGTGGTGGTTTGGTTTGTTGTTCGGTTGGAAACGCCGACTACGCGGCGACAAACCAACAGTAAAGCGTCTTCTAGACGGTTGGAAACAAGCGAACAAACCAAGGTGACCTTGCTGGTTTCCAACCGTGCAGACGGCTGTTGTAAACCAAATTACATTGTACTTGGTTTGCAACAGCCGTCTACACTGTTGGAAACCAGCAAGGTCACCTTGGCGGGAAGCCTTGTTTCCAACCGTCTAGAAGACGCTTAAGCATGTTCCAGACGGTTGGAAACAAGGGCACAAACCAAGGTGACCTTGGCGGGAGATTTGTGTGGCCCACCGTTTTTCCTTGGTACTTGGTTTGCAACCGCCGTCTGCACTGTTGGAAACCAGCAAGGTCACCTTGGTTTGTACGTTTGTTTCCAACCGTCTAGAAGACGCTTTAAGCGTCTTCTAGACGGTTTGAAACAAGCGAACAAACCAAGGTGACCTTGCTGGTTTCCAACCGTGCAGACGGCTGTTGTAAACCAAATTACATTGTACTTGGTTTGCAACAGCCATCTACACTGTTGGAAACCTGCAAGGTCACCTTGGCGGGAAGCCTTGTTTCCAACCGTCTAGAAGACGCTTTAAACGGCATGGTGGGAGAGCGCTCCCACCCGCCAAGGGCGTTGGAGGTCAAACCATAATTTGGTTTGCAACCGCCGTCTGCACGGTTGGAAACCAGCAAGGTCACCTTGGTTTGTACGCTTGTTTCCAACCGTCTGGAGCATGCTTTATGAACGTCAGACAAAATTTGGAATAGAATGATTCTACATTTAATGCCTAATTCGCAAGAGTAAAGTGAGAAAAGAACTTAGCATAAAACACTCATAGCCACTTTTTTTAAATGCCATTTTTTACAATATATTCAGTAAGGTGCTGCAACCATTACACCATGAAACTCAATGTAAGTACCTATAGATTAGATAGGTACATAACGGTCCAAAACCATACATTATATTTGGAAATTAGGAAAAATAAGTTTTCACATTCTGTGCTCAGAGACTACCTATCCACAAAGCAATAATTGCTTTCGATACTATAAATCATTTCAAGGGTTATGCACTGAGCAACCATTTTCGGAACATTGTTCTCAATCATAACTTTGTCATCTTGTTTTAACAGCAAACATAGGCAACGATGTTTTAAGTTAAAAAGGTGTGGATAGGTTACATAAACAACATTCGATCGTTGAACTAATGCACACATAGATAATTTAAATACTGCAATGTCACACTATTAAAAAAGTCGTAAAAGTAGGAAAGCATGATTTAATTATCACGAGCGAAAAAGAGAGAAATGTAATCCGCTTATTTCATCTGTTAACGCCGGCGATGCGACACTGACATGTAAAAACAAGTCAATTGTATTGTATTTAAAGGTGCCGCTTTCTGAGCACTTGTAACCTATCTACACCATTTTACTTAAAACATCATTGATTATAGTATAGGCTTTAAATATTGTATAGTTGTGGCGGAACGCGGCCACGTCAACTAGATTATCGAAGGCAACCATTAAGTCCTCCTGTGTGCAGGTGATCGGGCACACAGATCACGATCATAAATCATTCAATAATTTATTTGCTTTAGATGTGGTACAATTGTTATATTATTGGTGTTATTTTTATTTTATTTTTATTTTTCATTAATGGTTCACAAATCGGACAATACAGTTAACTTCTTAAATAAACTACACTTAAACTATACAATACTGTGTGTCCTAAAAATAGTGAACACGACATGCTTTTCGGTACAGACATATTACTTATCCCTAAAGATTATAAGTATGTATTTGAATACACAACAACAAAAAAAAAAAAATAGTTAAAATTAAGAACAAGGTAACAATAATTAAATGTGGATGGGATTGATAGACTTTAGACAAAGGTTTCAAATTTATTCCTAATATATTTTTATAAGTAGATTCCGATCCAGAGCATCTAGTCATTAATAGTGACATGCAAAAACACACAAATGTAGAATTATCACGATGTGTGACATGGGCTTTTGTTTGTATTGGATTGGACCACACAAGCAACTCAGGATGCTGTACCTGAGAATCGCCGGCCGACCTGGGTCCGAAGTCTTTTTAAAGACTGCTAGATCAGCCATGGTAATTCTTGGCAGGTTGCACAAATTAATTCGGCAGGGATACTCCTTCCTTCCACAGATAACATAAACTGAATAACGCTAGCACACGTATGCATGACATAACTTAGAGACACGTTGCGTTTTGTTGTCAAGGTTGAATAAAAATAAATAATGGAAGCGATTTCCCGACGTCATTGAAACCTGACGAACAATCATTCGATATCTAATTACAGAATTAATATATTAACGTCGGGGCGTAAGGTTAATTCTGTATTAGAGAGAACGATTAGCTCGATAAGTTCTAGGACATAGTTATTGATTGCAATTAATAAAAAACCCGCCTGCGCAAAAAAGATGGAAACAGGATTCTCCTACATAATTATATAATTTCATGCAGTCGGAGGCGTTAATGAATCTCGATGAACTTAGTGAAGTGCCTCCGACTGCATAAAATTAAATAATTATGTAGGGGATCTAGTTTTTGTGTTTTTTTTATTTTTATATATATATTTTTTTATTTAATACTTTAACTTTTTTAGTATTAACATTTAAACTTTCGCGTTGCATGATTATAACTATTTATTATACGGGAATTAACGCGCATTGTTTACCTTAAAATTGCTTGACGTTTCGACTAGGTTGCACCGGCCGTGGTCACAAGCGGACCTTTAGTTAAGCGGTTTTTTAGTATTACAGTCATAATCATAAGAGGCGAGAGTGCAACCCCCAAATTGTATACTGGGTACGTCCACGAGTATAAATACGTATATAGGTACAACTGACTGACTTGGAAGGTCGACTCCACCCAATTCAAGTCACATTAGCTCACCTATTAACAGTTTTACAGATATATTTGCATGAACGAATTTATACATTATTTTTTAATAGTTTGCCGCAAGGGATGTCGATTCAATCAATCGACAAAGTTACCGTCTGGTTATGCAAGTAGGTCAAACAACTGACAGTTCACAACAGAAATAGGAGCCGATGATACCTGACGTTATAATAATAACTAAACTTTTTCTATTGTATTAGTGTATCGCAACTAAACGCAACAAAAGAAATCGATTTGTTTGACACCCTAACTACCGACTTCAATTTCGCGGGATCAGAGTTACCATTAGAAAATCTTAAACTAATAGGTGACTAACTTTTTGATTAAACAAGTAATAACTTTTTTAAGAAAAATGAACTGCATTCAAGAAAAAAAAATATCAAGCACATCATCAAAAACAAATTTAACTCCTTTGTTATCTATACTAATATTATAAAGCTGAAGAGTTTGTTTGAACGCGGTAATCTCAGAAACTATTGGTTCGAATTGAAAAATTCTTTCACTGTTGATAGCCCATTTATCGGGGAAGGCTATAACTATATAACATCACGCTACAACCAATAGGAGCGGAGCAGCATTGAGAAATGTTGCAAAAACGGGGAAAATTTACGCATACGAAGTTGCGCGGGACAGTTAGTAGTCTATATCTCTGGTGTTTTATAAGCTAGAACAGCGTTTTATACACTAAAACCAGAAAAATATGCAATCGAATAATGAAAACCGCATCAAAATCGGTGCAGTAGTTCCTGACAAAATCATACATACGGGTAAAACATAATACTACCTTTTTTGAAGGCAGTTAAAAATGCGACAGCTTAACATTAATTGAAAATTAAATAAATATATGCATACCCTACATATTATGTCACTTCCACCACAGAGTACATTTTATATACTGAGAACTCCCACAACCGAGGCGAATCTAACATCTAACATGATGAAATCCGTCAACAACAAACATACATTCACTCGTAAACATTACCTCCTTGGCGCAGTTGGGTAAAAATCGGTCCATACGCTTGGGAGATACGATGGCACACAGATATAGGTACACATTAAACTTGTAGGAACTTAAGTATTAAAGATAGCCTAGGTTTGACAGGCAGCCATAACACCTATTACTACTATGTTTAGTTGCACAGATCAATACAATAAATAAAATACATAAAGTAGCCAAAGTTACACTGTACAAAGCTAAGTAGGTCACCGTTTTACAAACATTTATTTTGTATATCCATGCGACGACACTTTAAAAATATAACATGTTTATTTTGGCACTTTTACGTTTAACTATATTTATATTTAGCATACCTTTTATGCTATTTTTGTCAATCTCACAATGGGTTAGCTGTTAAAAAATTGCGTTTTACGGTAATACAGTTTTTTAATTTGCGAATGTTTTGTCTTTTTTATTTCTGTCTTATTTATTACTTACTAGCTGTGTCCCGCGGTGTTACCCGCGGTTTATTAGCCTATGTGTTAATCCAGGGTATCAGCTAACTCCATACCAATTTTATTAAAATCGCTCAAGCCGTTTAGACGTGAAGAAGTAACAAACATACACACTCACATACTTCCACTTTTATAATATTAGTGTGATTCGTTAATATTTTTTACCCGATTGCGCCAAAAGGAGGGTCAAGTTTTTTTAGTTCATTTCTTTGACATGCCCTGCAGCCCAAACGGTTTGACGGATTTTATCATATCAGAGGTTTGGTTGGATTCGCAATTGTGTATTCTACTCTGATTAAAATAGTTTAAAATGTTGGTTTTTCTAATAACCTCTAACCCACAAAAACAAATATTTCGGCAAAATAAACACGCTTTCCTGCTATAAAATTAGATTAAAATTTTAACATGTTTATAATAAGAATGGTATTATGTTAGTCGGCATCAAAAACGGTGTCAGCAATGCCATCTATGCTGGATTATAAGGCAACGTAATCATTATTTATTTCCGCTGACATTTTGAGACAGGAGTAACAGATGACAGCGAATTAGGTTTTGCCTTTATTACGTCACACGATAGCAGCTTGTGTTTCAGGCCACGAGATATACTGATCAAAAATACCAACTTTTAATTCAATAAAAAAATCATGCTAATTTATGATCCGAAATCAGAATATATTTATGTTCATTTCTACATAAATTTTGTTTTTTTAACGAATTTCATAATTTATTGTTCACTATCGAAAGTACCCTATATTCTATTGACAATAAGGCAACAAATTTGCAAAGGTTACTTTTTCGAAAACAAAACTTATTGGTCGGCTTCACATACAAGTCTCGTCCTCTAAAGCACCGGATCATTCCCGAGACACTAGCTGTCCCGCGCAACTTCGTCTGCGTCATACTAAAATCGCGATTAAAAAATAAAAGCTCTTTACGACCTACTACTCATACCTACCAAATATGTATACAAAGAAAATTCGTTAAAATCGGTCGATCCGTTTCGGAGGAGTTCATATCTATAGAAAGTATACAACCTACTTATGACTATACGCATAAGAATTCACAGACAAAGCTTCTATACAACGAGACAGTGGCGGAGGGTCCTTAGAACGCCATTACTTTCGGTTTCCCTTTGGATTGTAGTCACTTAGTAATAGTATTTTTTATACCAAGTTTGCTATAGAAATCATAAATGCTCAGTTTGTCTTTATTCGCCAATAGCTTGTCAAGTAAACACTAATTCCATAATTGGCAAATGATAACATTCATTAGGAAGTAGGTATTTTAGTTACCCTGACTGTTAAGCCGGAGGTCGATCCCCACCCAGGATAAAATTTTGTGTAATGAGCAGGATGGTTTATTCCGTGTCTGGGTGTTATATAGGCACAAACAACAATATCCAACACGATATATTTTTGTATCGGGTTACCTCAGAAAAATTTAAACCCTTCGCCTCTGCAACGAGATTCATTCAAGTACGTTCGTCACCTGTGCAACGTTCGCGGGAAATTTCAAAAACAATATGCGCCATGTATACCACTGCCAGATGTTCAGATTCCGTTTACTAAGCGCTCTTGATTTTTAGACATCTATCTGACTAGGTACTTTGTCTCTCTATCTCAAGCAACCTGTGGAACCGCTTCCAGGGAGGAGGCTAAAGAGGAAAGGGTCCCAAAGTATCTACATATTTAAGTCTTCCTATGAGAAACTTTAAATGTAATTGTATCCGGGTTCTCCAGTGTTGGATCTACGATTGTATTGAGGCAATGTTTTATGAGAACGTTCTTACAAGGGGGCGGGGGGAGGGCATTTATTCGACACCGGACAAGTGCAAGTCGCTCGGGGAGCAATTCATTTCACTTTTTACACTACTACTAATTATAGGTCTTACCTATAATTAACTTTAATGAAAATATAATATTAGTTAATTACACTAATTTACTAAACTCTTTTTTTATCCTATGGAATGAAGAGACGGGCAGGTCGTGCGTCTAATGGTCAGCATAAGAGTATCAGTGCCACCCAAATCCTCGTTTGGCCAAGATCTGAATGTCACCGCACCGCGCTCCTTATTTGAGACATTAGTCGGGTATAAATAATAAGGTTCGTACTTTTAAATAATTCACGCGATTAAGTCCCGAAATATATCTAATTAGTTCATAAATCTCATTTGAACAGTTATTACACTTGTTACAGTGCCCTTCAATCGACACTCAGTGATGTGTCAACATCACTATTTCAGGGAAGAATGACTGACACTGTTCTGGTACCCACCAAGACGGCCTATGTCTATAAATCATTACTGTAATATCACTTAATGATTTTAAAAGAGTCGCATATGAGTTTTTTGATGGTTTCTTCTAACCCGAGTGCCTACAAATCCAATGCAGGCAACATTTCTTAACCTCGCTATCACTTTTGCCATCACCATTCCACCAAAGACTTCCATTACTAACAGGCGTTTAAATGTCAGAAATACCACTGTTACCGCAAAAACATGACAAAGATGCGTTCCAACGAAACGTTTGCGGTTATCATTCACGACTATAAGCTTTCAAATGTACATATTCAGCGCTATTGTGATAATACCGCAGATGTGTGTGTGTGTACTATAATACCTTTCCGGTGGCATATTGTGATGTATTTCAAGGTGTAGAAAGGATAGACGATTAAAAAAAAACCAAGGATCACATTTTTAGAGATCCGTAGCCAAAATGGCAAAAACCTTTATAACCCTTATAGTTTGTCATGTCCGTCCGTATGTCACAGGCATTTTATTCAAAGACTAATCAATGAATATTGATGAAATTTGGTGAAAAGGTCTTGAAAAGATCTTCACTTAGTTTGATAGCTAAATAATAAAAATATTTTTTAGTGGGGACACTCCATACATGTAACAGAAGCAGATTAATTTTTTCAGCATATTTGTGTATATTAACGTGTTATTTTCATCCATCATTCGACAGGTCTTTCAAAAACATTTTAAGGTTTTTTGATTGAATGAATATTTTTGGAAATAATCGCTTCGAAAGTTAAAAAAGAAAGCTCTCAGCGCCTTGAACCTGCGTTCTTCTGCTGATGCAATTATTCAAGGCTGCGGAACCCTACACTGAGCATGGTAAGACATACCTTTGCCCGGTTTTTTTACCGTTTATGTATCGGTTGCCGAACTTTCTTTATCACAATCAGGGTTTAATACGAAAATGTTATCATATATATTTTTTTTAAAGATAACTAGCAGTGCGTTTTGGGTCCCACATTACTAGCACTCTTGTTAACCCCTCCAGCTAAGCTCAAAGGCTTGTGTTAAGAGTGGGTTCACGCCGGTAGTTTAATGGGTAGGATTCAAACCCGCGACCTCACGATTGCGAGACCGACGCCTTAGTCATTAGGCTACCGCCGCTTGAAATTAATATTCGGGATACTTTAAAGATCCCTTCCCATCTTTAAATTATCTCGTATATGACAAACAAAAACAAAAGTAACAACTTATTACTTTCATCCCGGTTATCATTAAAGCATATTTTATTTTATTTTTAACATAAAAGTAACAAAAATTATCTCTAAATTGCTTAAAAACATAAACCAAGACTTATAAAGATTTCGTTACAAATTAACATATAGTATATAATATAACTAACTGTCCCGCGCAACTTCGTACCTATGCGTAAATTTTCCCCGTTTTTGCAACATTTCACGTCGCTACTCCGCTCCTATTAGTCGTAGCGCGATGTTATATAGCCTATAGCCTTCCTCGATAAATGGGCTATCCAACAAAAAAATATTTTTTCAAATCGGACCAGTAGTTCCTGAGATTAGCGCGTTTAAACAAACAAACAAAACAAACAAACAAACTCTTCCGCTTTATAATATTAGTATAGATACATCTACTGCTCAAAAAGCTTTGTTATTTCTTGCCGCTACAAATTCATATCAGTTTGTTCTTTTGAACGTCTATTTACGGTATCCATCAAATTATATTTCGGATAACCGTAATTTCATTAATGTAAAAAGATAAAAATCTAAATATAGGAAAGCTACGTATTTCAAAGAGGAGATTATACCCACGCAGAAAAAATACAGATCAAGTATTTATTTCACCTCCTTTAAATCAAACCTACCTATATTTATGATCATGTCTTCAATAATAAACTCGGATGTAGATGTACACGATTCTATCGACAACCCCTGATAGTTTACATATTAACCGTACGTACGAGGGGCGGCTGATAAGTCCGCGGCCTAAGGTACTTAATGAAAGAAAAGTTAATTTTTTTAATGTTTATTTTTCAATATAGTCCCCTCCAAGTGAAATACACTTTTCAGATCGTGAATACAATGCCTTTATACCATTAAAAAAATATTCTGAAGTTTTCTCGTCAAAGTGGTTCTCCACGGCGGCCTTCATCTCATTGTCATCGGTGAATCTTTTTCCCCGTAACTCCTTTTTCAAATTGGAAAAAAGGAAAAAGTCGCTGGGAGCCAGGTCCGGACTGTAGGGTGGATGGTCAATTTCCGTGAACCCCGTAGCAGTTAAGGCAGCTCTCGCTACACGAGCGGTGTGAACGGGCGCGTTGTCTTGCAAAAACAGCACTCCGCGCGCTAACTTGCCACGTCTCTTCTGTACGACTGCTTCACGTGCCTGTGTTAATAAATTAGCGTAGTACTGGCCATTCATTGTTGTCCCTTTAGGCAAGTAATCAATTAGTAAAATTCCCTCGCTATCCCAAAAAACGGTTGCCATAATCTTAGAGGCCGACTTTTCCACTTTAAACTTCTTTGGTGGCCTTTCTCCCGTTTTAATCCACTGCATAGACTCTTGTTTAGACTCGGGATCATACTGACGTATCCAGGTTTCGTCTACAGTCACTATTTTGTTACAAATTTCGTCCAAATCATTCTGACACAGTTCTAAAAAATCCTTACAACTCGCCAGTCGCCGCTGTTTGTCAAGCGGTGTGAGCATTCGCGGTACCCAACGCGCACAAATTTTTTTCATGTGTAAATGTTGATGTAAAATTTCTCCAATTCGTTCTTTACTAATCTGTAGCTCTTCCGCTATCTGCCACAATTTAGTTCTTCGATCAGCTAGTACAATTTTTTCGACTTTTTGAATATTTTCTTCAGTCACTACCGTCACAGGGCGGCCCGGTCGAGGGTCGTCTTCACAGCTCTCTCTTCCTTGTTGAAATAGTCGGGCCCATTTTTTTACCATGGTATAAGAAGGCCCAGAATCCTGAAGAACCTGTGACATCTCTTCAAAAATGTCTTTAGGTGAATTTCCTTTTTTCACGAGAAATTTAATCACTGCGCGGTGCTCTAAATTGCGAGAATGGTTAGTTTCCGTCGACATGGTGTTGTTGCTTGTTCCAGGGATGAAGTGTTAATGAATCAAATTAAATAAAAGGGTACTATTTATACTACTAATTAGTCAGGCAAGTAGTGGTATCAGTAACAAGATGATGAGTCAACGCTAAGTACGTTAGGCCGCGAATTTATCAGCCGCCCCTCGTACATACACTCATACAAGATACGTGCGAAAAACATAACCCTTCCTTGCAGTCGGGTAAAAAGAGTCATCGGTGCTAATACTACATAAAAACTTTTTTACAAATATAATATATAAAAAGCGACTTCCAAAATAAATATAAGGTAGTTTTTAGTTACCTTACATTTATTTTGAAAGTCGGTTTTTATTTTTTGTAATATAGTTTTTATTTCTCACTTCTTAGTGTATTGGTTTGTAGTTGATTTATGTTACAATAGCATATTAATCCAAACTGCTCATTTTTTACAAAATGTTGCGATTGCGATACAAAGCTGTTGATTTTTGAGGAGTTCACCTGATACTAGACTATCAGTTCCATAATTCCATTACATGATTTGACGGAGGCGAAGAATCGGGTATCGAACACGTTACTCAGATCGCAACCCGCAATATTTATTATTGAAAAGTTCCGCTGGTCATCTGTGGTCTTCATCATCAGTTCCATTTCACTCAATGGTGTTTTTTAAGAGAAAATGTACATATAACAAAATATACCCAAATTACTATAGATGTGCCTTTAATATTTGAAGAGTTCCCTCGATTTTTCCAAGATCTCATCATCAGATCCGAACTTTGATGACAATGGAATCAATCTGGAACTTAAGCTGTCTGCGAGTAATCGGGAAACAAATTGAAGATCGGTTGAAAAATACGAAACAACGATATAGCCTTCTTTTGATCTCAAAAAATGTCTAAGAAACAAATTTCCCCACACATGCAGCAGAAGACGCCAATTGCACAACTTACTATTTTACGAAGATCAAAAACACGATCAGCTAAACCTCTCTGTCAGCCAAAAAAAGTCGTACTGACACCACACACCTGTTCGTTTTCGTTTACATCGCGAGCATTAAATTCTTATGACATTCGATTTATTATTACGTCACAGTGAATCTACCGTAAATGCTTCAGCTATGTTGAACCACAAAATACTGTAACTACAGTGGGTAACCTTTTTGTTCTTGGCGTTTCGAAAGCAAACATTGTACGTAATAAATCTATACTAATATTGTAAAGCTGAAGAGTTTGTTTGTTTGAACGCGGTGATCTCAAGAACTACTGGTCCGAATTGAAAAAATCCTTTTCTGTTGGGTAGCCCATTTATCGAGGAAGGCTATAAATGTTGCAAAAACGGTTGAAAATATTATTATTGTATTAATATAGTATTTTATATATGTGGCCCAGAACGCGGCGACGACGTCAACTCCATTGTCGGAGGTCATATTGGTCATTGTTTGTATTGCACCGCACAAGAAACTCTGGTTGATACCCGTAGGGAATCCCCACCTGACCAGGTAACCTTCATATGTACTTTTCTTTTTGTCTTTTAGACCCCAAATCTCCCCCTCTCCCCCCACTGAATACCATACCGTGCGTAGAGTTAGACGAATAATGCCATGGATAGGGAGTAAAAAAATCAATACAAGTTATTGACCGCAAAAATAAGCTTACCGATTCGCAGAAAACAGCCCGCGTACTAAGTAAATAACCATATACATTTAACTTCATCGGGTATCGCATCGAATACATCATAGCGATGTATGAATAACAAATACTCTCACAAAACCGAATAACGGTTACTGAAGGAAATCGTTATTAAAATTAAGTCGCACAGGTCGTCGTATATTTGAATACATTTAAAATGGATTAATATTCTTACGATTTCTGGCAGGGTTGTCGCAAGTATTGACGTCAGTGAAAATGGGTTATGTTTTCTGAATTTAGGACTAGGGTTGTCACCTATGACGTGAAGATTGCAAGACTTTAAAAAGCAGTAGGTAGTTCAATTCAGTCTTTCTTCAATTCACGTCGAGGTTGGGTCAAGGCAATGTTCCTTCGTAATTTTGACTTGTCGCAGTTCAGTCTGTCGATATAGTATTCTTCGCTGTTGTGTCTTAACAACTCTGTATAATACAGTCTCGGTTGGGATCGGCGGCAGTACTTAATAGTACTGCCGTCGAACCCAACCAAGACTAAGGTCGCAAAACCTAAAGATGATGATTATGAATTACTGTTCATCCAAAACGTCAAATAATTTTAGACTCTCATATTATCTTTGACGGTCATAGAAGTGAATCGTTTACTCAGTATCAATCAGACATTAGCATCTCAAATTCCAACTATGTATGGCAGCAGCGAAGACTGGCAGACAAAGAAAGGGAAGCTAAACCATAGCCGTACCCAGGTTGTAGTGTAATGAAAAGGTAGGTTTAAGGTAGGACTACATATATTTACAAGAACTTAAAAACTACTTAAAATTAAAGATAATTTAGAACCGATGCTGGCGGAGATGCAGTGCTGGTAGGTAGAGGTACGGCGTCCAGGCGCGGCGCCGGTAGGTAGAGATGCGGCACTCGTAGGTAGAGATGCGGCACTCGTAGGTAGAGGCGCGGCGCTAGTATGTAGGGGCGCGCCGCCGGTAGGTAGAGGCGCGGCGCCGGTAGGTAGAGGCACGTCGCCGGTAGGCAGATACACGGCGCCGGTAGGTAGTAGTGGCGCGACGTCGGCAGGTAGAGGTGCGACGCGTCGTAGAGGTGCGGCCCGGTATATAAGAGAGGCGGCCCGGTAGGTAGAGAGGCGGCCCGGTAGGTAGAGAGGCGACGCCGGTAAGTAGAGAGGCGACGCCGGTAGGTAGAAAGGCGGCGCCGGTAGGAATGGTCTCTTCTTTTAGAGAGCTGGTTCTTCACTCCTTCTCTTTTAGAGAGCTGGCTCTTCACTCCTTCTCTTTTAGAGAGCTGGTTCTTATCTTCTTCTCTTTTAGAGAGCTGGTTATTCACTGACTCTTCTTCGGTTTTGTATTCATAAAGAAAACTCTCTAGAAGCAATTTAAAATTTTAAAGCTTAACTTATTTTTAATTTAGAATTTACGCACAGCCAGTTTCACAATGTAGTCCATACTTTACGAATAACTCTATGCTTATCTTGTTGTCATAGCAACCATAGAAAATATTTGTCGACATGACAGATTTGATTTATGAAAAATAATTGTTTACAATAGAAGAGATATTATAAAATTAATAGCGAAATACATAACTAATATATACAGAAATGCTACGAAATATCACTATAAGGACATATATATATATACGAGGTAAGAATTATCACTACAAGGTATAGGTATTTGTCTTCAGGTAACTACAATTCAAAGGGAAACCGGGAAGAATGGTGTTTTACAGACCCGCCGCCACTGATGTATGGATAACTAATGTCATTAATGTAATGGTGTATACAAATCTGGCGAATGCGCGGCTCTCGCGAAGCACGCGTACTGCTTTAAACATTTTGTGGGCCTTTTGTATGCGAGAGGCCCCTTTTTGTGGGCCTCTCCCAAACAAGAGGCACACAAAAAGTTTTAGTGGTGGCGCCCGCCAAGAGGCACACAAAAAGTTAGTGATGGCGCGTTCGCGAGAGCCGCGCATTCGTTAAATTTGTACGCACCCTTAAGGTTCATTTCCGAGCATCGCGGCCGATCGCAAGCCGCTCGCGGCCGATGCGACAATATTCACAGTGCGCGCGCAGCCTACGACAGTCGTCGGCCGCGCGCGTCTGTCACTTACCTCAGCCGCTTGTCGTACGCCGCAAACGGCTCGCGATCGGTCGCGATGCACGGAAATGAACCTTTAGGGTATGCGAGAGGCCCTTTTTTGTGGGCCTCTCGCATAAAAGAGGCGTAAAAAAGTCACAGCGCATTTGTATGTACAGTCATTGCACATTCGAAATAATTTCGGGAACTACCAACTGATTGCAGATCCAAACAAGCAATTCTATTAACAAGCATATAATAGATATTTGTAGTATACAAGTATAAGCCAACAGCGCGGGAGATCCTTCTCATCCTATTTGTACGCACCCTTAGGGTATGTAGGCCTCTCGCATACAACCGCCAAGAGGCACACAAAAAAATTAGTGATGGCGCGCAAGGAGCGCGCGTGCTTCGCGAGAGCCGCGCATTCGTCAGATTTGTGCGCACCCTAAGGGTATGCGAGAGGCCCTTTTTTGTGGGCCTCAGGCATAAAAGAGGCCACAAAAAGTTAGACAGATGACGCGCGAGCCGCGCGTTTGCCAGATTTAAGACTGGCCTGTTGGGCTAACGGTTAGTGACCCTGACTGCTAAACCGGAGGTCGTAGGTTCGATCCCCACCCAAGATAAAACTTTGTGTGATAAGCATGTTGGTTTATTCTGTGTCTGAGTGTTATTTATCTATAATATGTATGTATTTAGAAATATTTAAATAATGTTTATCAGGTGTCTGGTTTCCATAGTACAAGCTCTGCTTAGTTTGGGATCAGATGGCGTTGTATGAGTTGTCTCAGGATTATTATTATTAGATTTGTACGCACCATACAGTCATTGCACATTCGAAATAATTTCGAATACTACCGACCGATTGCAAGCGAGAAATTCAATAGTAATAATAGCGACCATAAACTATATAAATAAAACGAGTAATATTCTGCATCAATTTCATATAATTACGCTTCCAACAAAGCACAATCAAATCAATTACGAAACTGCGTGGGAGAACCATAAAATAAACAAACTTTTTGATATTGTATTTATACATATAACTTGAAACGTTGTTAGCTGTAAATTAAATTTGCTTGTTTTATTTAGAGCGAATTCTAGCTGTTTTTATTTACCACTAGCTGACTCGCGCAACTTCATCTGCGTAAATTTTCCCCGTTTTTGCAATTTTCCATAGCGTAATTGGTCGTAGCGTGATGTTATATAGCCTTTCTCGATAAATAGGTTACCAAACAGTATTTGTTTTTTCACTTCGGACCAGTAGTTCCTGAGATTATCGCGTTCCAACAAACA
The DNA here is from genome assembly GCA_945859575.2 of Herminia tarsipennalis. Lineage (NCBI taxonomy): Eukaryota > Metazoa > Arthropoda > Insecta > Lepidoptera > Erebidae > Herminia > Herminia tarsipennalis. Next base: position 14,687,715 of record OX243849.2, on the reverse strand, counting down.
AACAAGTATAGGAATTGTAGCTTTTTTCCGGGATAGATAAGTATTATTACAATTTCAGTTTTAGGCTCTCGTATCCAAAATGGCCATCCCATTAAAAAACAAATGGCCCTTATAGTTTCGTTATGTCATTCCGTCTGTCTGCCCGTCCGTATGTCACAGGCATTTTACTCAAAACCACACAATAAATACGAGGGTGGATCGAAATATTCGCGGCCTACCACATAAATACTTGACTTATTTTAATGTGACCTCATTCGATTTGTTTACTCTCTGGTTGTCACATTGTAAAATTCTGTCACAATAGCATTATCTGTTTATAAATAAGACTGAATTTTGTGAGCCTAAGTGCAGCGTTTTTAAAGAATGGAGAAAATTGAGCAACGTGCGGTCATCAAATACCTGTTTAAAAAAAAACTGACTCCAAAAGAGATTCACGAAGATATGTCAACAACATTGGGGGAATCTGCTCCATCGTATACGACTGTGAAAAAGTGGGTTGCAGAATTTAAACGCGGACGAGAGAGTATTGAAGATGACCCTCGCTCCGGCCGGCCTACGACGTCTACGACTGAAGAAAACATTGGGAAAATCTGTGATCTGATATTGGCAGATCGGAGATTGACCATCAGGGAGATTGCTGACACTATTGGCATCTCATATGAACGAACACAAAACATCATAGTCAATGAACTTGGATTTTCTAAGGTTTCTGCGCGGTGGGTCCCCAGATTGCTTTCAGTTGAACAAAAACGAATACGGCTCACGATTTCTCGCGACAGTTTGGAAATGTTTGAGACTGATCCACAAGATTTTTTGGACAGATTTGTTACAATGGATGAAACCTGGGTACACCACTACACCCCAGAGTCAAAACAGCAATCCAAGCAGTGGAAAAAACCTGATGAACCGACTCCAAAAAAAGCCAAAACAATTTTGTCAGCTGGCAAGGTGATGGCGTCAGTTTTTTGGGATGCTAAGGGTGTCATCATGGTGGACTACCTTGCAAAAGGTGAGACTATAAACTCTGCTTATTACTGCACCCTTTTACGTCATTTGCGTGAAACGATCAAAGAGAAAAGGCCAGGACTACTCAGCAAGAAAGTGTTGTTCCATCAGGATAATGCACGCGTTCACACGTCTGTTGAATCAATGGCTCAAATTCGTGATTGTGGCTTTGAATTACTGCCCCATCCCGCCTATTCCCCTGATTTGGCACCTTCGGACTTTCATTTATTCCCAAACCTTAAAAAACACCTTGGAGGTCAAAAATTTTCATCAAATGAGGAGGTTGAAACCGCGGTGGGTGACTTTTTTGAAGGCCTTGAAGAAACTTTTTTTATGACCGGCATACAGGCGTTGGTAACCAGATGGAAGAAGTGCATTGAGTTAAGTGGAGATTACGTGGAAAAATAAAATTACTTTTGTTTATATTTTATATTGTTTTCTTGCTGAGGCCGCGAACTTTTCAATCCACCCTCGTACTAATGAAATTTGGAGCACAGGTGTCTTGTATAAGCTGCTACTTAGTTTAATAGTTAAATAGTAAATGTATAATAATAATATCTAATAATATCTTGGGACAACGCACACAACGCTATCTGATCCCAAACTAAGCAGAGCTTGTACTATGGGAACCAGACAACTGATAAACATACTTATATATTTCTAAATACATACATATTATAGATAAATAACACCCAGACACAGAATAAACCATCGTGCTCATCACACAAAGTTTTATCCTGGGTGGGGATCGACCCCACGACTTCTTGCGTAGCAGTCGGATACACTCCCACCGCGCCACAGAGGCACAAAAAAATTGCAAACATCAACATTGGTAGGTACATCATTCGACATCTTTTTCTGTCTTTTAAAAACATTCGAAGGTTTCTAAAAAACTTTTTTGATTAAGTAAATATTTTTGGAAATAATCGCTCCGAAAGTCGCATAAATTGTCCCCCTTTATCCCTATATCTTTTGAACCGTTTGACCAAAAAATATGAAAAAAATCCCAAAGGTAACGCTTAATAAATATACTTTCCTTATAATCGATGAATGAAGCGGCGGTAGCCTAATGGCTAAGGCATCGGTCTCGCAATCGTGAGGTCGCGGGTTCGAATCCTACCCATTATACTACCGACGTGAACCTACTCCTAACACAAGCCTTTGAGCTTAGCTGGAGAAGATAACCAGATTGCTAGTAATGTAGGACTCAATCCCACATTGCTAGTTATCTTTTTAAAAAAATACAAAGGTAACGCTTAATAAATATACCGTCATTGAGTTATTGCCGACAAACTGCCAAACAGCTGATGGTTAAACAGCTACAGTGAATGAGATACCCAATCCTTCAGTGAACTGTGAATTTGTACTTATAAAAATACACGATACCAACCCATGCCTGAATAGGTATGTCATAATAAAAATATTCCAGTGCATAACAAATTAAATTACTACCTACCATTTTCACAACAATCAGCAGTAACTAATAGCAGCCAATATCATCAGAGATCTCCTGCGCAGTTGACTTATACTTGTATACTACAAATATGCCTCTGTGGCACGGTGGTAGTGTATCCGACTGCTACGCATGAGGTTGTGGGTTCGATCCCCACCCAGGATAAAACTTTGTGTGATGCATGGTGGTTTATTCTGTGTCTGGGTGTTATTTATCTATAATATGTGTGTATTTAGAAATATATAAGTATGTTTATCGGTTGTCTGGTTTCCATAGTACAAGCTCTGCTTAGTTTGGGATCAGATAGCATTGTGTGAGTTGTCCCAAGATATTATTATATCACAAGTGTATGCGCAGACACAAGTGCACTCTCCATTTTCTTACTCTTAGAATCCGATGGAATTCCGTCCCATCCATAACACGACCGGAGATAGAATATAAATCCAGGACGGCCTGTTCATCGAGGCACAGTTTTCGAGGGTGTGACATTTTCAAAAAGGTCACATCATCTTTGGGTTGACTGTGGTAACGACCCAGTAATTCCTTAGATTATCGCGCTCAAACAAAGAAACAAACAATTCAAATTATACAGTTGAAGAGTTTGTTTATTTATTTGAACGCAATGATCTCAAGAACAACTGGTCCGAATTAAAAAAATATTTTACTGTTGGATAGGCCATTTATCGAGGAAGGCTAACGGCTATATAACATCACGCTATGACCAATAGGAGCGGAGCAGCAATGAAAAATGTTGCAAAAACGGGAGAAATTTACGCAGACGAAATTGCGCGGGTCAGCTAGTATTAGTATAAATATACACTGAGTCAAGAATCCCTCAAAGAGGATATTGAAAATAGGTAAGTATAATAAACTTATCTTTAAGCCTGCGAACCCTATGTGAAATTCCTATTTAAAATTCAGCTAAGGAAGGAGGTCCACTGGTAGTAATTTTGTATTCCCTAGATAGATAGCTGCCTCAAGGTTTAGGACAAGATAAAGTAAGAAAGAATTATAGGTTTAATATGTCAGGGGAACTGATAAGACCTTTAGATTCGTCCCAGTAAACTTAGGGATAAAAATTGTGCGAAAAGGTTTTACGATAAGGTAAAGATAAAATGTAGTAAAGCGGTCTATAGTGCTATAGATATGTTTAGCTTTTAGGATGTTATAGCAATGATTTTTATTATTTCTAGAGATTTGAAATAATAAAATACCGGGCAAGAGCATGTCGGACCATGCTCAGTGTTGGGTTCCGCAGCTGTTACTACAAATAAATACAATACACCAGCAGAAGAGAGTATGTTCATGGCACTTACGCCCTTTTGTTGATAAAGGCATATTTTCGGCAATAACTCGATATAGAAGGTATATCCTATCATGTCCGGAAATATGCACAACCTTTGTGATCTATTTCATATTTTTTGGTCACACGATTATAAGGTAAGGGCGCACACAATTTATGCCACTTACGGAGCGATTATTTACAAAAACATTAACTTAATAAAAAAAAGTTTATTAAAAATTTAAAATGTTTTTAAAATACACGTTGACGTTTCCTGAAAAAAAAAATCGGTTTCGGTTAACATGTAAGGAGTGCCCCCACTAAAAATATTTATTTCTATTATTTAGCTGTCAAACTAAGTAGCGGCTATGACAAAACACCTTTTCATCAAATTTCATCAATATTAATTGTGTAACCTTTGAGTAAAATGCCTGTGACATACGGACGGACAGACATACGGACGTGACGAAACTATAAGGGTTCCGATTTTGCAATTTTGGCTACGGAACCCTAAAAAGGAACCAACTTGATTTTCGACAGATCTCGACGAGCCTATTGGTCTAGTGGTTAGTAATTCCGACTGCTAAGATAGCCACAAGTTGTGGAAGCCATTTTTCATATCAGTTTTATGGTATCGACGCACACTGAGAGTTCGAATGGGCGCTTCCGAGCTATAAGCCGCTGCCCGTGGCAGTGGTACTTGTGGCCGCATTTAGTGACGGCTACAGGAAGCCGAGTGTGCAGCAGCTCTAAAAGAGAGTATGGCTATAATGTAGCATGGTGGGTGCCATATCCTCGAAGTTTTGGTTGTTTGTTCAAAATTTGTTACAAAACTGGTACATACTAGTTATTCCAGTTACCAGAAATTTTAAACAGTGGCGGCCGAATAAGTTACATTAAGTGCCCTCTACAGGCCAGTTCACGTAATTTCCATGACGTAATAGTAGTAGCTCTGACGTTGCCGTTAAAAGTTCAGCTTAGCTTAGGGTTGCCACCTTTTTGTTTATCGTTATCATAAATCAAAGAGTACAATTACCGAAAATAATGTACCTATAATCTATACTAATATTATAAAGCTGAAGAGGTTTTGTTTGTTTGTTTCAATCAGGAACTACTGGTCCGAATTGAAAAAATCTTTTCTTTGTTGGGTATCCCATTTATCGAGGAAGGCTATAGGCTACATAACATCACGCTACGACCAATAGGCGCGGAGCAGCAATGAAAAATGTTGTAAAAACGGGGAAAATTTACCATACGAAGCTGGGCGGGTCACCTAGTACTCTATAATAAAGTACGGGTGACAACCATAATTGTAGGCACGGTGAGCAATAACCACAACCCTAAGTTTCGTTACCGATAGGCAAATTATATAATCATTTGCCTATCCAAAAAAAAGTTTCAAAAAATCTAAATAAAACCGGACAAGAGCATGTTAAACCATGCTCATTGTAGGGTTACTGAAGTGTTTTTTAAAAGACCTGTCGAATAATGTGCCGCACGTAGATGTGTGCTCAATAAAAAAAAATCAGCTTCTGTTACATGTATGCAGTGCCCCCTTTAAAAATATTTACATTTATTATTTAGCTATCAAACTAAGTAGCAGCTACTACAAGACACCTTTTCACCAACCTTTCAATATTCATTGTATAGTCTTTGAGCAAAATGCCTATGATATACCGACGGACAGACAGACAAACGGACATGACAAAACTATAAGGGTACCATTTTTTACATTTTGGCTACGGAGCCCTAAAAATGAATCATGCCTAACTTTAGAACTTGGGTAATTTTCGTTTTGTTTTGTTTGTTATTATCAAGATTTGTATAATATCAGGTACACCACCCGGACGAAGCCGGGGCGGGCAGCTAGATAAATATAATTTAAAGAGGTTTAAAGAGGTTTTTTAAACATTGTGTGAATTAGAAGAATACATTAACTAGAAGCTTTCCAGATTAATTAAAATCATAATAACTTTTCTTATTATCCCTAATTTAATAAAAAAGAATTAAAAAAAATAATAACTTTGATTTATAATTTTATTTCAAAAATATGTATGCAGAAATATAATAATTTTTAAGCATGTTTATCAGTTGTCTGGTTGCCATAGTACAGGCTCTGCCTAGTTTGGGATCAGATGACCGTGTAGGAGTTGTCCTAAGATGTTACCGTATTATTTAACATTATAATGTATTTACTGCTTTATTTTTGGTAAAAGATTTTTACTTAATAAATTTATTATTTAAAAAAAAAATTGGACTATCACACGCCCAACTTAAGCTTGTATATCAGGGCAGTTGTCACTGAGCCAACACTGCTAAAAAACATTAAAAGATTATCTTTAATTACCATTATTTTGAGAATACTGCTATTAAAATCCCATCATCATTATTGACAACTTACATAATTATTTGGTAATTATTACATTAGAGTGTTTAGTAACACTAATTATTTCATGTTCTGTCTCTTTTGTGCCATAGATAATGGGACATTTTGTTACTGAGTTTATTACATAACACTGTCTTATTTACGGAATCTTTAAATGTTAGTAGAAAATACTTTTTGTTCTGTCTGCCATCTTTCTCATAGTATGAGAAGATTGTTGTTTTTTTGCAGCCTCCTTCGGTGGGACTTCTTTGGTCTAGGATGCCTCTATACTCCTTGGAGATTTTTAATTTAAAGTGGGACATGACTTTACCATAAAATAGTCCAGTGGGGGGGCTAAGGGGCTCCCCTGCCCCCCCCCCCCCCCCTAAATCATTCACTATTGACCCATTCCATTTGTGTGATTGGTGTAACAACAGCCCTATCTGGTTCAAGCTGACAAACGACAATCCAAGCCTTTCTCAAACAACAATTCCGGATTTGCCATTGCACATTTCTACACCTGATTTGTAATCATATAAAATGTAATCATAAAAGAGTATCTCAACATTTTTTATTTAGAAGCACCTTCTTAGTCCTCAGAAACTCTCAGTCAGACATAATTTAAAATGTATTATTAACTAGGCCTACATATTATCTAGACTTACCTTAAGTCTTCTAACTAGTTCATCTGGACCAAGGTCATCCGTGATTGGGCGGCAGCCTTGCGGGTACACTATTTCCGCCATGCTGCCAATCTACAAACATAAAAATCTGTATCACTATCAAGAATTGGCCTTTATCACACCCCACAGCTTAGGAACATTTGGCCGGCCTATTACTCTAGTGGTTAGTGACCCTGACTGATAAGACACCACTTTGTTCAATCCTCAAATTGTTAATCCCAGGCTGAGTGTACTTTGTGTCCATGATTTGTGTGTATGTAAAGTCACCTGCAACACAGGGCTTGTACCCTACTGCTTGTGGGGTATGTGTGCTTACTCACATAAGACATATTCCCTGTCATCTGGCCGTCAACTGAGCGGGGTTGAGGTCACTTAAGTGAGAGGCAAGGAGACTCAATACAGGCATAAAGTATAAATAATAGTGGTTATTATTGTACTAAGCTATGCCTGTACTCAAAAAATATCAAATGTCCTTCTACTATATTAAATATTTTCCAAAACTGATACTACAAAGTTAATTAGTGTTCTGTAAAGAAGCCACGAGCTTATTAGTTAAAGTAAATCAACCTAAATAACCAACCACAAGCAAAACCAACGCACAGCCTAAACCTGCCTAAACCATTGATCGTAGAGACGTGAAATTTTAAGAACATATGGGTATTGGGAGAACAAGAATTAAGCTAACCCCTAAATACTCAAACAACAACAAAGTATTCATTGTTTCGAAACTTTCGCGATTTTTATACAAATTAGATATATTTCAGGACTTAAAAGTATTCAGTCATAACTTAGTTTAACTTAGCTTATACAGATGAGGTAATTTTTGTGTGCAGAACACAACTATGTAAGTAATTGATATATTATCTAACTACTTATATATAATACCGTAGTAATCCCATTTGCGGTATTGATATGGACACTTCAAATACTGAAATGGTAAGACATTTCTCAAAGAATCATGATAGTTTGGAAATTGGCCAAGGTAAAATGGCTGATGGCTTTTTGCCATTTAAAGAGTAAAAGGAGGTATTTAGATCTGTCAAGATCTTTAAAACAAGTACATTCTTATTGTATATTAAATACAAAACAGCTAGTACAAAATCATCATCATCAATCAGACATGGACATTCACTAACAGGACTAAGAGTAAAATCCTGCCATGCCAGCATGCCATGGAGAGAAGCATCCTGAAACTAAGAATGATTGATAAAACACGAAATGTTGACCACACATAATACAACTAAACTTATGATGCACTGCATCATGCCATGATACTGAAGTGGAAGTGGGCAGGCCACATAGCAAGATTTCAGGACAATAAATGGACATTACAAACAACAAAGTGGCTTGGTCCCACAAAGAAAAGACAAATAGGAAGACATAATAAAAGATGGGTTGATGATGGCAAACAGCTGGGAAAAACTGGATAAACCCTGCCCAAAACAGGCAAAGATAGAATCAGATGGAAGAGGCTTTTTACCCATATAATATAATTGTTACTATACATATAGATAATTCAGAATGTAACCATAATAATTGTATGGATAAATAAAGCTATAATAATAGTACAAAATCATTTGAATATCTAAAAAAACAAAATTATAATTTTACCACTTGAAGAACCTAAACCAATACAATTTCATAATAAATTGAAATAACTGTTTTCATTCTATTTCAACAAAAGCAAACTGAGAGACATTGTGACATCTGCCTTGAAAGAATTTGAAATAAACACAGATTTAATGCCGCAACCATTTTTAAACAGTGCATTGATGTGCTGTTTTCAGCTTGAAGTTGTAAATAGGAGTTCCATATGTAACTTAGACATTTTCTAAAAAAGAATATTAAATAACTGAGGAGTTTTCTAAACCTCATACAAATCCTCCTAATATTATAAATCTAAATCTTTGTGAGGATGTATGGATGTTTGCTGTTCTTTCAAGCAATTTATATACTGGAATAGCACATAAGCCATAAAAATCAAAGATAATCCAGATAAATCCTGGAGAAAAGCTTTCTTTTATTTGCAAAACTTACAACTATCTTGACAGTAGAAAGTAGTGGGGAACAGAGGCGAAGGGTTAAAAACTTCCCAAAAGTCAACTTGATCCAAAAATATATCTTGCTGGATGTGGTTATAAAGTATGTAGATGCTTCACCACTAGCAGCTTGGAGTCCAAGGGGGGGGGGGGCAACAGGGGCAATTCCTCCCCCCAGACTCCCTACTAAAAGACTTTTTTGTAGGGAATTGACTGTACCACTGGTTTTGACAGGCAAATGCCTCCCCCCAAGGCAGTGGTGGCTGTTGTACCGGTGTTGAATGAAATACTCCCCTACACTGCCATGCAAGCGACACACTTGGCTGATTGGGTCATGTTGCCTATTAGGAGGGGTCTTGAACAAAGTTCTGGATCTGGACCTGACCACTACAGTAGGGATAAACATATTATAGAAGATGACAAAGTGATTGACTCTACCTATATGAATGTGAAATATTATGGGAAAATGTTCCCTGGGTTTAAGCTATATTATTGGTTATTGTTAAATTTCATCAATATCGCTACAGAAGTTGAAACAGTAACAAACACAAAAACCTCAACTTTATACATTTGACATTATTTGAATTACTGATGTCCAGATCATAATTAGATGATTGATCAATTCATTAATAATCATCAACAGATTGTTTTACGAAAAACAGCGGAAGCCTGTTGATAAAGGCATCACATACTCAAATAAGAGTGAAGGGGATTTAATTTTATGCATTACACTATCAACATAAACCCATTTTTAACATTATGCATTATACTATTAACTAGTCTGTTGGTTTAGTGGCTAGTGACCCTGACTGCTAGTCAGTTCAATCCCCACACAGGATGAAACTTTGTGTGACAAGCATGATGGTTTATCATATCATTATATGTTTATCAGTTGCGACAGTGTCGTAAAAGTTGTCCCATTCTAACACAAAAAAATGTAGCTCAACTTAGCTGAATGGGTTAAAAATATTGCTATTGAATGGAACCCAAAAAAAGATGACTATCACTTTTTTGCACTACTACACTTATACAGCAAAAATGTATCAAAGTTAGTTACTTCTTCATACAGAAACTACTTTATAGATTTTGATAAAATTGCAGAATGTTATAGCATACATCAGGATAGCATATAGGCTATAAGGAGAAAAGCCATAAGATCTTGTTTGGGTCAGACAATATAGTCAATACAGGTTTCACTTCAATTACATATTAAATATTAATCCTATATGATTACTATGCACATAATTTCCACAAAAAGTAGATCAAATTCAAGTTAACATCAATGTTGTTGACATGTTCCTGTAAACCATTTCACCAGCTTCCAGAAAGATCCAGAACATCCCTAATTCCAGATTTAAAATTTTAACATTGATACTAAGTCTGTATTGTCATTGATAATGAATATGCATTTGTGGAGCTGGTCTTCACCGTCAAGTTAGCAATAAGGTTATTGTGACATATTGATTGTAAATTCAGAAGTTGGTCATAAAATTATTTCGAATCTTAGCATTATGAGTAATTATGCATGGTAGTCTTTAGAAGTAGCCTGTTCTTGACCTAATGTAAAAAATGGCATGTTTTACGAAAATCTTTATTGATTATCAACGTAGATAAAGAATTAAAAAACATACCCAAAACATTAGCAATATGATGTTTTGAAACGAAAAACTTAGCGTGTTTCCATAATTAAGTCACAAGTTTAAGTTTTCTCACAGAAATACTATTGCTAACATGATATTTATCCTGCCCTGTTGCTGAGCTCGTGGTATACAACAATCAAATTTATACGTGATTATGGCAGACCCACTTTTTACGACCAAGCAAACAACACAAACTTGAGAGGTTAATCCACCAAATCTATGACAAATTTTATCAAAATATGATGAATTTGCATCCCGATTACACATAAACAGAGAACTAAAAACAATAATGGCTAGAATACGTACAAGAACTCATAGACGTGGGCCTGTGTTCACGTCCCGATGTTTACAAAAACCACCACAATATAACAACTCAAACTAAATGTTCACTGTTAAAACATGATTGTATCATTAAAACATCACTGAAGCACAAATCACAGGTAATATTATTCTTTTTAGAGATCTAAATACATAGAAAATTCGTCCTAATAATTTTTTTATCAATCTAGTATGTGGACGCCAAACTGCGGGAAAAACTACAGTGAAGTTAGCCGCTAGTCGCTCGCAATTCAAGGTCGTCAGCATGCTCTTTGGTCGTCAGTCTATGGTATGCTAAGTGTCTATGGAAGCCTATGGTTGTTTTTTTTTAGTTTATGGTAATTTTAAGGTGAAGTCAGTGAGGTATAATGGTAAACTCATGGATAAGGTTTTTGGTAAAATTATAAATATTTTTTAATGTTTTTGTAAAAACTATGCTTTGTAAAGTTTACGATTTGAAATCGGAGTCATAAGTAGAACGATAACACTCATTGCTCCTTAATTATTAAACATGATTGTTAAGACAATCATGTCAATCTTTGTATTTTAGTAAATTATTAAATACCAAAAGTATGCGCAAAGTAAAACCCAAAAATGAAACAACAAATTTTAATAAATTTTATTCTTAAATTTTACAAAATTCATCCACATTAATCGATGACTAATAATAAAATCGAAAGCGCTGTTACAAAAATATAGCCTTTTCCAAAAAGGTGTTACAATTTAATGCAGCAGTCAGTTTGTCATGTTGGCAATTATCTTAAATATACAAGAAAATATAAATTGATTAAAAAGTACATTGCTACACATCGCAATGATAATATTTTCAGAACCTTCCGTTAAGAATGGTAACGTGACACCACCGACGGCTGCCACAAGCTCTCTAAAATAGTTACTAAATTAAAAACAAACGTAGTCTATAGAATTAATTATAGTGTGATTCGCCATAAAAATGTAGTCTCAGCAAGTAATTATATCATAACTCTTCAGACTTCACTAATATTGTGAAGTGGTTTGTAGAGATAAAATGCTTATCTAACAGAAAGAATGAGATCTATTTGGACATAGTCACACGTTTAATCTATTGAGCACTTACATTGTTATTATTTTTATTTCTAATAGCCATCACAAAATGATTAATTTACTTAAACTAATGATATTACTAATTTAAACAATAGAAAAGCAAAGCAAAGTTTAGAAATCATAAAAGTTGTAACCCTATCTAAGCTATTAAATAAAATTGTTTAGACACAAAACATTGTTATAATAATTTTGATTTGTATAAAATTTCTGGCTATTCTCGTTTACTAGTTTCTTTCTTATAAAATGTTACAGGTTTCCAAGTTTGGAAGATTTAAAATGTTCCTCGATACTTATAACAAACATTATCTTTATCTAAACACCATTTTTTCAATAGCAATTAATACTAGTCAAGTTCAAGTTTCCTGAACGATCCTGCAGTAGAATGTATATCTTGAGTTAAATCATTCTTCTCCAGCGCGTGTAAGTCAACACACATTTCATCCAAAGCGATCAGATTTTCTCTTTGCTTCAATAAGTTTCTTTTTAGTTCTTCAATCATATCCCTAAGAGGCACCGTACCACCGTATTCTTTAGGCAGAATGTTTGGATCCACATGCTTCATTAAATCTTCACTGGTGCGATGGAACTGTAAAAAAGAATATTTGCGTACATTTTCAACATTCATTTGAAATTTTATAAATATAAATGCAAAATTATTATTGTGCTTGGGACGTTTGAAAAACAAGTAGCTACATAAATTATTTATTACTTCTATTAGTAATAACTACAATAGATATAATAATGAACATAACACATTTTAAAATCCACGTAAGACTTTGTCTGTGTCTATGATGTCAAGGTAAACTTTGCGTGTACAAAATCTCTTCTAAAATTACTCCTAGTCGAACTTTTTTCTCACTTGGGGTGAGAAAACAATTGTCAAACTCGAGGTACGTCGTAACCTAGCTTTTGAGTCAAGTATGAGTCGAGGAATTGTGAAGGAAACGTCTTAGAATATGGGTGTTACAGCCATATTCTAACGTTTCCTGCACAATTCTTCGACTCAGGTATGCTCTTTGGTTTATGGTGGGGTAGGTCCCGACATACCTCCAGTTTGACAATTATTGTTCCCTCACCTCATAGAAGGAAACAGTTCAACTAAGAGTAATTGGAGAAGATTGAGGAGTTCTTGAAAAAAGTCTTGGAATATGGTTGTAGAGTGGGATGAGTGAGTGATGAATAAATCAAAATTATCTAGTCTATAGCTAATGGGATGGGGCATGGAAATCCTTTGAGGAATACCTACTCACCATAACCTATTCGGAATACATAGTCATGCCAACATTGTAACTGATTAAAAAAATGTAATCAATTTACCATAACGCGATCTTTCAGCTTATCACTGAGCAACGAAACAGCAAACTCGAAAAATTTAACACCGTAATGTGGGATGTTCACGAAGTGAGTGCACTTGTGACGCATCGGAGTTGAATTCTGTAAAGATAAACAAAGAAACAACATTTTAAACCAATATTTTCAAATACGAGGAACGTTCTTCCGTTGAACTGAACTAGTGTCAAACTAATTTATGGTTTGTTTTTGTCCTTTTTTTAGTCACAGTAATCAACAGCTATTCAGAATGGACTACTTATTGGATCATGCAGAGAGAACGGCCTATTGATACATCTTACTTTGAGTAAAATACTTTTACTTTAAGTAAGCGTTTGCTTACTTAGAGTAAAAATCTATTTAATTAAATTAAAGTAAAATGTATTTACTTTTTACTTTAATTTTAATAGTAACGAGTCGACACGGAACTTTAAAATACAAGACACAAGAAACTCAGATTCTTAAACAGTTTAGTTTTACAGCCAGGGCTAAATACGTAAGGGTGTTATTATATTCTAATAAAAAAAACATTTCGATTTTAATAAAATTAGCACAGAAATAATATTTAAAACAACAAGCTAATTCAATTATGTGTTAATTGAATTAGCTTGTAGTTAGTTTTTATGGTGAAAGCGTGTACGGCATTAACTGTCAATGCGTTGCATCGCTTAATTAGAGGCAAACGAATTATTATATACATTATATTGTATTTTAAGCATAAGTATGAAATTCCCACGCTATTATTGGTATTATATTGTACTAGCTGACACGCGCTACTTCATTTGCGTATTTTTTTTTAACATTTTGCAACATTTTTCATTTCTGCTCCGCTCCTATTGGTCGTAGCGTGATGTTATACTTGCCTTATAGCCTGCCTCGATAAATGGGCTATCCAACAGTAAAAGGTTTTTTTCATTTCATTTCAGTAGTTAGGCACTTTGTTACTTTGTTTGTGTACCCGCGTTGAAACAAACAAACAAACTCTTCAGCTTTATAATATTAGTATAGATGTATACACTAGCGCTCTAAACATCTAACTTACTCCCAGACTTTGTGAACCAGAGATCCTTTTACCCCAGAACGAAAAAACGCATTGAATTATGTCCTTATCAAAGTTATTATCCCGGTCGAATTAAAAATAAGTAATTATTAGTTAAAACAAAAAACCTCCTGCTTAAAGATAAATAACTTAAAAAATGTGTAGCCTTTGTCACTTCCACAGTTAAGAAAAATCGAACAACAGCTCACATGATGAAATTTGTCAAGCCGTTTGGGCTGTAGAACGTATGTACCAAAGAAATGTACTTTCGAAACACATTTTCTACTTTAGGTGAAAGGGCTGCAAATTACCCACCTGTATACAGTTAAGCATAACCCGCACGTCAGTCAAAGACCATAAGCTGACATGAGGCATCTGCATGCCAGCTTCATCGTTGACGTGCGTGTAACCCAGCAGTTGGGAGCGGGGCTCGTCTAGAAGTAGCTCCACAATCATAGAGTGGACGCGGGCCATAACGCAGCTATCATACACGTGCGGGTCGAAGCGACCTATAAAAAAAAAAAAGTAACACGACAATCCATAGAGCCTGGAGGCCTATTCTAATTCAATGAATACGAAGTTTCGATCAAAAATGAGGTGGTAATACACAGATCCAGGAATATCAATTTAATGCACTTGTTCCCGAAAATCCTCCATGGGTTCAAACTTCTTGAGCTTATTCAAAAATTAATTAGAATAGTCCCAGTAAACTTAAGAAATTTTAGTAAACGAAAATTCATGAATTTCGTTTTAAAGAAAGAAAGTAGGCCTACAGCTTGAATATTTTATGTCATAAATTGAAAAAAAAATTGGGATTCATTAAAGAATCTTGGATAACTTGCGTGTAATAAGTATTTGCATAATAATTATGCAATGCATGTGCAGCGACGAATGCATCGTAACGACCTTGAAGGAAAAGGATTGATGTAATAGTTGTAATGTAATTGATTATGTGATGTGAATACACGATATCGGAGCCTCTCGTATCAACTGTATTTAATCTTTAATTCAAATTTAGCGCTTTTTTGCAAAATGCAACTAACTTCACGTCGATGTGACTGACTTCTCGTGAGTGTTGCCAGCATAATAAAACATTTTTTAAATTTATTTTAAGGAAACGTACCCATACAAGACAATACGACTCGTCTTCCTTCGGCATCCCTCTTGGGTAGAGGAACTAAGTACCCTGCATCAATAACGGCGGCAATTTTAGGGTCGAGGGGATCCAGCTTTTGAAACCATTGCGGATACATCTGCCTGATGGTCAGGTATCGCTCTAACATGGAGCACGCCTGCGGTATGGAGTATTTCTTGGTACGGAGGAAGCGAAGTAAGAATGGTGTATCTGTGGAAGTAAAAACCTGGATAAAACATAAATATAACGTTTTTTACACTGCTATCGACGAATGACGTTTGAGAATCGTTATATATTTAAACTAGCTGATACTCGCGGCTCCGCCCGCGTCATAAAGACACGTTATTGCTTTGGTCCTAAATTCGGACATAGGAAATTATGCTCCCAAAATTTGCATAGAATCTGTTTAGTAGTTTTAGGATTCAGAAACCCTTATTTAGACGATCTACGTTAGTTTTTTTAAATATCCTCAATGTATAGACTACTACAGCTACCTTACAATTTTATTTTAGTTTAAATAGATTGATTTGAGTAGGTGGTTCGTCGAATGTTACGAGAAAATCGCCGTACAACCGTTTGGACGTCACGATGCTTTAAGGCAGTGGTTCTCAAACTTTTTAAATGACGGAACCCTTTTGGGAAGCAAAATACTTGATGGAACCCTACAATAAAACAATTATTTTTATAAGTGTATTCTTTATTAATCAGCATAATAAAAGTACAATGTATCAGTTACTAATTATTATTTACTTCACCACTTGGTAAGGACAATAATAGAAAACATTAAAAAAGAAAAAATCTAACTAGTGGGAGGTATGAAACTGTTTTTTATTTTTCATCAATTGCTTGATATCAGGTTTGATGGAAGAAAGTTGGAGTCTCATATCAGCTTCGGCGTCCAGTCTATTGCGATATTTTGTTTTCGTGGCTGCGTAGGTAGAGAATCCTGTTTCGCACAAATATGTAGTTGGGAACGGGAGAAGAATATCCAGAGCCATTTGGCCAAGCATTGCATATTCATCTTGGATTCTGCACCAAAAATCATTAAGAGGCGTCGTTTTGAACAATGACTCCATACTTGTGTCTGATGACATTTCTAAAAGAGATTCATATATCTCATTTGACATGTTTTCAGGCTTTTCCAAGTTGGGTAAAAAAGGATTATGAATCCAGGAGTTCACTTTAATTTTTGTATTGTGTTCTTCGGGAAAATACTTTTCAAAAGATGCGCGCATCGAACTGAGATATTGGACCAATTCTTCAAACACATTATCTTCAAACATTTCTGAGTCGTTTTCGCTAACAAACTCACTGAGTAACGTAAAACTTTCTATTTCTTTCTTACCAATGCAAATGATCCAAAAATCTAATTTTCTTTTAAAAGCAGTTATTTTATTATAGGCCTGAAACACTGTTGTCTGTTTACCTTGCAACGATAAATTTAATTCGTTAAGTTTTTGAAAGATATCCGCCATAAAAGACAATCGGAACAACCAAGTTTTATCATACAAACGGTCCTTCAAATTAAAAGAAGTATCTGCTGAAAGAAACATTTGTAACTCGGCTCTAAGTTCAAATAGCCTTGTTAAAGTTTTTCCCCGAGACAGCCATCGCACTTCTGTATGGAGCAGCAGTGTTTTATGTTTGCTGCCATAATCTTCACACAATAATGAGAACAATCGGGATTGTAGTGGTCGTGATTTGATAAAATTAATTATTTTTACCGCTTCATCCATAACTAATTTTAGATTAGACGGCATTTGCTTCATCGCAAGTGCTTGTCTATGCAGAATACAATGACTGGAACTACAATTAGGCGCTTTATTTTTCATTCGTGACACTGCTCCTGCTGTTTTACCTGTCATCGCCTTGGCCCCATCTGTACAAATGTCAATGCAATTGTTCCAACTGAGATTATGTTCTTCAAAAAATATATTTATTTTATTAAAAATTTCTTCCCCGGTAGTGTTTGTAAGCAGCGATGAACACATAAGCATGTCTTCTTCAAAAGAACTTTTATATGGATATCTCACAATAACCAGCAGGATAGCCAAACCAGCGACATCAGTCGACTCGTCCATTTGCAAAGCGAATCGTGTATTTTGTAGACGTGTAACTAGTTCTTGTTTGACGTAGCTTACCAGATCATGGATTCGTCGTGAAACAGTATCGTTTGATAGCGGAACAGTAGAAAGATGCTTTGCAGATTTTTCATCAAGCATACATTTTGTTATGTCTAATACACATGGTTTTATTAATTTCTCAGCGATAGTGTGCGCTTCACCTGCTTGTGCAATGCGATAGCTAACTAAATATGATGCCTCCGTGGCCTTTTCGTTGGTAGTTTGTGTTACATGCATCATATTTTTTTGACTTTCTAATAACTGATCTTTTTTGCGAACAAAAAATTCTTTATTCTTGTCTTTAGTCTCGGGGTGTACGGTTTCTAAATGTCGACGCAATTTGGCAGGTGCCATGGAACTATTAGGAAGCAGTTTACTACAGAGCATGCAGAGAGGTGAGCCGTTGGAATCAACAAATCCGAAACTGATATAAGATTCATCATACTTCCTTTTTTTCGTCTTTGAAACCGTCGAGCTTGACGTCGTGGCACTCGTGGCATCATCTTCTGGATCGGTGATTGCTAAATTCTCCGCGCGCATTGCTTTTGAACATTCAGCGTCATTAGAAGATGTTGTTGGAACACGTTTAACACCTTTAAGCCAACGTTCCATTCTTCTTTATTTATAATGTTACAAGTCAGGATAGTGGGGTTTAAATAATGCACAATCGTTACTGCGTATAAGAGACTAAATTTAGAACCTACAGGGAAGAAATGTATAAAACTGAGACAACAGAATACAGCAGGCAGTAAAACAATGAACACTAGTTTCTCGCTAGCGAGCTTGTAAGTAGGTAGTAACTTATCGCTCCGAACGCTAATCATCAACTGACGACGCCAACGCGCGATCGCCGCTTTTATACTTAGTCCTAGACTCGATCTCAAATATTCTCGAAAATACTCGAGTCGGCACCTTTGATAAACAAAAAGCAAAAATAAAAACAGAAATTTAAAAATAGCGTTGTAAACAATATCGACTTTATCCTTTGAAGTTAGAGACGAAAGTCGCTTGTTGACAACTATAGCGTCTAATTCAGAGGCGGCTTTTATCAAAGAGACTGAGCGCTTACAAGTATACTACCCGCTCGTTTTAAGTTTGCCGCTGGCGATAGGTATGAGTGTATGACGTTCGAAATTTTTTATTTAATTGTAACAATAAAAATTGTGTACGGTAGATATTTGGGTAAAACTATGACACATTATAAGTTTTGTTGTCACGTGGGGGAGGGTACGCGCATTCCACAGACCGGCAAACTTAGAGCGAACGCGTTGTACAAGTATAAAATTGTTGAGACCAAACTTATAAGATATTGTACCAGCTAATGTAACACAAGCTTATACAAATACAAATAAATAAATAAATAACATTCATAGCGTTTTGTCTCCGCGCGGCCGCGGAGTCCGCACAGCCGCGGAGCGACCAGAGAGAGGTGTTTTTATTTTTTTATTTCTAAATTCTTGCGGAACCCCGACAGAGGTATCACGGAACCCTAGGGTTCCGCGGAACACACTTAGAGTATAGCTGCTTTAAGGCATAGACACACTCCCCTTGTATTTGTATCGAAAGTTAAAAATCACTATGCCAACGAGTTTTCGTTACTCAACAAGTGGCATAAATAAAAATAAGACAGCCCCATAGAATAGAGATAGAATTTACTCTATCTCCATGAATGGTTCACTTAATTTGTCCTATAATAGACACGCCTATTTAGCATTCGAAAGATGCCTACATGGTTCTCGCCATGAAGCAATGCACACATTAATTCACTTTATTTACATGCTATGTGCTTTGAATATAGAGTAAGTGAGCCATCTGGCGTGGTATTTAATTCAAACTTACAGAGGATTTATTTTTAACCTACTTAGTAGACGTAAGGGCTCTTTTTACAAGGTCTTGCAGAAGACAATATGATGTTCTTATCGGCCCCTCAATGTGTCTGGGTCCTCCCGCATACAGGCGCGGATGGAGGGGGGGGGGGGGGCAATGAGTGACCCACAGGTCAAGTGTGACCGGTTAACCGTTGGTTTATTTGCATTTCATTCAACACCGGTGAATGATTTGCCTGTTAAAACACGCCGCGCCGGTACATTGTCAAATTTCCCTAAAAAAAGTCTTTCAGTGGAGTCTGAGGAGGAGGGGGCAATGGCCCCTCTTGCCCCCTCCCCCCCCTGGAACCCGCGCCTGTCCGTGTAAGACCTGCTCAGCGAAGTTGAACCCCTCCTAAACAAGCCTGGATTGCTTAGTGAGGTCAAGCCACTAACCGCAGGGGGACAATGGCTGAAATCTTGGCTACGTATTTAAAAATAAAATAAAACGTTTTCTCACCTGTCCGACATTTTCTAATAGCGGGATGCTTCTCAATGAAGTGCCTCATTTGCGCTAAAGCATGTTCTCTCAAGGCCGGTTCTTCTCTAAGCTGCGATCTAGCTGTCTCCCTCATTTCTGGAGGCAGTTCGCCACTTTCCCGCTCTTTAGCTTCGATCATCGACAATCGGTCATCATCGGTCAACCTCGGCGCGTCGATGATGTCCGGTTTCGGCTCGTGGTCCCTTCGGCAATCTTCGCGTTGCAGAACTGATGTTGCCATCTTTGTTTATCTGTAGCAAATGAAATAAAGTTTAGAAGTAGATCGCATGGGGTCTTATTTTTAAGACGTCAATACGCGCAGTCCGCACTAGGTTACAAGTTACAAGTCTTGTATCGGGGGGGGGGGGGGGCTAGTGGGGGGGGGTAGTAGTCTGGGTAACCCAGACTTGACTTCCTCGGTACAAAATTGCAACTGGGTATTTCCCACCGAGGAAGGCTTTCTTTAGGGCTTATTTATTGTTAAAG
Source organism: Herminia tarsipennalis (assembly GCA_945859575.2). NCBI lineage: Eukaryota > Metazoa > Arthropoda > Insecta > Lepidoptera > Erebidae > Herminia > Herminia tarsipennalis. The sequence continues at coordinate 14,667,389 of OX243849.2, read as the reverse complement.
CTTTTGTGGTACCAGGTAAATATTTACTTTATGGATTGTACGAGGTTTCGATCAGGTTGCACCGTTTTTGGTCATAGGACCTATAGGTACAATGTTGAGCCATCTTGTAGTCACGGTCCGTGCGACCCGGTCAATCTTTTAGGCAATCTAGGTTAGGCAATCTTTAAGATTTACTTATTATCAAAAGGGAGAGTTTATGGACTGATTTTAAAACACAATACAAATGTAGTTTAAATTATTTCTACATAATATCTGGAAAATGCTTACGTAACTACTAAGTACGATGTAATAACCAATTTGTTTGATATCAAAATACAAATAGTTGTGACCAAGCAAGCATTGAAGGCACGCTGGCACGCGATTGTCAAATATTTAATCATCAAACAGATCTTATAGCACATAAACTAAGTTATTGCTAATGCAAATAACCATTAAAAACTTGACCGAAAGGCGATTGGCACACTGAAACGCATCTCGGAGCGGGGTATGGGGGCAACGCCGACGGAGACACGTGCGTGGTTGCGTCTATCTCTATCAGAATAACAAGAAAACGTAAGAGGGCGCATATTCCCTGTATGTAGGCGTGTGATCTGCAACACAGTGCATGTAGATCACGCGTCTACGCGTCACGCGTCGCGAAAACGTGCTCTCTCACGTTTTCCTGTTATTCTGATAGAGAGAGAGAGAAAGATATATCCCGCAGCGTAGTGAGTTTCAGTGTGCTAATCGCCTAAGTATCGCACTGATGACGCAGAGCGTATGATTACTGACCAAGTTTCCACGTTTCCTGTTAGTAGTAGTTAGGGTTTCCATAACTAAATAAAAAGGTAGAAAAAAATAAGTAGGTAGTTACCTAAAGTTTAATTCCTATAATTGTTAGTTAACAACAGAATCATTGCCGCTGATATTTATCATAAACTAATATACATAAGTACCTAAGGTGAATATTTACGATAGGTTAGGTATTTACAAATGATGACGTCATAATTAGCACGTAGTCCCAGCATGTGACCCGTGATCTGCAATACGCCGCGTGAATGTATTGCAGAACACGCGCTTGCATGCGTCGAAAACGCGCCCTCTTCCATTTTCTGTACTCCCGCAACCACGCCCGTGGCTCTGTCGTCACGCACCCTGTAGCGTTATGCGTGGCAGTATGCCCTGGTTCCTTGTAGGTCGGCACTCTGTTTATGTTTGCGCCATTCGGCTCTATCGCGCCATTCGGTATGTCAACCAGGATTAAATTTGTTAGTATAGCTTTTAAGCGTCTTCGGCATTGACGGTAGATCACACACAAAATCTATGTAAAATAGTCTATACTTGCTCTAACATAGGTAGGTACCTACCTACCACTTATATCCTTACGCTATAGTAACATGTAGGTACATAATTATCTATGTGTGTACAAACTATTACGGTACGTACTTCAATTTACATTAACATACAAACCGAAAACAGGTAATTTTGACTTAGATATACATGCGAGATTTATTTTGTACCACAAGCCTACTTTTCAATGTTGATTACATATTAGACTGTGTCTACCCGTGACCACGGCCGTTGCAATACGGTCGAAACGTCGGGCAATGAAACAAAGTATTTTACTTTAAATTAATCACGCGATTAAGACCCGTAGTACCTACTTTTAAGTATATAATTTTATAAAGCCTACTTTTAGTTAATTCTAACTCATTTTGCAACTAATTACTTTAATTACTGAACTCCGAATACTTGAACTACTTTGAGGTGTTCTCAAAAGTATTTCTGTGGCTACTATTCACATTTTTTTAGTTTATTTTATGAAAATCTAATTTCTGCCGTCAAGTATTTAAAGCACGTACTTCAAGTATATAATACATGTTCAAAGCAGAGCAGTAAAAATGTTGACAGGTCAATCTGCCGCCAATTTTCAACTACCATAATATTTACATTTAGAGTGATAATGACATCATGACAATAACAGTCTCATGACTGTACTAGTAACTGTCTCATCAAGCTCATCACTATCACTTTAAATGTGAATAGTCCACAAGACTACTTTTGAAAATTCGGCCGTTATTGACGTGTGATAGGGTGCTTATAAATGAACAATGTGCTAAGTGAATACCGTCACGTAATCTCCCGAGGCTCAAAACACCAAGAGTACAAAAGGTAGTTAGATATAAAAGCTTTTCTATCTTCAAACATGACAGAAAGAAAATAATACTCAACATTACATTTTACTTAATCAATAATTTTACACGCAATAGGTAACATACTAATAAAAATAATATAATGGCTAACTAATACGTGAAAGTAAAATTATTGACAAAAAAGGCTTCAAATTTAAGTTTTATAACTAAGTATAACGACCAAAAAAAAAAAAAAGGTACGGTACGTAATAAATGAGATTCGAATTTGGAAAGTCATGTTTAAAGTGCAAGTAAAATGGCGCACCATAGGTACCTTCCAAATTGCAGTGTTTTATTGTTCGAAATTTAAAATTCTCAATTCCTTTGTTAGATATTTAAATTCAGAACAATAAGATTAACTAATTGTTACTTTCGTTATTGTTCTGACTATTTAAATGTCAGACCTATTGTTACACGAAGTAACGAACCTATCTAGATCAAAGTTAATTCGTACAAAATAAAGCTACATTTCATTGCAACTATTCTAATTTCTATTCCGTTCGCAATCGTCACCGCTGACCTTCAAACTGGTTCGCTAAATCTGAACTTTCACTGGCACTTTCCCCTTTAGTCTATTACAAGCGTATTTTGTGTATATCATAGAGAAACACATTATTATTATTATTTAGATCTGTCAAAACTCAGCTGTTTATAATCTGTAGAACAAGTTTTTAGCCTACCCACGTATTTTGATGAGTTTGATTTCTTTCGCGGCAATGATATTTTACTGAATTAATAGACCGGATATAAACATAATTATACATTAGTGAATCGGAGGATCGAGTGACTTTTCTATTTTAGTTATGTAAAGGCCTAGTTGACTTATTTTTTTGCTGTTATGTTTGCAGGATATCTAAATGTGTTACAAATACTATTTTTAATTAGTATTTATTACTCTCTAGCTTTCCCCCGCGGCTCCGCCCGCGTTGATGTCGGTTATCAAACTCGGGACTCAAACTATCTACATACCATACCAAATTTCATCTAAATCTGTTTAGCTGTTTGAGCGTGAAAGCGTAACAAGACAGACAGAGTTATTAGTATGGATAATATGATATTAAGCTGCAACTGTTGCACTAGTATTTTTTTCCAAGGGAGTAATATTTTGCAATCTCACTCTTATAATAACACCAGGCAGGTCTGAAAGTTTGAAAAATGTTGGGATAAAAAGGTACTTAATCAAAACACTCTACATTTTTACTCTACTTTTTACCCGTGACCACGATCGGTGCAATTCTATCGAAACGTCGGGTTAATAAAAGATTTTGCACTTTTAAATATTTCACGCGATTATGTCCCGATAATATTGTAATAACTCTACATTTTTATTAACTACTAGGACACCTCGCGGTTTTACCCGCGTAGTTCCCATTCCCGTGGGAATACAGGGATAAAAAGTAGCCAATGTTACCCGGGGATAATGAAGCTTCCCCACAAAGAAAGAATTTTTGAAATCGGCCCAGTAGTTTTTAAGTTTATTTGTTACATACAAAACTACAAATCTTTCCTCTTTATAATATTAGTATAGAGAACAATAAAAACTGCGGAATGACCATTCCTTTCGGTAATTCAAATAAAAGTCGATTGAAAATGGTGGCGGACTGAGCTGTCATCTTTATAACAACTCAGCGTATAACGTGTAAAAATACATCACTATGAAATACAAATAAAATTCGTACGATCGGGTCTTTGGGCCGTTAAAGTGTAATATACATCATGTTATGCAGAAATTGGCTGGAAAATCAGCTAGATTGCCATAAATTAAAAAATAAAAAGAACTTTTTGTCTCGTAGGAAGAAAGGTTGCGACTTGTGCCTGCAGCCTGCTTCACAAGTCGTAGGGTGAAAAAGCCAATACTCGTCCTGTAACTCTAGTACATTTCCATGTAGTCTGTATCTTAGACCTAAGGTGATACAAAGCGCTATTTGATATGCCAGTGACTGTTCTATCGTTATTATCAATAAACCCATTTGAAGTCGACAAACGTATCAGTTACCTACTCCATGTCCAACGTCATTGTTTCAGCTCCGACTAGCCAATTTAGACCTTTGTCTGTGAAATTATGGTCTGTTTTTGCCTGATTTGATTTTATAGGTTGTCCGAAGTATAGTTATAAAAGACACGGCAATGTACTTAGCCACGATCACAGGATAAGTGTTTCCTGCCATTTGTTTAACCCTATTGTTTTTTATATTTAAAATGTAAATTTAGATTCTAAAATCAGTACTTGTTTATTTTTACCATAGATTATTTTATCAAAAGAAGGAGGTTTTCTAAGTAAATTCTACCTATTTATGGTAATTGTAAAATTACTTACATCGCTATGGTCAATGTTACTCAGAGAATGATCAGTAATGGTAACTAATTATGGAGTCAAGAACTTGGCAATTTTTATTAAGCAAATTATGATTATTAAAAAATCCGATTTTTTTAGACTAAGTTAATGAATTGGAAGAGAAAGTCATGGGATTTTTTTAATTGAATAATAACTAAACACTTTTCACCACAATCTATGACTAATATTTTATAGAGGTACCTAAAGTTTGAGATGTTGTGAGCTTGTGTTGTGATGTTGTAGTGACCGATTCTCATGTTTAAGTACGTTGGGAACGGAGTTGCGTTAAAGTAAACATCAAAATGACCAAAACCATAAACCAATCAAAAAAGAGAAAAATAACGAAGCTGCATTTATTAACAAAAAATAGTGTTATGTTAAAAATGCTGCTAATTATGACATTTAACAATACTTAAAGATCTATCAGGTTATTTAGTTCATGTAAATAGATAATAAAAATAAGAATAAGTAGGTACTTACCACTTGCATACTGCAAGATGTTTGCACTATCCAAGTAGAATTCTTTACGTTAATTCAACAATCACATGATTACGTTTTCGTGTTTGAAAATTACACACGAACGCTAACATTACCTACATACGTTGATAATTATTTTATGCATGATATCGGTATATAAATTGGGTTGAAATTGTATTTAGAATCTGTTAATGACCAAATATTTTACAAATATAATTTTCATATTACATACTATTTTCAAAAGTAAAAAAAAAAACAGTGTTAAAAGTAATTTAATAAATCGCTGTCATAAAAAAAAAATTTAAAAAAAAATGTACGCTAACTTTCACAGCCGCAAACTGTAGTTCGATATTTAAAAAATAGCGCGAAATCACTGTTGAATTGATATACGCAACAATTACCTAAGCGATCACATTTTCAATAACTCAAGGGTGAACACCACTGTTGTCGGCACGTCGCACGATAAACGTAGGCCAAGTTGGACTGTCGGCTCGGTCGATGCACCCAGTCCACACCGTTAGCTCCCGAAATATTGCGACATACGGCAAGCCCTTCGTGATTCAAAGAATAAAGTACCTTTATAATGGTATTTTTATGTAGGGTATTGCCCTGTACTGTAAACAGGAGGAAATTAAATTTCGTGTGAAGTAGATGCGCGGCTAATATGATTCAGATGCGGTTGTTTGTATCTAGTTTATTTGTACTAGATTGTTTTCATTTGAACTTGATCTATTTATCTGTGCTTTGTATTATTAAGACAAGAGATTGGTGATGGTGTTTGGATAATCTCTGAAACTAGAGCGCCTATTTTGATGACACTTGAAATAGGGGTCACTTATAGCTTGGAGAAAGCCATATGTAACAATTTATGTTGATCACATGATGATTAAACCAGCAGTAGACCGATTTGGATGTATTTTGAGTTTAACTTGAACCCCAGGACAGGAGATTCTGAAGACGCTATGATACGCAATAGGTTCAATACTTATACTTATATAAGCTACTTTTATAAAGGGATAGGTACACACAAAGTATTACTTTTTAGAACTTTGTCCCCAAAATCACAAAGCTTCTTTTTGTAGTAAATATTTGTTATGGTATTATGTACTTTAAAACGTGAGAAGGAAAAATAAAATCGTGTGAATTTTGTTTAATTGGCAGAGCCATGTTGAAGACAAATCCGTCTACAAATCAGGCGCAGATTCCAGGGGGGGGGGGGGCAACAGGGTAGTTGTCCCAGACTCGTCTAAAGACTAAAATAGTTTTTTTGGGAGAATTTGAGAAATTTGATACTAGACCGGTGTGCTTTGTCCGGAAATCCCCCCCCCCCCCCGTGGCTGGTGTACCGATGTTAAACCAAATGCATCCCTCCCCCGTCATGCGAGCGATTCACCCTTCGCCAGTTGAGTCAAATTGGAACCGCGCCGCTTCAAATGCTATTACAGCCGTATTGCATCAGTTGCAAGTTGCATTTCTCATGCTAATCACCATGAAACGTCATAACACAACAAACAAGTCATAACTCACTCGCTTACAACCTGATTTTAAATATGAAAATAAGCTTATTACAACCATGTACAAGTTTACTATAACCTTACATAATAATTATTCGCAACAGTGTTATATAAACACGCGTTGTGAGTTTAGTCGCGATGAGATTATGGTTTTTGTAACGATTGTTTTTTCCAGAGGTAGGTAGCTAAATAGTGTCCCCAAGACGTATAAACTAATTGATTTTCCCTGACCAAATAACTTTGAGCATTAGTTCCATATTCGCCGCACCGTAGCGAATGCGCTCAGTTTTTGGAATAAAATCTTTTTAAAAATGTTGGTTGTAGCAGATAGCTCCACAAAAGTGCACAAAAAACGGCTAGCGCTAGGTTTTGCACGGGCAAGCGCCTTCACTTTGTCATGACTCCGACACATAATTATGCCAGCTGCATGAAATACTCGCTGGCATGGCCATCGGGGTGTATCATTGCCCATTGCCGTTGTCGTCAGACTGAGTCTCGAATGATGTCGGTCGACGGCAAACCCGCGCGTCAATATCACCGGGTGTTTGCCGCCTATCTATAAAATCGCCTATCTGTAAAAGATGGTCGCACTAGTTTTTTTTTTTTGAGGAAATGTATAGGGATAGCCCATATTGAAATCACGTTACAGGAAAGCAGAAACCTTGCAAATAGATGACCCAATCATCATCATCAGCCTGAAAATGTCCACTGCTGAACATATGCCTCTCTCAAAGAATTCGACAACGACCGATTTTGACCGATGACTCAATGCGTATCCGATAGAGATCGCGTATTGTTTATGTCGTAAAAGTTAACGATACGTGAATGTCAGAGATGCTGTGTTGACCTGTCACAAAGTTCACGCACGTGACAAAGCATGTTCTCAATATAATAGGAAAACAAATGCTGCTTCGAAGATTGCAACATTTATACAGTTCGCACGAAGCAATCAAACTTTATAGACACTAAATTCCTCATGATCATGAGGTACCTACTTCATATGCCTACTACTATACTTAATACCCAGGATAATTTTTCGGGTTGGGTTTTAGATGGTATAATTGACAAAACACAAACTAGTACTGTTACAAATGAGTACTGTCTACAGTAACGTAGGGCTCCCAGGAGAGCAGGTACCTACCAGGGCTGTACCTCAGGATAGTACTCGTAGATAGGACTTTGAAATAAAAAGAGAAACTTCTCAGATTGAATACAATGTTTATTCCTCACTTATCAACTAATCGGTCGGCCATGAAACTCTTGGTCCAAGACTATCTCTTATTTCATGTCATTCTAACATTTCAAAAGTTAAGAGTTTCTTAACCATAAAGGCCACAATGATGTACATGTCCGAGACCTCGGCATATACATCGCACTACCTATCTTTTTGAAGTTTCGGAGTGGGGGGGTAGGCAAGTCCAAATCCCCTTCCAGGGTACGTCCCTGATACTTACCTTACATTCTACCTAGCTAGGTAGGTACTATGGAAGAATGGATATTTGATATTCTCCAACGCAAAAACTTCTGAACTAATTTTGACCGAACAAGAAAATTGCATAATAATTTTATCGTGTTACTTTCTGTCTCGCGCAACTTCGTCTACGTAAATTTTCCCCGTTTTTGCAACATTTTTCATTGCTGCTCCGCTCCTATTGGTCGTAGCGTGATGTTAAATAGCCTAGAGCCTTCCTCGATAAATGGGTAATCCAACAGTAAAATATTTTTTCAATTCGGACTAGTTATTCCTGAGATTAGTTCGTTCAAACAAATAAACTCTTTAGCTTTATAATATTAGTATAGATTTGGCTTCCACGTGGGTGAAGCCGTGGGTATCTACTTAGTAAGTATATTATTATTCTTGAGCAACTCCATCTCGTGTTTATGTGAAAATATGTAAGATGAGAGTACCTACTTAATAATTATTATTCAAAGGAATAGGCGAGTCGTGCATTCGTATCAAGTTTCAACATTGATAACTTCAATGTCAAACAGCCTCTTAAAATTCAAAACACATTACATAAATACAGTGTAATGCAATAGTTACTTTGAAGTGCGGGCAAAATTGGTTCTTTCACCCGACTAGTAATGCCCCGAAGAACGAGGTTGCAGCCCTTGACCGTTTTTATAAGACACCTTTAACTGACTTCCGAGAAAAAAATAGTGTCTTATTTTACCTTGTCTATGGATGTTATATATTAAGGCGCGAAAAGGCTATAGTTATGGTTCTCTTTTTTTCGTTTTCGCGGTAAGCCCGCGTGAACTGGCGCATGCGCGGTGCGCTCAAACATGTCCGCGCGCATGCGTTATGCATTTACCATTATTACAAGATTTTAAAAGTTCGCGGGGCCTTGCCGCGAAAACGAGAAAAAAAGAACGTGAATGAGGAAGTGATGTTGATGATGAAAAATATTTTTTTTTTCTGCGTGTAACTAAAAAACAATTTTTCACCCTAATAAGAGTACTTAAAAAATTGCTGATTTCCCATAATGTTTCGTCATGTCCGTCTGTCTGTCCGTCCGTATGTCACATGCATTTTACTCAATGAATATTGATGGAATTTGGTGGAAAGGTGTCTTGTAGTAGCCACTACTTAGTTTGATATCTAAATAATAAAAATAAATATTTTAGGGAGGGGCACTCCATACATGTAACAGAAACTGATTTTTTTTTTCACCAAATATCATCGTATGGCACATCATTCGACAGGTCTTTCAAAAACATTTTAAGGTTTCTAATAAGAATAACTTTTATGATTGAGTGAATATTTTTAGAAATAATCGCTCCGAAAGTTACTTAAATCGTGTCCTGCGTTTCTTAACAAAAGGGCGTAAGTGCCATGAACATACGCTCTTTTGCAGATGCAATTATTCAAGGCACTCCTACCCCGGAACCCTGCACTGAACATGGTCCGACAAGCTCTTGCCCGTTTTTTTTAATTTGCTTTTTCGTTGTCTTGTCTGTCATTTGTTTTAATGATGAAAAACTTGTCATTCGAGAAACTTTTTTTTGATAAGTTGAAACGTTCGGAAAGTAGAGCTCGCGGTCGATGCACCTGGCCGGGTACCGTTAGTGCCGAATCGCGACGTCCCGTGGGACATTGTAGCTATCTACCTACATAATAAACTGCTTACAAATTATCCAACTTGGTAGGTAAAAAACTGATGGAATCGACCAATAGCATAGCATTGATGCGATGGTTTTTTTTGACGTGATAACGTCTTCTAAATCGCTTACCGTCAAAAAGTGTGACTTTATTGACTGGTTGCTAAGCAACGGTCAAGTTATTGATTGATTGCCATGCAATAGTGAATGGCGATTGCAACGATATGGCATGAGATACAATAGGAACTAATGTTATTGATTGGTTCAGCAACGTGAATGGTGATACGTCATCAATGTTTTCTTATGATGTTATCACGTATTTTGTTTAAAAAAATGCTAAAGCTACTAATAATAAAAAGCTGAAGAGCTTGTTTGTTTGTTTGTTTGAACGCAGTAATCTCAGGAACTACTTATCCGAATTGAAAAATTCTTTCACTGTTCGATAGCCCATTTATCGAGCAAGGCTATAGGCTATATAACATCACGCTACGACCGATAGGAGCGGAGCAGCAATGAGAAATGTTGCAAAAACGGGGAAAATGTACGCAGACGAAGTTGCGCGGGACAGCTAATAACACATATACAGTGAACACAAGACGAAAATTTACGTAAATGTGATATCATTAAAACCGGCAACGAGACTTTGGGACTCAAAGAAGAAAACTTAAAAGAATATAAACTTGAAACTGAATGAAAATAAACTTGAATCTGTCGAATGCACAAAATGTGCGAGCCATAATCCCTACCGAGTACTACAATATGTGGTCAAGCAACGGACACGGACACATAATCTAGCACCTTATTGTTCCGAAAATGTTCCAAGATTCTCTAACCTTGAGCAATGTTATATAGTGTAATGCACACATATACATTGCTCACGGTTAAAGAATCTTGGCCCGAATTAAGTAGGTACTCGTACATTGAAATAATTAGGTACTTTGTGTTTTTCGCCAGTTTCAAGTTTATTATCTTTCAGTTTCAAGTTTTCTTCTTTAAATCACAAAGTGTCGATGTCAGTTCCAAGTTTATTTTCTTTAAGTTTTCTTCTTTGAATCACAAAGTCTCGTTCTTCTCCAGATTACACATACCTATTTCAAGTTTATTTAGCACTCGTAGAGTAATTCGGACTCATTAAACGCTGAGCTGTAAAAATAGCGACATGTTGTTTTGCCGCAAATATTTTATTTTACATTGAAAAGCGGATGGTACGATTACCTAATTCGGTACAAATTGGGCAACATTACAATAACACATACAACCTTGATAAAATAATCTTGTATCTACATGTAAGTAACATTTCTGACTAAAGAATAGATTTCAAAATTCTGTTTTTCTAATCAAGAAAAAAACAAACTGCATAATTAATTTATTGTTTGATGCAACTAGTTTGTTGAAACTAAATGTCAAGTGCAAACACTTTCACAATCTCGAGTTGTGATACCGAGGAGCCATTTTAAATGCTACTGGTTTACCTACATAATACAAAAACTAGCTTTGCGTGCCCGAGATTTCGTTCGAACACAATGATATCTATAGCACAGATAATAGGTACTATACTAGTATCTATAGGTACTAGTATTATAAAGCTGAAAAGTTTGTTTGTTTTTTTTAACGCGGTTATCTCTGGAACTACTGATCCGAATTGAAAAATTATTTCACTGTTGGATAGCCTATTTATCGAGGCTATAGGCTATATAACAACACGCTACGACTGTTGATTCGATGAGAAATGTTGCAAAAACTGGGAAAATTTACGCAGACGAAGTTGCACGGAACAACTAGTAAGTAATAAAGTACAGTCTACACCGGGACCAAAACGAAGTTCGTAAAGCTTTCATACTTTTCGTTTTACTAACCTACTTTACTTAGTGTAGGTACCTGCACAAAACATCCGAGTAGAGAGCTAGGGAGGGCGCTGGTTAAGTAAAATGCTCCCAAGTCGCGCGAGCGAGTCACATTTGGCTTCACTTTTTTTTATTAATTCTAATTTTATTTGGCGACTTTTATCCGTCTAGGATATGTCAGTCCCATCAGGCTTAAAGGTTACACATTAACTGCACTGCTTTAAATACGTTAATTGACCCCCTGGTCTCTACGTCAATGGATTAAAACCGAGCTTACTTTTTTAATTCGTGACAGGAATCTAAAGTCGCCATCGATTCAGCGGTTCGCACTAATTCATTTATTAACATAAACCTTTGTCATACAATAGTAAACCCATTCAGGCCGTACATGGAGCCAATTATAACAAATACAATGTGCACTTAACTACGTTACGCTAGGAAACTGTCATAATTCAAACATTTATTGGTATTTTCCTCAATTATTGTCAGTTCCTGATACATCTTTGGAATACTTCGTTAGCCCTGAATTATGATATGACTTTGTACAGAATTCAGTTTCAAATAGTGCTAAGATACATCCTATGGGCGTCCCCTAGTCAATGATTCTATCATACAAACGCGCTTATGTGATTACTCCTATATGAGTCCTCTATTTAAGGTTGTAAGTCAAAGTTTAAAATTAATATCAATTCGCCTTATCATAAGCTAGGCCTGTAGGCAGCCATAATTTAAAATAAATTAATATTTTGAAAGTTATAGGTAAGCTTATAACTTTCAAAATAACAATTTTGGCAAATTTCCAAAACATTGGAATTTCGCCGAAATTGTTGTTAAAATTCTTAAATGACTGAATACAGAGGAAAGGAGTAATCACGAATTGGGTGGGTATCTACCTAAGGTATTTGTCTCGTAATTGTTCTAATTAATGTAGTTTTAGAACAGTATTTTGAGAATTGCGATTGATTGATTGTTGACTGTCAAACCTAAGTATAATAAAATTATATAAACTACGGGTCTTAATCGCGTGAGTAATTTAAGGTAAAATACCTTGTTTATTGCCCGACGTTTCGACCGTATTGCAACGGCCGTGGTCTAACGTTTCGACCGTATTGCAAAGTAATGGTTGGTGCGGAAGAGCGAGGCAGTCGATCGTTTCGCTGTGTACGTAGCGCTAAACAAATAATTATCTCAGTGTAATGCCCCCTTAAACGAATTGCCACATCAATGCCACATTACAGTCTACGTAACGCAGATTGCAGATCATTAAGCCTCAATCGCACGAGCGTGTTTTTAACGCGCGTAAAAATCGCTCAAATAGAACAAATGCATTCCCAAATACACGTTCACACGCGGCGTATTTTTATCGCGCAATTTTGTATTTTCAACGCTGAGCGTTGGGAATAGATCACTTAATCAAGAAATACATCAAGAGCGTTAAAAATACGTTCGTGTGAATGAGGCTAAGTTTATATTGCTGTTTAAATTATACAGTGTCTAATAAAAGTATACATTTATCGTTCTTAATTAACTTTTTAACGGGTTGCTTTTTATATTCATGGCATAAAAACTGTTTGAAGCCGACTTAAAAAAACTTTTGTATATTTCCCAAAAACTATTAAGTAGGTATCTAATTATATTTGGATGGGGTTTTCGCTATTCGACTGCATATTTTCTGTATAATCTGGAAACGTTTTCCTAGATTATAAGACCTTAGAGCTATAGACTAAAACATAGGTCAATTAAATTTCCATTAAATGAATCAATAATGTGTTTCATCATTTTTTTCTCTTGATTTTACAACATTTAACTCTTTTTAGGGTTCCGTAGTCAACAAGGAACCCTTACAGTTTCGCTATATCTGTCCGCAGTTTAGCTAAGAGACTCATAATAGGTAGTAACCTACCTACTACAAAGTTGTAATTTGGCATGGATATTTTTTCTTTTGGATTTGATTCATTTTTATTTAAATAGTTATTGCAATGTAAGTTACGATAACTAAGATATACCTAACTTGAACAAGTTAATGTTACACGCCTCCAACTGAAACATTGCAGCACAATGGCTTCAATACAATAACTAATTTTGCGGTTGCTGCCTTGACACGATGTGAGGCTGATGAGAAATAAATGAGATACATCCTTTTAGATAACCTAAAAAATAACGCCTTTACTTTATTGACAGCTATAAAATGGCGCGAATTAATGTTGTCAAACTTTTTTTTTCCGATTCCCTCCAATATTAATCGGTAGAGATTATGGCTCGCACATTATGTGCATACGCCAGTTTCAAGTATTTCTTTCTTGGTTGCTTCTTTCAATCACAAAGTCACGTTCTTGTCCAGTTAACACGTATTTCAAGTATATTTGTCAAACTTTAAATTAATTCGAAATTTAAACTTCGCTTTCACAGAAATACACCAATCAGCCTGTATCGGTCCACTGCTGGACAATGCCTCTCCTAATTTGCGCGACAACATCTGGTCCTCCGTCTTCCGCATCAAATCAATCCCAGCGACTTTTTTAGGTCGTCGGTTCACCTGGCTGGTTTTACAGGAATAAAAATGACTTATATGTAACCACTTTTACGCAGTTTTTGAGACCGTCAATCGAGAATTGAATCCACATTCTCACACGCACTGAGTCACCGAGATAATCAGATATATCTATCTATACTAATAATATTAAGATGTAAACTTTGTGAGTTTGTAAGGGGTAATCTCTGGATGTACAGAACTGATTTCGAAAATTCTTTTACCAATAGAAAGCCACGTTATAGGCTAAATAAGACCACGGTATGACCAATAGGGGCGGAGCATCAATGAAAAATAATTAATATTGTAATAATAATAATAAATATTGCAAAAATGAAGAAAATTGACGCAGACGAAGTTGCGCGGGTCAGCTATATTTATACTTATATTATAAAGCTGAAGAGATTGTTTGTTTGAACGCGGTAATCTCAGGAACTATGGGTTCGATTTATTTTAAAAGACGACTCACGCAATGGTCGTGTCGCGGGGGATTTTAAACACAGACACAAAGTACACCCAGGCTCGGAACAACAATTTGTGGATCATACAAGTGGTACCCCGTGTGGGAATCGAACCCACGACCTCTTGCGTAGCAGTCGGACACACTCCCACTGCGCCACGGAGGCTGTCTAATTGAAAAAAATATTTTACTGTTGGATAGCCCATTTATCGAGGCAGGCTATATACAACATTACGCTACGACCAATAGGAGCGAAGTATCAATGAAAAATATGGCAAAAACGGAGAAAATTAACGCAGACGAAGTTGCGCGGGTCAACTAGACAGTTAATAAAATAAAAAAACGTGCTAAGTAGGTAGTTCTCAAATCTTTATTTTAACAACAACAACGACACATTACATCACTTCAACAGTGACGTAATCAGTACGACATAACTGTCACAAGTCACAAAAATAAGACTTAATAATACAAATTTTGCAACAATCAATAAAAATCGAGCAAGATTCGTCCCAACGGCATCTTATACAAGAACGCAGTGAAAGTCTGAGCCAGCAGAGCAGAATGAGGACAGTTAGTGTGACTCAGGCGTCAGACCACTTAAATTGCAATATCACAAAGCTCTTTACCAAGTGTATCACCAAGTGCGATCAAGCGCTGAGCTGAAATCCTAGATTACCTACTTAAAGCAGGCGCGGGTTCAGAATTTTGTTCTGGGGACGGCAATTAGCCCTGGGGGGTCAATTCACGTATTTAAAGCAATGCAGTTGCAGTTAAGTTTCGATTAAAACAGCCATTTTTCTATTCTTGTAACTTTGGGATCGATCTCAAATACACTTGCGTCAAGTATGCGTCTCGAGAGCACAGTAACGACATTCTAGTACGGTGCACAAGCGTTTTTAAGATCGATCCCAATGTTACAAGAATACGAAAATGGCCGTTTTAATTGAAACTTAACTGCAACTGCACTGCTTTAAACACGTGAATTGACCCGCTGACCTTGCTGCATCAGATTTCCACCTATTTCGGCCATTTCATAAAGCATAAAGTTAACCTCAAAATAATACTGTGAAACTGCTTGTCAGATTTTTTTGATCAATAAAATAATCTTAATTTTTTTTACAGCAATGGCATCATCGCACTACCAGATGGCAACAAGTCATCGACCAAAACGGCACATAGGGACCTAATTTTCACAATTGACACAAATTGCCGTAAAAAATGGCCCGTTTAGACGCCCCTTTAGGCTGTTTAAACTCAGCTCAAACTTAACATATTATTTTTGCCAAGTTTTAACTAAACTAAGTTTGGGGTAAGCCAAAACCACTTTATCTAGTAGATCTCAAACTAAGAGTACTTAAATCAATCTCGACGTGATGCGTAATGTTCCTTTCTCCATAATTAGACATTCATTTTTATCTGACTGCAAGGAGACGTTGTTTTTCGCGCGTATCTTGTATGTATGTTTGTAGTATGTATGTCACCTTACTTCTTTATTACCTCATATCTTTCAAACCGCAAGACGGATTTAAACAATTGACGTTAAATTTGTCTTGACCGCCCAAGTGTTCTTACTTCTTAGATATGTGACGATTGAAAAAAACAAACATGGCGGCTATGAGATGTCAAAAACAAGAGTAGAATTACGTTAGTTTATCCTAAGTTTAAGAGTAGAATACCGCAATATGGGTATCAAATTAAAGAGCTCATCGTAAGCATTTCAAAAAGGTTATCATGATTATGACTGTAATTAATTACCAACCATAAAAAGTCAATTAGAAACCATTATTTTTAGATATATTTCGGGACTTAACCGCGTGAATTATTTAAAGGTACGAACCTTTTATTTACCCGACGTTTCGATCGAATTGCACCGATCGGGGTCAAGGGTCGACTCGACCAGTCGACCCGTTACCAAGATCGGTGCAATAAAAGTGCAATAAAAGGTTTGTACCTTTAAATAATTCACGCGATTATGTCCCGAAATATATCTAATATGTATAAAAGCCCATTTTAACCGTCATGCAAACCCTAGCGTGTGTGGCTGGCATTAGGTATTTGTCCCACCGCCGGCGTGCAACTATCAACTATGTTATTCCTTATGAAACGTACAATAGATGTAGGTATACCAGGACCTATTGTAGATCCCCTCCGTGTAAACAAAAGAGGTACAGTATCTATAGAGCTATTATGTACTTTTGTAAGTATACGGGGACTATTCTAATTATTTTGGATAAGAACAGAGCTTCGAATCCATGGACGATTTTCTGGAACGAGTGGAGTAAATTGATTTGCTAGTTCTGTATATTACCACCTCATTTTTTATCAAAACTTCGTTTTCATTCAAGGCCTCCTGAATCTTTTGTTCACACGGGGTCTATAGAAGTATGTTTGGGTGTAAAGTAACCCGACATAATATAAGTCTATCTTGGTAGACAAGGGTTAGGTGAAGGGCAAGGTGTTAAGTCCCTCCAACACAAAGGGAGGATCCTCCGACCAGGCGAGGTAATCATGCCTGGCAGGCCGCGGCCCACCGGTTAACGTTGGGAACTTGTAAGTGAAAACTTCTATATCGCGATTCAGGATTTGACGCGAGCTGTCAAGTGTCAATTTATTTATCTATACTAATATTATAAAGCGGAAGAGTTTGTTTGTTTGCTTTGTTTGTTTGTTTGTTTGTTTGTTTAAACGCGCTAATCTCAGGACCTACGGGTCCGATTTGAAAAAATATTTTTTTGTTGGATAGCCCATTTATCGAGGAAGGCTATAGGCTATATAACATCGCGCTACGACTAATAGGAGCGGAGTAGCGACTTGAAATGTTGCAAAAACGGGAAAAATTTACAGCTAGTATTACTATATGTGGGTACCGCCACAGATATTTATACCTAAAATATTAAGCAACAAGAATTCAAAGGGAAACCGCAAAGAATGGTGTCTAAGGACCCCCCGCCCCTGGTACCTAGGTTTCTTGAGTGATAGCTGTTCGCTTTCTTGCCATTGGTAGGACAAATGCCTTATCTACATCTGAATCAATTTGGTAAGTTTTGATTGGTTCAATTTAAAATGCCGAACTGGTTATGTTACTTACACACAATACCATAACAAATAAACATTTACGAAATGGTAAATTAAATGTACAGTAAGATCAACGTAACTAGGCCGGATTGAAGTTGGCGACAAGTGGTTGCGAAAATGCATTTTTTGGAAGTAAATAGTGACAACAAGCGGGGGGCGGGGCGGTAACTAAACCAAGAGATTTAGAGATACGATTACTCATTACATTGTCATAATTAGTATTACTAACTTTTGTTTTTTGTGATTATTTTCGTAAAGAAATAGGTTTTTCAACTTTCTTTAGTATTTACTGTAACTGTTCTATATTTAAACTTTTATGATCTCGTTTATATAGTATTTTTATATTATTGATTTAATTTTTGTTTTATCGTTTTCGTAAGTAATTTTAGGGTCGCATCTCTATGACATGCGCCAAAGTGATGGGAACCTAACTTCAATCCGGTCTAGTTACGTTGATCCAACTGTAGGTACCTACCTATGTACCTACCTTCATTTATCGCGATAGCCGTAACTAAGTAGCATAATAAAGTTCTACCTAAATTATTACCTACTCATGAACTTTGTGAGAACTATGTTCTTTATTATTTGGCTGTGTTATTTCTCACAGTTTTATTTTTATAAAATGCCACAGAAACTGCTATAACAGCGGTTGTTAACTTTTTTATTGAAGCTTACTCGAGATGACAGGAATTGGGTAGGTCATCGTTCTCACCTAAGTAGGTACCAAAGTATGTACCTACTTACAAGAAAATAGTATTAATGAGTTAGAACAATCCAAAACTAGCAATATCAAGCTATTCGTTCGTGTCCGAAAATGGCATAGAAATCGAACTTCTTGTCTTCAAGTTCGACATCCTTTGATTCATGCATGACCATAAAGTTTTCAAAAATAGTACCACCCCTAAATAATATTAATACTCTTCCTGTGGGTGTCGTCAAGGCGACTAAGGGATGTCACTCCGAAGAACGGGCAGCAGCGTCCTCTGCGTACTTTAAAGCCTTACTGCGATCGCCAACCCTCTCGCAAAGCGTGGCGATTATGGCAATTACCCCCAGGATCTATTTATAAGGTTCTACGAGGGAGACCCGTGCCCAGAAGTGGGACAGGTTGATATGAAAATTGCATAACAACTTTTCTAAAAATTTTATAAGCTACGGGTCTAAATCGCGTAAATTTTAAGGCTAAATACCTTTGTTTATAAACTTTTCTAGAAAGTTAATAATTAGGTATTTACAATGTAAAGGGCCTCCTGCTAGATGTTTATATTTTTTAACATCATCATCATCATCATCAGCCTATCGCAGTCCACTGCTGGACATAGGCCTCTCCAATTGCACGCCACTTTGTTCTATCTTCGGCTTCTCGCATCCAGCTCCTGCCAGCCGTTTTGCGTATATCATCACTCCACCTGGCTTGAGGGCGTCCTACACTACGTTTGCCAAGCCGCGGTCTCCACTCAAGAACTCGTTTACCCCAACGGTTGTCGGTTCTTCGGCTAATATGGCTAGCCCACTGCCACTTCAACTTGCTAATCCGGTGGGCTATGTCGATAACTTTGGTTCTCTGCCGGATCACCTCATTTTTCATTTTGTCCCTAAGAGAAACTCCGAGCATAGCCCGTTCCATAGCCCGCTGAGCGACTTTGAACTTGTGGACCAGCCGTACCGTCAGTGTCCACGTTTCGGCTCCGTATGTCATGACGGGATATTTTTTAAACCGACTTCAAAAAGAAGGAGGTTCCCAATTTGGAATTGTTTTTTTTATGTATGTTCGAGCATAACTCCGTGTTTTATAGACGGATTTCTTTTTTGTTCGAAAGAGGTCCAAAGTAACAACAACAGACAACGAAACTCCTTAATAAATGCCAGAAAATCAACCGTGATTGAAGTCTGATATATGTTTTTTTGTAAAAAAAGTTTGTTATATAACCCTATATGTACACCGACAAAATGAAGTAGGTACTAAATCCCTAACAATCACCGGAAGATGGCCGACCTCTCGTGTTTATCCGTGGTTTTAACATCTGCAGTATTTCACGCGAAGCTCCTATCTCCCATCCGCTGGTAAACATACGAACCTTGTCGAGATTATGTTAACGCAACTCGTTGTTTAGAACCTTTTAGAGCCAATAAAGTACTAGATTGTATTTAATTCACACGATACAAGGCTTTTGTTACGGTCTAAGCAGACTTAGGTAAAGGTTTAAGGCCTGAAGGTCTCTCTGGATAAAAAATGGGCTACCCAACAGTAAAATAATTGTTCACTTCAAACCTGCAGTTCCTGAGATTATCGTGTTCAACCAAAGAAACAAACTCTTCAGTTTTATAATATTACCGAGTATAGATATTATGAAGCTTATAAACTTAGAAGAAGTTATCTGAAAGTTCATGAAATCCGTTACATGTTATATCTTAGCGTACAGACAGAAAAAGCGACTTTGTTTTATACTATGTAAGGACTAGCTTTACCAGTGCTTTTAACCCGCGTTGTTTGATTTTAAAAGTATAAGTGCTATTCTGATGTAAGCACACACTTGTAAATTAAAATAATGTAAAGTTTCATCATAATCTGATAAGTAATTTTGCGTTAAAGGTCAACAAATATCCAACCATCCATCAGACTTTCGGATTTATAATAAAGGATAAGAAACGAGGTATGTTTTGGCAATTAGAAAGTAGATTTCATTCTTAAGATGGCAATTTGGGAAATGAAAGTCCACTACCTAAACCTGCTGATAAATTATACAACTTATATATATAATTAACAATTTATTTTAATGGGTAATTAGGATAGGCGCGGTAGTAGGCAGTCTAACTGCGGCAGCTAAGCGAACGTGTTACGGTGTATGGGAGCCCGTGCACTAGTCACAAACTCCTGACTGCCGCAGATAAAAGATACCTACTATGGTTTACCAGAATATGATGAAAAATTAGGAAATTATAATTAAGAGATGGTAACACAAGGTTATAAGTTAGTTCTAAGCCTACTAGGACGAACGAGTCTTGATCGTTGTATTTTTTCATTGAATTAGTTTAATTGAATATAACGGCTCATTATGAATTTCTGCTTCAATTGAACTACCTAAGTGTCATCACTTGTCGAACAAAACCAATATTTTATACAGCATTTCCGGCCGGTTAAATGCCATTTTTTGCATTGATTAATAAACATTCAAACACAACAAACTTTCAGACTTTCTTCTTCTTCGAACGAACGAAACTTTAAAGGGTTCCGTTTTTGCCATTTTGGTCACGGAACCCTAAAAAACACATGCCCACTTTACGTGTAGGTACATCCGATTTATTTTCAAGATGATATTTTACCACTGCCAGGTATATCCATGCCAAATTCTCAAAAACGTGTCAAGTGATGATATGCTTATTTAGGTAGATATATAATTCTATTAAGAGGGTCTCTTGAGTTAAACTGCGGACGAACGGACATAGCGAAACTACAAGGGTTCCTTAAAAGGAGAAAAAATATCATAGATGTTGATGATTCTTATCCACCAACTATGGGAAATAATGATTTACGCACGTTTTAAGAAGGGCTTGGTTTGTGTTAGCTCAGTAAAAACGTGAGAAGAAAATGGTGGACCTATTGCATTTAATACCTACTAAAATCAATTGTGTTTCAAATTCAACAGAGAACAGAACAATAATTTATATTACATACCTAGGTAAGTACTTAGATAGATAGGTACCTAAGTACATGCCTATTTTGTATAAAAGTTAAAAAAAATTAAAGACGGTGTGTAAAATGTTCAACTGGTTGAACAACGAGTTGAAAATAGAGGGAGGGACAAGTGATTATTTATTTTTAATTTTATTTCTTTGGAAAGTTTACCTACAGCTATCGTACAGATCAGGGATATTGGGGATGCAGATGCGGATGCGGATTTTTTACGGCAGGCATCCGCAAACGCGGATGCGGATACAGACGCCAGATTAATAATAATAATAATAATCTTTTACTCAAATACTCATATATCATCTCAATCACAATAAGTAATACAATTACAAATTTTCACAATTTGTTGAATTGCACAGAAGTAGGTAACTATTATTACATAATTAGTACATAAGCTCTTGTTATTGTGATGACTAGCATCTTTAACACAAGTTAAATAACTTGTGTTAAAGATGCTAAAAATTGCAAATGCGGATGCGATTATTCATACCTATAGTGTAGCTTCCCCACGTGAGTGCCCATTAAGGGCGTCCTAGTCGATGATTTTACCATAGAACGCCCATAAGTGATTATTCCTTTGTAAGTCAAAGCTTAAAATTTAAGAATGTTAACAATTTGAACAACAATTTTGGCGAAATTCCAATGCTTTAAGGCTTGTAACTTTCAAAATATTCATTTATTTTTAATTATAACTGCCTACAGGCCTAGCTTATAATAAAGCGAATTGATATTCAATTTAAACTTTGACTTACGACCTTAAACAGAGGAGTAATCACTTATGCGCATTTCTATGGTAAAATCATCGACTAGAACGCCCTTAATGTAACATTTCAGTTGAGTTCTCTAACGTGTCACTGTCTACGGATATCAATCTAAATTGAGATTTTTCTCAATGAACGGCCCAACATCTGCATTTGCATGAAAATTCGCATTGATTTGTTTCGGACGCGGATGCAGATGTCCCGATCGATGCGGAGGCTCCGCTATTGCGGATGAGAAAGCGAATATTCGCAACATCACTGGTACAGATATTTTAACACTTGTTCAACACTTCCATATAGTTAGGTAATGATCTATATTACTTAATCATAATTCATTTGTAGGGCGGATCGTCAGTAAAATAAAATATCTACCACCAATCAATTTTAAAACTTATGCGGTAGTAAATAGACTTTAATGTCGTAAGTGGATATTTTTTTCACTGACGGGTTTGCAAGATAGCGAATGGGTAGCTATCAAGTGCTTTTACGAAATAATAAGTACTTGCTGAGTAGGTATACGGTGTTACGTAAACCGTTTACTTGTTTACCAACTAACCGAGTTAGAAGTAACTTCGATCGTTTTCCTGCGGTATCTACTAGTTATATACGCGGACGCAATCTTGAACCTTCTCGTTATTTCATACAAGCTTTTCCCCTTTGTCTAGTTATGTTTTATTTTGGTAGCCTATGTTCTATTTCGATATACCTACTTACTTAAACTTACTTATGGTAAAGTTTCATTAAAATCAATTCAGTAATGTATTGCGTGAAAGTGAAATAAACGTTCATCCAGCCTCACCAACTTTCGGATTCTTAATAATAAGTAAGACTAGACTAGGGTTGCCACTGTACTATACTTAATCCTAATAATATTTTAGCCAATTGTACTATATGTATATATCTGTATTCATAAATATAGATATAAATATAAAGATATTTCCTAGTATTTTTACAAGAACATTGGACTAAATAATATACGGAGAGAATTTAACACCTTGTTTGGAACTACTGGGAAAAAATCCCAGTAGTTCCGCCACGGAACTTCTTCCACAGAACTACTAGGAACAATCGTTTTTAACTATCAAAGCTAGTTTTGTCCCGGAGAACTTCGTATCGCTTTGTAATTTTTTTTCTGAAGGTTTCTATAAATAAAGAGTGCCTAGTGTAAGTAGGTATTATATTTTTATAACTTAATTTTTTTTTTTTTTTTATTTCTTCAAAATAAAGTGGTAACACGAAGACAGGCCCTTCTCTAGTATACACCACCCAAAGGTTGACTGGTAGAGAATGCCCTTGCAATATATTTGCAGGAAGTTTTAAATATATAAAAACCGGACGGACAAGTGCGAGTCGGACTCGCCCACTAAGGAACCTACGGTGGGCGAGTCAAATTTGTCGGCACATATTATAAAACTAGCTGTGCCCGCGACTTCGTTCGCGTGGAAGTTGGGTTTATATTAAGGTAGTTTATGTTACAATTTAACTTCTGTGTAAAGCATATTGGAAACATGCTCCACAATGCTCTGTGGCATCTACGGATATTAGGGCCTAGCTCTAATCAGGGCCCGACCTATGGCAAGGCAAGCCAAGCAAATGCCCAGTGCAGCAAAATGAAGGGCGACAAAGTTTATGGCGCCAGACGGTTAGAAGACAAATTATAATAGTATTTTACCAAAATGATTTGCATCACATCAAATATTACTATTATCGGTTTCGGGTTAAATGAAGCCCGAAACCGCCCAAGTACTCGCGCGAAATAGGGCTAGTGTGAGATAAGTTTTTAAAAAAATATCCTGCTTTTAAAACATTGCATTCCCGCGGTACTGTGATGCATGTTCAAACAAACAGACAACATTCAAACGTTTCTAAAAGATATAGTGAATTAGTATATCTTTTAGAAACGTTTAGTTTAAATACTAAACTACTGTCGTAGCCGAGGATAGAACAAAGTGTGCAATTAGAGAGGCCTATGTCCAGCAGTGGACTGCGATAGGCTGATGATGATGATGATGATGAACCTGTCGTTAATTAAGATCATCATAAATTCATATCCGTAAATAATATATATATAATACATAATCGTAAGAATTTCAGATTTATTTTTTAAATCAATTTACCTGATTCTGTTTAATTTGTATTTAAACGCCATCTATTTTCAAAACTGGATAAGTTTATTTTAATACTTGATGACTTTAAATTAAATTATACTTAAACTATCATGCATATTTAACGTAGGTAAGCAAGGTATTTAACCTAAACGCGATTAAGACGCGTAATATATATATATATTCATAATAGTTGTGCCCGCGACTTCGTTCGCGTGAAAGTCGGGTTTAAATTAAGGTAGTTTAAGTAACGAAATAACTTCTGTGTAAATATGTTGGAAACAGTCCTGTTGACTAAATACTTACTAAATAAAAATTGATCTGTTCTATTCTTTTAGATAGTTAGTTTGGTGTGCGGCTTAAGAAGTGGGTTTTCTGTTGTTTTTGTTTCATTCTTTCAACGTTATACCTACTTATTACCTAATAATTTTTAATAGAATTTGTACGAAAATGTTGTTACTTCTCATGTGATCGTAAACTTGTAAAGCCTAAGTACTTAACTGTGATAGTTTTTCTTATAATTTTAGTATTTATACTACTACCCTGAATTTTTTCACATACCCAACATCAACCATTTAGCTGGCAGGGGGACACTTGACTCTAACAAAAATGTTCACTATAAAGCCTAATATTATACACAAAGGAATCCTTAAATCTAAAAATAGTCTTCACAAACCCTAAACGCTTTTTAAAAGACCTATCTAATGATACCACACACGATGGGGTAGGTAGGTGAGAAAAAAATCACATCCCCACTTTACATATAAGAGAGGTACCCTTAAAAAAATAATGATTTTCAAGATTTTGTTCTTTCACTTTATCGGCGTTAGTAATTTATTCATGCAAAAGTTGCAACCTTCTAGCACTAACAGTCTCTGAGCTAAGCTGCGGACGGACGGCCATAAGGGAACTATAAGGGTTCTGTTTTGTCATTTTGGCTAAAAATGGGGTGTATTTCATATAGTGTTACAACGCAATACTAATAATAAAACTGCTGTAACACTTTAGTAAGCAAACACAGAGCGTGTCATGTGTGTCATGCCCGCGAAAATGTCAGATATCCCTAAAGGTACGGTTGACAAACAACGACCCCCCTCCTCCCGTCACCCGAACTACTCACACTTGAACGATGTTGAGCCATTCATTATCGTTGAATTGATGAACACGTAATCTCCAACCATAACCCCAAAACATGATCCTCGATGCACCTGTGTGATGCGTGGTCAAACAAACGGACAGACAGACAAACATTTCTAAAAATCATAGCAATGTGTTTCTTTTTAAAACTTCTTTTACTAAGTATAGAACATTATTGAATACAACGCCATCTACTTTCAAGAATGTTGCCGTTGTTTTGTTGTTCACAATTTGATTTCATAGATGGCGCTACATGTACTTTTTTTACGTGTGTAGTGTCTTTTTTTTAGACGAACACATCATTTCTGGAAAATGTCGAATACTTTTTAACTATAATGTAATATTGTTTTTCATTTCTACTACGATTAATTCATTACTCTCAGCAGTGCATGCAATACCTATAATTAATTGCATAATTTACTTGATTTTTAATATAAAAAGTAATAACCAAAGTAAATAAGTTACCTACGGTCGAAAAAATAACTAAAACATTCAGAAAAAATATTAAAAAAGGATAAAGACAATTTAAATAATAACAAAAAGAACATAATTCAGACATCAGATTCGAGCCTGGGACTTCGTCGTCAAAGTCCGCTTGCATAGCTTCGAGGCTATACTGTTAGCTACTTACCACGTCAAAATAACTGTTCTTATGAAGCTTAAAAATGTTGTGTTTAGCTCCTTTTAGTTTTAGCGTGAAGTTATGCATTCCACGGGTTACAATTATAGATAATGTCTAATTGTGGAAATTTTTGTGATAAACCATTATGGTGCGACAAAAAATACGTTGCTACTCGTTCCCCATAGACGTTAGCGTAATGATTCATAGTGTAAATAATGTCCTATAGTATTTACTATAAAACTGCCAATTTTCATAAAGATCCGTCAAGTAGTTACTGTTTTATAACGAAAAATAGCTACAGACATTATCCCTTACTGCTTAGCTCCTATGGGAAAAAGCGTGATAATTTATAGCCTAAATGTTAATCTGCATCTATTAGATTGCACGTGCAAAATTTCAACCGAATCTGTACGGTAGTTTTTGCGTGATGCGTGTTCAAACAAACAGACAGACAGACAGACAGACAGACAGACAGACAGACAGACATTTCTAAAAATGCAGCAAAGTGTTTAAATACTCTTTTCGAACATTTCCTAATTTTTTTTTCACTAAGTTCGGCCATGTACAGACACGTGAAATTTACAGTTTTATTATATGTATAGAAGATAGCTGTGCCGCACAACTTCGTCTGCGTAAATTTTCCCCGTTTTTGCAACATTTCTCGTCGCTGCTCCGCTTCTATTAGTCGCAGCGCGATGTTATATAGCCTATAGCCTTCCTCGATAAATGGGCTATCCAACAAAAAAGAATTTCAAATCGGACCAGTAGTTCCTGAGATTAGCGCGTTTAAACAAACAAACTCTTCCGCTTTATAATATTAGTATAGATAGTTCAGGAATCGAGTCTCGCAGTTTTTTAAAGACTATATTTTTTATGATTTAATTACAAATGTATAGTTTTCAGACTTTTGGATATACTTGTAGTATTATTACTTGCCAAATTTCATAGTTCTAGGTCAACGCAAAATAAATAAATTTTGATACCTTCAGAGTGTCGAAATGTATGTTTTGAGGCATAAACGGCCGAATCTTTTTTACATTAACTTAGAAGTTTGATTTTTACACAGACTATTATGGTTTTAATTACAGCTCGACACATCCACGCGTATTCCAGAGATAAAGGGTCTCGGAGACAGACGGACGGACGGACAACAAATGTATCCTATATGGGTTCCGGTTTGTCCTTTTAAGGTACAGAACCTTAAAAAATATTTATCAAAATACAATTTGCATTGCATGACGTAAACTTACAAATGGATCAATATTTTTGCAATTTTAACTATTTATAGCAGTTACCTAGTAATTTGTTTGGTGAAGTGAAACGAAGGTTATTGAGTTTATATCTGTATTTTACAATAAACGGGCAATGTATCATTTGATTTTGTAACAGTCTTGCAACTTTATACGCCAAGGATTGAAGGTTTGATTGTAGACGTTCTAACATGGCGTTCTTTGAGGCATATTAGTGACTAGCTGTCCCGCGCAACTTCGTATGCGTAAATTTTCCCCGTTTTTGCAACATTTCTCGTCGCTGCTCCGCTCCTATTAGTCGTAGCGCGATGTTATATAGCCTATAGCCTTCCTCGATAAATGGGCTATCCAACAAAAAAAGATTTTTTCAAATCGAACCAGTAGTTCCTGAGATTAGCGCGCTTAAACAAACAAACAAACTCTTCTGCTTTATAATATTAGTATAGATTCCACGGGCTTTTATTCACGTTGACCAATGCAAGGTCAGGCCAATGGTCAATCTTACCCATAGTTACGAAAACCTATCATCATCCGTCATTCTCTTATTTTTAAAGTTAATTGCAATGTAACGGATTTGAAGTCATAGACCGCCGACAGGGCCTGCTGCAAGTAGGTATTTGTGTCCAGTATAATGTAGAGTGCATCTGTACAAAGACTCAGTTTTATGGATCTCGCACGTAAGTATTTCATGAATTTTCAAACATTAAACGCGCAGTTGTGAAAATGAAAATCTACATGTATTGCCGGAGAAAAGAACAAGGCAATAAAAACTCGCGGCCATACTTTTTAAATCGCCAATTTGATATGGGGATTATAAACTTAATATCCCCTCATACTTATTAAGTTTACGGTTTATGGTTTCCATTTACAACTTTGAATGTCTTTTACCTAGTAGGTACCTATGTAATTATCTATATGTAGGTTCTTACCTCGGGGCAGGCAAATAAAAATACAATGTTAGATAAATAAATGATACCTACCTATTTGTCATTTATTACATTTTTTTTCATAGTAAATCGTAACAAAGCCTAGAACCATAATAACATCCTTCACGGCTGTGTGCCACAAAACACAGTTGGTGTGTTGACACATCACATAAACAGCATTGCGCTAATGCTTGCTTGCAACATCTATCTATCCAAAGATTTTCACTGTCGCGTGTTAAGCAACGTTCAATGACGAATTGCTTATTATCTTTAGAAATTAATTCATAGCGAGTAAAAAGATCAGCCAGTTTACGTATGGGTTGTACCGGCTGAAATACATAACGAGTAGAGACGCGCTCATAACTGCCTACCATGGATACATTTCCTCGACATTGCGTTATGGTATCATTTTTTGGGGGAACTCTGCTGACTGGCTCCTTGTGTTTAGAGCGCAGAAACGCTGTATTAGAACAATGTTCAATTTAAAGCCAAGAGACTCGTGCCGCCCTTATTTTATTAAACATTGACTACTAACTTTACCTTGCCTATACATTTACGAAAGTGCAATATTTGTGAAACAGAATGTAAACCTATTCAGTAAAAGAGATCGACAACGTCACTTTGGTAAATTGTGTGTGGTACCGTGTAAAACAACGCTGATGCATAATAGCATATTTTGTAAAGCGCCACTAATATATAACAAACTTCCATCGTGCATTAAGAACATAGACAATAAGGTCAAATTTAAAAAGCAGCTTATTAATATGCTTACGGAAAAGTGTTACTACACCCTAAATGATTATTTTAATGATAGTAGGTATAGTTGACATGCCTTGATTTCGATAATTATATTGACTGTAAATCTGATTAATAATAATAATATTGTTTTGTAATTAATTTAAATAACTAATTATATACTAATTATTTGTGAACATTTGCACACCAAATAGGTTAAACATAGATTGCACTAATTATTGTAATTACTAACACCTTTTTGTACCTGTGTTTTTGCAAAATAAATATACTTATTGAATATTGAAGGAACCCCTGTGCAAAATTTAGACCTAAACTAAAGGTTAGAACCTTCCATAACCTATAAATATATCCTTAGTTTAGGCACTGCGTTGATATGTCAGTCAGTCAGTCAGTATTAGATTTTATGGCAATCGCTTTGTCATACACCTCGTTCCCAAGGAATTCGAATATACGCCGGGAGCTCGGTACCCCTAACACAGCTCAGTTTGCTACTAGGAATATTCACAACTCCCAATTAAAAAAAAAAAAAAATACTATACCACTTAAAGGTTTAAAGTATTATTTTTTAAAAGGTTTAGTGCAGTATTTGACGTAGATAAAGTAAGTTAAGTCAAACACAAAATAAATATGGACTATATTTTTAGGGTACCCGTTTTTAAACTTTGGGTAAAGTTTAAAAACGGGAGGTAAAAACTGAAAACAGAGAACCGCGACAGCTAGAAAGTAGAAATTTTCACCGCTATAACAAAAACTAAAAACAGAATAAAATAAATTTACGTGAGGGCTTCCATACAACAAATGTGATTTTTTGCCGTTTTTTGCTCGATATTATAATTTAGTGTCTAATGTTGTAAGTACTTACTTATAGATCGTAGTAGAGTACGGAACCCTTCATGCGCGAGTCCGACTCGCACTATTTTAACATAGTTACAACCAATTACGGGAAATGAGAAATAGTAACATCGTCACACCATTAGCACATTGGATACCTTATTTTATTATTAGATAGGTACAGTCTGAGGCAAAGTCAAAGATAAAATCTACCAACATTGAAAGTAAACAAATATAAAGACTAAGATAAAGCAGGCGTTTTATCTCAACAGTAAAATTCTAAACAAGCAATGTACTGCAGTAAATACAAACAGTGCCGGCTCGAGGCCAGATCGCGCGACGGGATGATTTCCTTCTGGGGGGGGGGGGGGGGGCAAGACAGGCACACGGTAGTGCAGGATCTAACATGCTTACAACGGGGGAGGGCGGATGCATTTTGTATTTCGATCTGGCAACCCTAACGGGGTGTTGGTGCCCCACAATACAACCTATTTTGCAAGAGTGGGTGAATGCTAATCATTTCACACTAAGTACAAAGGAGGCAATAATTTCACCCAATACTACTAAACTTGTACTATTTATTCTGTACCGATACCACCTAACAGCCGTTTTCAATCATTTATCTATCGATGGATATAGCTATAGAATTCTGACATAATATGTCGAATCGATCGAAAGATAGAATATTGGACACTAATATTCTTTTTTTATTTATAAAAAAAGATAACTAGCAATGTGGGATTGAGTCCCACATTACTAGCAATCTTGTTAACCCCTCCAGCTAAGCTCAAAGGCTTGTGTTAGGAGTGGGTTTACGTCAGTCGTATAATGGGTAGGATTTGAATCTGCGACCTCACGATTGCGAGACTGATGCCTTAGCCATTATTGGACCGGCTACCGCCGCTTCAAATATTATAAAGAAGAAAGATTTGTATTTTTGAATGTAACGTAAAACTACTGTCCCGATTTCAAACATTTTTTCACCGTTGGGGAAGCTACACTATCCCCAGGTGACATTGGCTACTTTTTATCCCGGTATTCCCACGGGAACGGGAACTACGCGGGTGAAAACACGAGGCATCCGCTAGTGAATAATAAATAACGCATACCTGCTTCTAAGAAATAGCTACGGTCTATTTTTAAAGCAGACATGTAAACAATAACAGCCGTAATACAAAGCAGATATCATGCTCCTGTTAATAATTATGTAATTCTACTAAAATACCTACCTACCTTCCATATTAATATTAAAAACTAGCTGTCCCGCGCAACTTCGTATGCGTAAATTTTCCCCGTTTTTGCAACATTTCACGTCGCTACTCCGCTCCTATTAGTCGTAGCGCGTTGTTATATAGCCTATAGCCTTCCTCGATAAATGGGCTATCCAACAAAAAAAGAATTTTTCAAATCGTACCAGTAGTTCCTGAGATTAGCGCGTTTAAACAAACAAACAAATAAACAAAGCAAACAAACAAACTCTTGCGCTTTATAATATTAGTAGGTATAGATGTGAAAGTAAATCTGCTGTCTGTTACGATCACGCTTAAACCGTCGAACCGATTTAGATAAAATTTTGTATGGAGATAGTTTGAGTCCCCGGGAAGGACATAGGATAGTTGTTATCGTGATAACCGACATGCAAGCGGGAGGAGCCACGGGCGAAAGCTAGTAGTAATTCTTTCATGAAAAGAACATCAACATACATACTGATAAAAATGTGTATATTATAAACCTTAACGTCTCTCAGTCTGTATGTTCTTATTATAAAACTCAACGTCTCTCAGTCTGTATGTTCTTATTATAAAACTCAACGTCTCTCAGTCTGTATGTTCTTATTATAAAACTCAACGTCTCTCAGTCTGTATATTCTTATTATAAAACTCAACGTCTCTCAGTCTGTATGTTCTTATTATAAAACTCAACGTCTCTCAGTCTGTATGTTCTTATTATAAAACTCAACGACTCTCAGTCTGTATGTTCTTATTATAAAACTCAACGTCTCTCAGTCTGTTTGTTCTTATTATAAAACTCAACGTCTCTCAGTCTGTATATTCTTATTATAAAACTCAACGTCTCTCAGTCTGTATGTTCTTATTATAAAACTCAACGTCTCTCTGTCTGTATGTTCTTATTATAAAACTAAACGTCTCTCAGTCTGTATGTTCTTATCACAAAACTCAACGTCTCTCAGTCTGTATGTTCCTATTGAAAAACTCAACGTCTATCTGTCTGTATGTTCTTATTATAAAACTCAACGTCTCTCAGTCTGTATGTTCTTATTATAAAACTCAACGTCTCTCAGTCTGTATGTTCTTATTATAAAACTCAACGTCTCTCAGTCTGTATGTTCTTATTATAAAACTCAACGTCTCTCAGTCTGTATGTTCTTATTATAAAACTCAACGTCTCTCAGTCTGTATGTTCTTATTATAAAACTCAACGTCTCTCAGTCTGTTTGTTCTTATTATAAAACTCAACGTCTCTCAGTCTGTATGTTCTTATTATAAAACTCAACGTCTCTCAGTCTGTATGTTCTTATTATAAAACTCAACGTCTCTCAGTCTGTATGTTCTTATTATAAAACTCAACGTCTCTCAGTCTGTTTGTTCTTATTATAAAACTCAACGTCTCTCAGTCTGTATGTTCTTATTATAAAACTCAACGTCTCTCAGTCTGTATGTTCTTATTATAAAACTCAACGTCTCTCAGTCTGTTTGTTCTTATTATAAAACTCAACGTCTCTCAGTCTGTATGTTCTTATTATAAAACTCAACGTCTCTCAGTCTGTAGATATGTTATGTTCTTTTCATGCAATAATCACTTATTCTATTTTTTATGTAATGTATTTTTTTAATATAAAATGTAGATAGGTATAGTTAAAAACCAGTTTTCGTTCAGATAGGCATCTACCTGTTAAACAAATGATGAACTAGGTTCTATTTTTAGGGTTCCGTATCTCAAAAGGAAATACCCTTACAGGATCACGTTGCTGTTGGTGTCTTGGCTGTCTATCCGTTATCAAGACCCGTTTTCCTTAGGAAAGCGTGGTGATATTATAAGTATATTATATTATGAGTATTTCAACTGATGTCAGTTGAAATACTCAGGTCTGCAATCCTTTGGCGCAGTAAAAATTCAAACTTCTCTCATTTCCTTTTGTTTCAGGTCATTTAGTGAGTGTGCTATAGGAGTTAACCATTCCATAAGATCCTCCTATATGTATATCAGTGCCTCACTTTAAATAGTCTTGCCTCGTTTAAAAAAAAAGATAAAAATAATAAATAAAAAGTTAAAAAAACGCTCCCACGAATGAAAGTAAGCGAAGTGAAAGAGGTTTCACTTTCGACTAAAAGATGAATCTGGGCCTAGATTTAACAGCATCAGGTACACTAAATATTACTGCTTTTGGACAGCTAGGTAATTTTATCGAAATCAGTAAGCACACTTTTACATATTCCTAATAAATACAACATTTTTTTAAATTGTATTGTCGTTTTACTTTTTCAGATAAACTTAGTAATTAAAAATAAATGCAATAAAAACTATGCTTAATGTTTTTTTTTTTAAAGTTCTTGGATTTTTTCACAGCATATTTAGTAAAATAATACTATTAAATACATTCATAATTTTTAGGAAAAATAATAAAAAGTAGAATAAAATAATTTATATATTTTATTTGTAGGTTCTATTTTTAAACTGGACAATAAAAAGAATAGAACGCTTTATATTATTTTTCTTTTTAATAAGCTAAAGTTATCGTCTTTTGTGAGTGTCGTTGTCGAGAATAACAGGAAACAGGAACTCAACACTAAAATGCAGCCCTTGTCCTTTTACTTGCACTTTATTTTTTGACGTCGCTGGTAATTGTTTTTTTTTTAATTAATCGTCAGTAAAGTGGTAAACCTTGATAATTTACTTTTACGTCCACTTTATTTCGCTTGGCTTTACCCGAAGGTCCGAGGTACTTTACCCTATGTGCGTAATCAGTTGGAAAATGTCGAAATCTGTTTTATTTTTGACCTGACAGCTTCATAATACATAAAATATTTTTTTTATATATATTTGTAACGTCATAGTTAGTGTTTAAGAACTATAACTTACTGTTATATTAAATTTTAGGAAAAATAGTGATACTATAAGGTACTTACCTAAATATAGAATATTTATGCGAAGAATATTCCAACGGGAACTAAGCTGCGTGCAGGTATTCCAAAGCCTTTTCACTGTATATTGATTAAATTATCAATTTATATTTCACTATACTTAACACAAAGTTAATAATAAAAATATATATAAAGTAAGATTGAAATGAACGTGCGATGGTCGTACCCACCGCACCGAGTGTCGCTTCAACACTGAGATACGAACCACAATGTGCTCAATGTCTACTACGTGAACACAGTCGTAAAAAAAAAACAAACGCAATTGGCTTTCTATAAAAATAACTAACTTGTCTACGTCCTTGCATAAAACCATAATTTTACAATCATAAACTAGGAAGAATGTTCCATTTTCAAAAGGATGGCGCGATTTCTCTGATTGGCCGGGCTGTACGACCGGTTCTCATCGATTGGTCATCTCGACGCCGCGGTTTCCCTAACTTTCTTTGACCCCGATTGTAGCGCGTGGTACATTTTTTGTGATTGCATTTTGATAGAATTGTATTGTAAGTAGGTACATAATTGTATTTTTTCGTGAGCTATGATTACTGGTCTATTTACAAACCTACCTACTTGTTAGTACAAATAGTTAGGTAGGTACGATACCAAGTCACTTTTAGTAAATAATTAGGTAGATACCTGGGTATTTTTATTTTCTTTCCTAGGGCAATAACGTTTTAGATATTGGTTAGTTCTGTAAGTATGTGGTCAAATTAGAGGTGTTAGATATTGTGTTATGTAAAAGTACAATATAGTAAGGAATGAGATTGACGCAGTAGTCGATACAGGCTGTGTCATACACAAATAAAGATGAATGATGAATTTTACTAAGAAATGTGGGGATGGGGATTGATGCTGATCTAGCGCTCTAGAGTTCTAGCCAGCTAGGCTTAATTATAACAGCTTTATGTAAGACTAGCTGTCCCGCGCAACTTCGTATGTGTAAATTTTCCCCGTTTTTGCAACATTTCTCGTCGCTGCTCCGCTCCTATTAGTCGTGGCGCGATGTTATATACCCTATAGCCTTCCTCGATAAATGGGCTATCCAACAAAAATTTTTTTTTTAAATCGGACCAATAGTTCCTGAGATTAGCGCGTTTAAACAAACAAACAAACAAACAAGCAACTTCCGCTTTATAATATTAGTTTATACTAAGTAGACTTTCTGGAACCACCGAGAAGATAGAGGTGCCTCTATCTTCTCGGTAGCTCCAGAAAAAAATACCTAATAGTAGTTAAGTATATCATATTAATAGTGTTAATAAAAAGATAGGTAGGTCAACTTTTCCGTTAGTATCCGTATTAATATAGCAAGTATCTACTATCTACCTAAAATTCAAGTAATCTCATGAGATTTTTTCTCAGCGGATGCGTTTACAGTTGCATGATTGTCGTGCATGACGGCCTTGTAACAGATGTGAACGAATCTACGACTGCCGTTCAAGGCTAGCTTGGTTTGTTGCCGAATTAAGAATAAAACGATATAATAAATAAATGTTTTTTTCCGTTGACATTGCTTTACAGAAAGTGCTAGAGAACGTAGATAGATACCTACAGTACGATCAACGTATCTTGACCGGATTGAAGTAGGTTTTTATCACTTTCGCGCATGTCATAGAGATGCGACCCTAAAATTACTTACGAAAACGAATAATAATCGATTAAAAATACCAACAACATTTTAATTAAATAATATAAAAACACTATTTAAATGAGTTCATAAAAGTTTAAATTTAGAACAGTTAGAGTAAATAATAAAGAAACTTTGAAAAACAATTTCTTTACCAAAATAATCACAAAAAAACATGAATTAGTAATACTAATAACGACAATGTAATGCGTACCTAATCGCATCTCTAATCCTCTTGGTTTAGTTACCGCCCCCGCCTCCCGCTTCCTGTCACCATTTACTTCTAAAAAATGCATCTGCGCAACCACTTGTCGCCTACTTCAGTTCGGCCTAGTTACGTTGATCCAACTTTACCGTGGACACAGAGTAGATACCTACTTACCTATTTGGAATGGAATCTACCAAAGACGTTCCCGTTTCACGTACCTATCATAAACCTATCCACGTAACGTAACGCATAAATTTATTTGGTACCTACTTGCTATCTAATTTTTCCAGCTATTACCAATTCTGACTTTGGCATATGTAGGTATATCTCTAAGCCCTCCAGCGTCCGGGGCAGTTTCTGGGGGTACTTACAAATATAGTATGCAACCTGCAAATATAGTAAAACCTCATTTGGTGGGGCCAAATGAGGTTTTAATTATACGTTATTGGCTGTACTATACATTTGCCGCCTTTGCGAGCGGGCCGCCGGAATTTGTAGTACCGTTCCAGCGACACACACTGAAGGAAGAGTCAATTGCAAATTTGTGCGATCGACTCACATTAGTCTTTAGGCTGTTTGGGACTTTTATACGAAGCCCATAACAAATTTTGATACAGGGCCCGTCTAAAGCAAGCTACGCCCAACTGCTATCTAAACTTTCTAGCTCTTTGTTCGATAGAGATATGGATTAAGACGCAAAATAACAGATGATGAAAGTAGACTTATTATGACGACCCTGGAAAGGAGGAGGTGGGTGTTTGACCTGTGCCTTCTTCATAAAATCGTGAATGGCTCCTAAGTGCACTTGGTGAACAGCTTATTTTTAAAGTACTTTTTTGCAGTACCAACCAGCACTAATAATGTCTCCCAAAATAGTACATACATATTATAGTATAGTCAGATATCACATTCGTGATATCAGACTATACTATAATATGTGCAATCATTACAATTTGATAAGTTCTCAAGATATTTTTAATAAGTTTAATGTATTCAAACTTTTTTTAATTAATATTACTTGCACATTGCGGATTAAAGTCTTATTCATTACGATTGTAAGACTTCATTTAAAAATATAATTACAGTTATAATGTGTCTACGTGTTTTTAGAGCTATTAAAGTAGGTACATTTCAATATTTCCATTTTAAAAAAAAGTTGGTAATTTTTTACAACAGTGTGAAAATGAATCGAGCATTTTCACGCTGAGAATTATTTTGACTGTGCAATTATTACTTGACACCAAAGAGAACAAACTTCGTAATACTTGACATTGCCAGAAATAAAAGAGAATTTGGAATAAATTGTAACTGTTCGCACTAATTGGCCAGTTCGGCTAGAATAATCGTTCCAAAAATAAGAAGAGGGTTAAATTAAGCAGATATTTGAATTTGAATAGCTGATAATCTAATTTCTAATTATTTTATTTTGGCAAATTTAATTGTTCATATAATTTGCTTTTACTGTGTCATAAGCTTTGAATATTTTGTATGGCAACAAACATGCTACATCTAACAGTAATACTTTGTCACTTTTGTCAGTGTCAGTGTCATAGCAGCTCTGATCAAACGTCAAAACAAAAATGGCGAACGTTCCTTTTCTGGGGCTAAAAACGCATTCGCAAAAGGTTTGCAGCCTGTACAAAAGAGCTTTACGCAATTTAGAGGCGTTTTACGACAGACGGTAAGTTTCTCGTGACAACTGCAGTGCTCTTAATACTCTTTTTGTTATTGTTTGTTCCATTACGTAATTGCAATAAACCTAACCAAATGTTTCCATTTCAGATAATTTTGAAAAGATATTACAAATAACTGTGTTAGAGTCTCTAAGATTTTCACGGAAGCATCTTCTAAGGTCATTCTTGTCTTCCATGTTTCAAATGTTATTATTTATTAGTATTTGAATTACTTAGTCATTATTGTTTTGAAGATACATAGCAATAAAAACATTCTAGTTTTTATCGTTCGGTAGTAGAATACTGTAAAGTAGATAGCTATTGTACATGATACTAGTAAAACTGGACGTTTATGTTCTAAATCTGTACAGCAATTTAATATAAATATAACTACAAAATTGTATTTAAACTTAAAAATTAACAATTTATTTCCTTCAGTACCAATTTTCTTCACTTTGAAATACATTACTATATTTTTCAATAAACAGTGTTCATCAGTTTGGTGAAATATTGTAAGTTTAGATGTATCAATATTTGTATTTAGTGATTAGGCCACAAAAAGCACCTACTTAATCTATGACTATTCATATTTCTATGCTCGAAACAAAATTAAAATATAAAGTAACCTTCGTTAATATTTAAAACATTATAATTACCGACATATATCACATTTACAATTGACCAGATATAATTATTCTGAAGGTTTTAAACCAGAGTATTGTCTGACTACTCATATGTATTCATTTACAGCCAGTCTCAATAATATAACTATCGATGGATTTGGCTACTAGAGCTGTATATTTGACATAAGCTACATACAAAATGTGTCAAAATTCTACCTCCAGTAGCTAAATCCAGCGACAGTTAGATTATTGAGACCAGCCATTATAAGTATTTTAGTTAAACTGTAGTATACATCTGTATTAAGAAACTTGCATTTCTCAGATAAACTGTACTACTATAGTCTAGGTTTCCAACCTGCGATATTTACCCTTGCAGTAGATATGAAAGGGTAAATGTCCCAGGTGGAAACCTAGTCTATTCTATTGGGGTATTAAAGATAACAGAAATCTTCCCCCTGCTCCCATCATGCTAGGTACACAACACTGGGTCGATGTTATTATTATTATTATTTAACTATGAACTACACCAGCAGCTTTGAGCTGATGATATTTGGTCTGTTTTTGAAGTTATTCAATGTGGGTAGGGAAGTCTGTTGCATCTGCAACAACAAAATTTGGCAGGAAGTGTTATAGTTTGACAATTGAAGACAAATGTAATTATTCTGAAGGTTTTAAGACAAATTATTGCCCAACTACTCACATGTATATAAAGTATTTTAGTTAAACTGTAGTATACATCTGTATTAAGAAACTTGCATTAATCAGATAAACTGTAGTCTAGATTCCCAACCTGGGATTACCCCTGAGAGGGTAAATGTCCCAGGTTGGGAACCTAGTCTATTCTTTGGGTGTATTAAAGATAGCAGAAATTCTATTGTACAAGGTATGCAACACTGGGCCGATGTTATTATTATTATTTAACTATGAACCACAGCAGCTATGAGCTGATGATATTTGGTCCAGTCTGTTTTTGAAGGTATTCAATGTGAGGTGGGGAAGTCTGTTCTATCTACAACAACAAAATTTGGCAGGAAGTGTTATAGTTTGACTGCATCGGACATACATTGTTTTAACGGATGCCTCTCAGGTCCTTATTTTCATTCCGCCAATACAGGTTTTCAGAAGTATTAAATCCTCATAGTTTGTTAGTATTTTATATGTTTCAATGAAACTACCTCTTTGCGATTTTCAAGGGTAATGAGACCTAGCTTTTTTCGACAATGATCATAGTTTTTATTTTTTTAAAAGGCCACTGGGCTCTTTGCTGTACAATTCCAAGAAATGCTACATCTTTTAAAGTAAGGGTCCCGTACAATACAAGCATACTGGTTTTATACAACTTAACAAATGTTTTTGATGACTTTCTTTATTAGATACACCATGGAATTCGCTCTTTTCACAATATTGATGATGTGAGTTTTTTCCTAAGTCTTCAGGTGTGATCTGATGTTGTCCTAGATAATAAGGTTTGTGAGGATTTCTTTTACCATGTGTAGTATATAGTACACTTAGCGGCATTGAGTGATAATTAATCACTGGTTTGTCCATTCGAATATGGCATCCAGGTCTTTTTCTATGTCTAATGATTGTAGGCATAAATTACTGACAAATTTCGTGTCATCAGCGAACAGTGAAATTTTTTTTTTTTTTTTTTTAAAGCTTATGGTCCGAGGACTGATCCCTGAGGAACACCGCTTATAACTGTGTGCCCTGTAGACAGAGTATACAAAATTTTATATTGGATAAGAAATTACTAATCTATGCTAGTATCTTCCCATTATGTTGGTTGGGGGTAAAATGATTTGAGAATGGTAAATGGATCAAAAAGGTTGGGGACTACTGAACTATACTGCCGTGGTAGTTATATTTTTTAAAGTTACTATTTTGAAATGTACTTCAAACGAGCTTTATTCTTACCTAGGATTCCTAATAACGAGCCTTCTTCCTATCTATGATTTCTAGATAGGAAGAAAACTTGTTTGACATCATTCCAAAATAGTAATTTAAGAATTATGGTCACATTTGACTTTTGACCATCTCGATTACCACGGCAGTATAGTGATATCCAAACAACAAAAAACTAAAAATACATAAGGAATGCTTAATACAGCCACACTCTAACTCACCAAAGACATTATGTACAGAATATTTTGACCAAAATAGAATTATAGTTCTTTTCCACCATCAATAATACTTCAAATGGAAGAGGTTCTCTATTAAGATGTTTGTATTGTTTTATATATAGGTTTGGGCATAACTCCATCATCGTATAGGCGGTTTTCAAAATTCTTTTTTTGTTCAAAAGAAGTTTATTCAATGTGGGATTTCGTAAAGACCAGATGATGAGTTTCGGAGACAGTCAACAAAACTCCTCAATAAAAACCAACAAATCAACAGTGATTGAAGTTGATTAGGATTATTCCCAGTAGTTCCATGAAGCCAGTTCCACGTGGAACTTATGCAACTCATTAGTTCCATACATGGAACTAATGGGAATAGGTACTTGTAGCGGAAATATAAACCCAGAAGTTCCATGAACAATTTATAACCTGGTTGCTTAATATTAAGTAGGTACATGAAACCTTTTCCTTGTTTTCTTGTGCTATTAAAAATATATGTACACGAAT
This sequence comes from Herminia tarsipennalis, assembly GCA_945859575.2. Classification (NCBI taxonomy): domain Eukaryota; kingdom Metazoa; phylum Arthropoda; class Insecta; order Lepidoptera; family Erebidae; genus Herminia; species Herminia tarsipennalis. The sequence goes on along the minus strand of OX243849.2, from coordinate 14,626,881 downwards.
GCGTCATTTGTCTCATTAGCTAGTTGTCATTGTTGTTTATTGCATTTAAATGGATATAAAAATTGTGCAAATAATTGCATAAAATGAGTGAGATGACAAAAAAATTCACTGAGGATGATTCTATAAAAATCATCACTCGTGGACGTGGTTTTGTTTTATGTCACGGAGGATTTGAATATTATTGCCACACTACATATAAACTGGGCAAATCTCTATGGAGATGTGCGAAATATAAATCCAAAAAATGCATTGGGAGTGTAACCCTTTCACAGGTGAGTAAAAGTAAAGGATAAAATCATACAAACTGTAGCTCTTGTGGGTGTTTTTACTAAGTTCTATTATTTTATGTTTTATTGTAGGACAAAAAAAAAATATTGAAAATAAATAACCATAATGAAAATTGTACTCCTGATTTTAATCAATCTATAATGAATGAAGTCATTAATGATTGTGTGGAAAACGCTATTGTAGCTCGAGAAACTGTACCAGCTGCTTATTGTAAAATCGTAACAACTATGAAGGACAAGGGTTTGGATTTGGTCAAAAAGTTACCGAACTTTAATAACATTAAATCATCTATTTATAGGAGGAGAAATAAAACAGCAGGAGTAAAAAAGATGGCTTTTAAAATTTTGACAGAAGTGGAAGTGTCGTCAAAATTTTCAGATTTTTTGTTAGCCGACTATAAATTTCAGGGTGGTTGTATATTATTATTTTGCTCGAGAGAGTCAAGACAACGCTTGGGAGAATTAAAAACGTATTTATGTGAAGGTACTTTCAAGGTATGCCCGAAACCCTTTGAGCAGTTGTACACGATACACGGCGACATAGGTAGTAACTCAGAGCATACTAATGTTATTCCATTAATTTACGCTCTCTTGCCGAGAAAAAACAAAGAAACCTATATCACAATGTTAAATTTAATAAAAAGCCAGGTGCCAAATTGGGAACCTAAAAAGATTATAACTGATTTTGAATTCGCCGTTATAAAAGCTTTCAACTATGTCTTTCCTAAAGCTGAACATCATGGTTGTTTTTTTCATTATACTAACGCTATTTGGAGAGAAGCTAAATCTTTAAATTTAATGAAACAATATGATTTAAGAAAAATTGTTAGTCTATGTAGTGTGTTACCCTTACTTCCGGAAGAGAAAATAAGAGAAGGTTTTACATATACAAAAAATAAAATTGTAGATATGGGGATAGCAAACAAAAGTTTAGAAAAATTCATCTCCTATATGGAAAAATATTGGATGAAAGATAATTTTATTAAATCATGGTGTTCTTTTGGAGAGCAACACAGGACAACCAACACGTTAGAGGGTTGGCATAATAAATTAAATAGTAACTTTAAAAGGAGACCACAAACAATTCATCAATTAATTTTAATTTTAAAAGAAAATTCAAAATTCTATGATGTGCGTGCTATACAGTTGCAAAATAATATGACCCCAAGCAAAAGAAAGGAGAATACGATTAATAAAGATATTTACATTCACAATTTGCAGATGAAGTTAGTAACAGGAGAAATATGTGTTGGTTATTTTTTAGAACAGTTACGTTAGACATTTGGAGGTTAAATAAATTGCGTAGTTTAAAAATTAAGATAATTTTGTTTTTACAAATATAAATATTTAAAATTAAATAATTTTTATTACAATAATGTCAGAGGTAAAAGTAGTATAAAATTGCATGGAACAGATGGGACAAAATTCATATATTGCAAGGTTACAAAAGTTCCATGTGGAACTGGCTTCATGGAACTACTGGGAATAATCCGTTGATTAGATGTTTTTGTAATTTTTTTTATGCCAAAATAAATATAAATTATCTTGCATTATAGCCATGTATACCGGTACCAAGCAGTGCTGCTCCGAGAGAGATTCGACAAGAACGCCAAGGAGAACGACATGATAAAAGCAGTTCAACTCCTCAAGGATGGAGAACAAGAACTCTTCATGCAGCTTCATCCCATTCCTAGGGCTTGTGAGTGTTCAGCAGATTTTTTTACAGCTTTTATTTATGTGCCAAATGTGCATGCAGAAACTAAATTTGTGCATTTATGGTCTTCATGTTTTTTGAGTTTTTGCTGGGGCAACATTTTGCTGATAGCTAGATCTCGGAAACTATTCAGCAAAAGTCAGTGATGTGTTAAAACCACCATTTCACGGAAGAGTAACCGACACTGTTAAGGTACCCACCAAGACTGGGTATGGGGGACGGGACAGGTTGTCATGGTTTTCTTTTGTACATGTAATGAACAGGCGCGGATGCAGAACTTTGTTTAGGGGGGGGGGGGGGGGCTACATTTCTTTCAACCGGCCAAGCGAGCGACTGCTCGCATGACAGGGGTATTTGATTCAACACCGGTAACACCGCCGAGGGGCGTGCGATTGCCTGTCAAAACACACCAGTCTAGTGTCCAAACTGAAATTACCCCCAAAAAAGGCAATTCAGTCGAGTGTCTGGGGAGGGGGCGGTTGCCCCTTTGGATCCGCGCCTGAGTACAGAAGGCGAAACATTGTTAGGGGACAATGACCTAAGCAATTAAGCAATTCTAAAACATTTTTTTCTCTTCAGTTGCATTGAGCCCTGGTGGGGTCGCCTATGAGCGTATAGTAACTCCTCCGGATTGGGTCCTCGACTACTGGCATCCATTAGAAAAGGCCCATTACCCCGAATACTTCAAGCGTAGAGAACAGAGAAAGAAGGAGTTCATAGCAATGTGGGAGAAAGAACACGGCAAGGCAGACAAAGAGGAAAAACATTGAATATATATATAGTTGTGTAATATAGTGAATTGCGTTAATTTAGAATGTTGTTTTAATTGTCCCCAACACAAAGGTGCTATGAAACACAAAAAATATCAATTTGAAGATTAAGGCGGTTCGCACACTGCCCCGCATCATGCACGGGAGCACGCACTCCCGTGCATGATGCGGGTTTTTTTTGTTTCTAACGTTGTTTGTAAGTATCTTTCTTTGTATTGAAAACAGGGTTAGTGCAACACACAGAAAACGCATTCACCCGCAGTGTTGCAGATCACGCGCTTACATGCAGAGAAACACGAGAAAAATAAAACTGCACGATGATGCTGATCTGCACTACCGCAATCACGCGCTCGTATCTATCGCCACGCACGCTGCAGCGTAGAGTCATTGTGCCAACCGCCTAATAAACAGGGTGCGTACAGATATCGCGAAGGCATCGCGCGCGTTTTACCTTCATGTGCGCCTCTCGCGTGCAACTTATACAACGCTCGTATAGTGCACGCGAGCTGCTTGCGTACCGCCAGCATGCTATTTGCGTGTATAGGTACACGTCAGTTCGCGGCTTTTTGGACCCTAAGTCTAGTAGGGGCGCGCGGGCCGCACTCGCGCGAACGGCGCGTAAACTAAAGTACACGTGCGCATTCGCCAGATTTGTACGCACCCTGTTTATTAGGCGGTTGGCACACTGACGCTCTACGCTGCAGGGTGTGTGGCCTAAAGTGGTGGAGGGCCCTTAGAACGCCATTACTTTCGGTTTCCCTTTGGATTGTAGATACTTAGTATTATAGGTACAAAGAATGTTCAGCAAGATATATGGATATATTTTTGTATCGGTATACCTTAGAAAAAAATCAACCCTTAGCTTCTGGTGGCCTAACTACCGTACCTAAGTGGCATGTAGTCTGCAGTCCATCACACTAATTAGATGTCCCTTTCCTTTCTTCCTATTGGCGCCCAAATACTCCTGATGAAATAGCTACTATCTTCTTTTTTTTTGAATAGTTAACTAGCTATGTGGGATTGTGGGTCCCACATTACTAGCAATCCTGTTAACCCCTCCAGTTAAGCTCGTCAGTAGTATAATGGGTATTCGAATCCGTGACCTCACGATTGTAAGACCGATGCTTTAGCCATTAAGCTATCGCCGCTTGAAATTTATCAAAAATATATGGGCGTTAAAAAAACAATAATAAGGTATAGCTTCTGTTTTAATTATTAAAACAAAGTTATCATTTCAGTAAATATATTTAGTTTCTGTTCAGTTACATAAATAATGTACAAGGTAGATGTTACACAAATAAATAGTTATATAGTCTATTGCTATGATATATAAACAAAATTAGTTTAAAAAATTCAAAGCAATAAAACTGAATGTTATGTACAGTCGACCAAAAAAGTGGTCTACCAATTTTGACTAAACTTCCCGTGTAACAAATATAGCGTTAATTGAGATTAATAACTGTCAGTATATTATTGCAAGGGATTATCAACCTCATTGTTTTATGATGTGCAAATGAAATTGAACCGTAGGGTGTGATCATATTTTTTGCCGACTGTAGGTACTTGTAGGATCTTTTAAAAATTCAAATTAGATTAGAACACTATTAAATTAAATAAAGGAGCAAGTACGTACTTACCTATATAAATATTTTTATTATTACTTATAATTATTACATATCTAAAGGTGCATTTTCACTACGATATCTCTACTATTGTCAACAGTTCAAATAAGGTATCAAGAACGAAATGATCAGTCGACAGTATAGTGAAAACGCACCTCAATAAATATGAACTTTCACATAAATCCCAACACTAACAAAGTCCAATTACCCAAACCAAAAAGAACCTATTACAAACAAATTTCGCCTTTTTAGGCTGGTATACCTCGATTATAGGTAGATGTAGTTATTTACAATCACACAAACATTTTTGAGCAAACCACACTTAAAACTTTTGGACGAAGAGGAAGCTAAAACGGACAGGGGACGAAGCGTGAACACGACTTTATTGAGAGGACATGAAGTGCGGGCGCAGTTGGCATTGCCCTTTTAAAACCCTTCGGCGCAGAATGCACAAAACGCAAAATGTACAAATTAGGAATGTTATGGAGGTGGTTTCATTGGAACCGAAGTCGGAATTGGAGTTTTTAAATTTGGTTTGTCAGAGTCGGAATCGGAGTCGAAGTGGTGGGCGAAGACAAATATGTTGAGATATTCTAAGATATAAATTCGCACTCGAACCCGCGATCATAGAGAATCCGTGACAATTATTTCCTTCATATTTTTACTATAGATAGATATATAAATTAGCCTAAAGGAGCGGTCGCCGCACGATAGGTACCTCCGTTTTAAAAGTATCGGAGTCGGAGGTGTAAAATCAATCGGAAGTTCCGACCTTTCGGAGTCGGAGTCGAAACTCCGTAACATCCCTGGTAAAAATACCTTCTGACAAGTAGGAAGACGGTCCCGTCCAGAGAAGGGTCATGTCATGTAAACCATCATCGCCTTTGACTGAAGGGTCCTGGTCCTTACTTGTGTTATGAAAATTAGTCTTGATTTAATGATTATTATTAACTGGAAGGCAACATGGATGTTTCTTTACATGGGAAGAATGATAAGTAAGCCGGACGTTTTAATAATTTTATTATGACGTATTCCGATTTAAGGCTGCCAACATTATTCGATGTAAGTAATAATCTGGACTAACCTGTTTTTAGAGGCATTTCTTATATAAAAGTATGTAGAATTTCACTCTAGGAAATGGTTAAAACCAGCAAAGAAAATTAGCTATACTTAATAATAAAAGTCCTATAAAAGCATGTATATTTCATTTTAATGTTTAAAATTATGTTCTTACTGTTATTATGCATAAAGTAAAACGCAATAAAATAATGAAACTTATGAAAAGTATAAAGAAAATTAAAAACAAAGCAAAATAAAATGTATTGTGAGTACAGTTGGCAACCCTAAAATTTAAAAATACATTCACAATTTTATTAAACAATTGGTATAGGGCCTATTTAGTGCATGTACTCTCATGTAACATTTTAAATCAATATGTATTTAAGCTCATCAGAAATGCTTTGGTCGACAATCATTTTAACAACACCATAATAAAGATTCTTGTATCCCTGGTTTCAAATTGTGATCATTAATGCTAATTAAAAAAAAAAAACTAAATAAAGTTTGGATGAGGTATAATATGTACACTGCCTTTGCCTATATACTCACATCTATAAAAAAAATAGGCATAATATCTACACCTTTGCCCAAAACAAAACAAAGTAGTGTTACCATAATCACAATTTAAAAAATAGGACATTTGTTCTCTAACATCAAAATGCCTCTTATATTTATTAATCCTAGGTCAGTTTTTATTCTTTCAGTTTCCTCCGAGTGTTTGGCCTCGGCCCCAGTTGTGACCGCCGAAGGCCGTGCCTCCAGGCCGTGTGGGCACCCTAGCTTGTGGCGCAGTACCAAATCCACCCACGTACCGAGTGTCCGGGAATATTTGTTTCCTGATAGATAAATAAATTGCGTTATCAATATGGCACCATTCTTATATTACGTCACATATACGGGAGGTAGGGGTCATCATGTAAAAAGGACGTAGGCGAGAGTTCTTCTCTGAACTTATGGCACGAATGAATTTCTGCCAGTGTCAAGTATTTATGCGCTTATTACATGTACAAAGTCTCGTTCTCATTAAATTATCACGTATTCAAATCATTTCTACAAGTTAAACTCGGAGCTGTAAAAATAATGGCCGGTCAGTTTGCTGCCATTTTTACAACTCCTAGGCGAGAGTTGTGTAAATGGCGAGCGGCTAAAAAAATAGAACTTTTTATTGCAATCGAGTCAATCAAACATATTCATATATTTAGCCAGACCAATTAATTCAATTTCAGGTCGATTTTTGTTTTTAATTCTATACGCCTCCAGAATCTTTATTATAAATTCAATCTCAGTTCTTGTTTTTTTTATCTATATGTTTTGCTTGGAGACAGCATTTAGTGTAAAAGCACAAAGCTTCTTGATTAGCACAATAAAGCTAATTTAAAAAAAATAACAAGACTTACAAGAAAGCTGGCGGCACGAGGAGAGCGGGACCGCCGAATTCCTGAGGGTATTTGAAGAGCAGGAAGAACGCCAGATGCCCGATCAAGATGCCCAGCAACTCCATGACACCACTGTAATGTTAGAAAATATTCTACCATTATACTATTGACTATTTTTGGCCTCTTAGCCTTTATAGTAGTCAACACCTTAATAGTACTAAACGCTAGACAAGCTACCATCGACAACAGCAAGACTTCTATTTTGATTTTGACATTTAGACGGTCATTTGTCATAAGTGTCAAAAGAGTTCACAGGACGGTTCACGATTCGGCATTTGAAATTGTTGTTACTTTGTACCAGGTAACTAGTCTAGCGTACTAGAACTATAGATATCAGTGGTAAAGATAAAATCAGAATCTATCGAACTAGGGATGGGGGGGAAACGCGTCCTCAGAGTCTCTGATAGAGACGGCGGCGGGAGAGGTTGTACAAATGATTTTAAAATACACGCTATTATTTTACAAGTCATACAAGAACATTTATAGAAAAAAACTTTTCGTAAGCGGACGCGGTAGATGGTGCAACGGTTGCCTTAAAATTGTAACGAGCGACCCGTCCCGGCTTCGCACGGAGTTTTCTACACTCTCTATTCACATTATATGCACGTATTAAACATATAAACCATCCGAAATAAATTATCTGAATGATAGTGAAAACTGCTTGACAATCGTTTAGTAATTTTGAGATTACGCGAACATACACACTACAGACAGACGCGGCGAGGGACTTTTTTGATAAAGAGCTAGCTGCCCGCGCAACATTTTCCCCGTTTTTGCAACATTTTTCATTGCTGCTCTGCTCCCATTGGTTGTAGCGTGATGTTATATAGCCTTCCTCGATAAAAAGGCTATCCAACAGTAAAATAACTAAGATTATTGCGTTCAAACAAACAAACATACATACAAACTCTTCAGCTTTATATTATTAGTTTAATAGTATAATAACATTCTCAGGCGTGGTCTCGATGCCGAAGCAGGGTTTGAATCCCGCCTAAGGGGTCGTCCGTGAATCACGTAAGGCTTAAAAGGAGGGGGTAGGGGGTTGCAAGATATCACCTGTATGTTTTCCTTAAACGCGCTTGACCGGCATTAAATGAATTGCACCCCACACTTGACTACCAAAGAAATACGGGATTTAGTGTCTTAAACCTTATCACGTATCACGAGGGGGGATTGCGGATCAAACAGTGGTCAAAAAACACTACGTAATTAATGGACGACCCCTAAAACGAAAAACTGTGGACAGCTATATTTTAGATAGCCTAGGCGTTTGGCACACTGCACCGCATCACGGAGCGTAGCGCGGGAGTGCGCCTCTTTGTATAGAAAATAAACGCATTCAGGTGCGGTGATGCAGATTACTCGCCTATATGCAGAGAACCAAGCGCCTTCGCATGTTTTATTATTATTCTAATAGAGAGAGAGAGAGAGAGATCTGCACTCCCGCAAACAAGCGCGTCTTTCCGTCGCACCACACCCCGCAGCGTAGGGCGGAGCGGTGTGCCAATGTGAACTTACCCGCCACTGATGACCAGGTTAAACGCGAGCAGCACCCAAGGCAGGTACATAGCTTTAAACCTTGTACCGAACCAGAATGAGACAATCACATCCTTGTTCAACTGACACCAAACATACAGCACTGATAGCACCATCGGGTCCATTAGAATCTGGAACAAATAGATGTCTTTACAATGAAGCGAGAACGGGTAAACAGTGGATCAGAAAGGTACAGTGGTTATGCATATATTGACGAAACCAGCCGTGGTGACGCTGCTGCTTGTTCGCTTTACTTTGCACACGATTTACTCTCGGCAACTTAGGACGACCAATTTTGTTGTGTACGTGCTAAAACATTTGAAAATACGAGTTCATAATTACCCAACTGTAAGGAAGGGTTATGTTTTTCGCGCGTATCTTGTATGTATGTATGTATGTAATATTCTTTATTACCTCATATCTCACAAACCACTGAACAGATTTATACAATTATAACGTCGTTAGATTCGTCTTGACCGCCCAAGTGTTCTTAGGTTGTGAAATGTCAAAATAAAGAGCTGTACACACCACTGCAAGCAATTGCTTGGCAGTGGTGGCTAGTGTACCAGTGTTGAATGAAATTACCCCCACCCCATGTGTGCGACTCACACTTGGCCGGTTGGGTCACATGTTGCCCCCCCTGAACAAAAGTTCTAGATCTATGCCTCATAATAGCAGCTTAAAAATCACTTACCGACAAGCCAACAAGTAATCCAATAATCACACAGCAAGCCCAGTTGAACAACAGCATATAGAAGTAATCAGCTGGTTTGCCAGCAAACATGCCAGTCTCTAATCTTTGCGAGTAATTGTATAAGAAGTAACAGTTGATCAGGAAGTGGAACCCAGTGGCTGGACTGATTGGATAGAAGAACAATGCTGTTATTGGTCTCCATATCTGTAAATAAATGTTATTAAAGTATTTTAGGTATAATAATAATAAAGCTTTGTTATTCTGATTTATTTTACATATGTGTTCTTATAACTATATTTATATTACATAGGTATAAGCCTCTTCCAATTTTTTCCATCTTCCTCTGCCTGCTGTCATCCATGTGTCTCCTGCTATCGCTAAAAGTATATTAAACAAATGAAACAGCCTTTTAACCAGACTGTATTACAATCTTAGAAAATGACAATGATTTCAGGCCATAGCTTCTTTCTTACATTTTGCTTCATTAAACGGATTAAAATGAAGTAAGAGGATATAGTTTGAGTCCAAAGAATAGTTTTTATCGTGATAACTGATATTGCCACTGGAGAAAGCTAGTATTTCTATAAATCACCACTAGCAGACCCATGCAACTTTTTATCCATTTATTTTCCCGGTTTTTGCAACAATTATCATTGCTGCTACGCTCCTATTGGTTGTAAGGTGATGTTATATAGCCCATAGCTTTCCTTGATGGGCTACCCAACAGAAATATATTTTTTCAATTTGGACAGTAGTTCCTGAGATTACCATGTTCAAACAAACAAAAAAGCAAACAAACTCTCCAGATTTATAATATTAGTATACATTATTGGCTCATTTTTCTGGGTTTTTGACTCTGATAACCATTCAGCCAGTAAAAAGAGTTTTTTTAAGTTCACCTAGTTTCCATATGACCTATAAATAAAACAACAGATAACTATGTACTGAAAAACTTTAGACAGTGCAACCATTTCTATTCACAAAAATTTACAATAATATGATGCAATGGTTTCCTATTTAATTATGCATTCTCATTAGCAATGAGAACGCATAATGAAATAGGAAAATGCTTATTTAATATTCTCTTTAAAAAAGATGTGTTTACTATAAACTCGTTTAAAATTATACCTACATGGGATCTACAAAAATCAAATAGCCAAAAATAAAGCTTTGGTGCTTTAAACCTTCTTCTGCCTCACAAAAACAATATAATAATATTCTTGTTTTGACTTACCTGGAACTGATATACAAATGAATTGAAGTCCAATATTAAATAGTGATAGACTAGTATACCAAACCGGCCTAATATACTGAACACTATCGTCAAAGTCAACCAGTATCTTGTAAAGAAAGGTACATTATTGTACCAGTCCCGGAATTCAGACATTTTAGTAGGTAAACACACAAACACTTCGTTACTTAAGTCAGGTTAAGGCAGTTTTAATGCTTGAACACTCTTTTCTCTGATTGTTGGTCACAAATAGACGCCGATGATGAAATTAATAGCAATAAATTGTAGGTACACGTGTACTAAAAGAATTTGTCGAGAAAATTCAATCAAGGATGATTTTGTTGTTTTTGACAGTAAAACAGTGTTGCTAGTGATATGTTTGTTTACATAATTATTTACTGTTGACGTGTACATGTGTAAAGCAAAGATTGGACAAACACCAACATTATCCATATGCGTACATGTCTGTGAGGCGTACACATTTAGGGGTTGAAATTCCTCTGAAACTGCAAAAAAATATTGTAGAAAATAGCAAAATTGGAAGTATACATTTTGCCGCTGTTTAGTCAATTCCTATTAAAAAAAATTTACTCTGTGGTCAATTGTATGTATTCTAATTCTACCATGGCCTTAGACACCATGGCCGTGGGACACAGTGGGACAGGTGCCAAATTATGATTTGTGTGTCTGTCATTGACTGTCATTGTCACATTGTCAGTCATACACATTGACGTATAGACCTGGACCGCGGTATTCCTTCAATGAAAAAGTAAATAATGACTGCAAAGCGTGAAAGAGAGATAAAACTCGTGCGGTCCTGTCTCTTTGGACGATGGTATGGTGCGCAAACACTGACCTTTACATAGTTATAGAGAGTCAGTGTGCGCAAAGTAGCGTTGTCTCTTTCTAGAAAGTGGTATATGTAGTGAGGTAAGTTGTATTTAAACGTCAATGGTCATACAGCATGTCAATGACAGTAATGACAGATAGATTTTGTTTTGAAAATCAAAATTTTTCGCTAGTTTGCTTCCGAGCATAATAAAAAAATAATTAAAAAATGAGGACTGCATTACGAAGATTGCTTTCAGTTTCAAATGTATCTATACATAGAAGTGCAATACGTTTTACGTCCTCGGATAAAAAAAGTCCTGAAAAATCTAAATCTCAACCTGAAATAGACACTGAAAGAAGTAAGTACCTAATACTAAGGCATTCGTCAAGAGTTGTGCATTCTGAGGTCACTGTAAAATATGGGGTGGCTTAAAATCTTACACATAGACCGACGATCAAAGTAAACGCATGAGCTGTTTGCCTCTTCAGAACTCTGACCAGAGAACTCTAGACCGCTGGCAGTGTGCTAGGCGCCTAATACTAGGGAATAAATAAAGTAGAATGGCAATGGGTCAGGCTTCAACACCGATCTTTATGGCATGCTAAATAGTAAACAAGTCGCTTTAAGTTGATTAACTTGAACACTTCCTCCGCTAGGGTTTAGCAATTCAGGTAGGTTTTATTTAGGACTTGTAAAAATAATAGATTTTTTAAAAATTTTATATTTATATTTTTTTTATTTTGATCCCCTATTACTAGCAATCCTGTTACCCCCTCCAGCTAAGCTCAATGGCTTGTGTTAGAAGTGGGTTCACATTGATAGTATAATGACCGATGCCTTATCCATTAGGCTATCACTGGTTCGATTCCCACACGGGACACCACTTTGTGTGATCCACAAATTGTTGTTCCGGATCTGGGTGTAATTTGTGTCCGTGACTTGTATGTTTGTAAAGTCCCCCGTGACACAGGGCTTGTACCCTACTGCGGGAGTTGTCTTTTTAAAAAAAAAAAAAAAAAAAAAATATTAATCGTTTACATGAGTAATTTTAGGGTCACATCTTTATGACATGCGCTAAGTGTTATGAACTAAACTTCAATCCAGTCTAGTTACATTGATTCAACTGTAATGCAACTAACAAATATTTGAAATGTTAACTTCTTATTGTGGGCGGGCTTAAATGGGCTTTAGTATTATTATTAATATTACGAATTATAAATATATTTATATTGATAAATGCAAGTTTCGTTTTAGCCTCAGTGTTGTCGTTGACAATACACGAATTTGGGATGTAAGTCTAAAGTAAAAAGTTTTAAAAAATCGTATCTCTTTTACAGATATAGTGGTAGAGAAGTATGGGGCAGTTACAACAATTAGCATTGACCGCATGACATACCGTAACAGTCTAGATATACAAACACTAAAATCTATGACAGCAGTTATAGAAGAGTTTGACAAGGACAATGATGCACATGTCCTTATATTCCATGGAGAAGGGGGTACATTTTCATCTGGATATGATTTGGATGACATGACTGAGAAAGGATACAGCACTATGATGGATGCAGCAGTAAGATTTTTATTTATTAACAAATTAACTTTAACCTTTGTGGGTTACAATTATAAAATAAATAAAATAAAATAAAAATAAAAATCATTTATTTCAGACAAATAAGTCCATAAACATAGCACAGTAGGTTAGTAACAAGATTTTTGCTTATATCTAATGTTAGTAAATTTAATCATATTTTAATTTTATTTTAATTTTAAGGAAGTAGAAAGAAGTAATTCGACACATTTTTATCGTGATAAAAAAACTGGTTTCACTCTGGGAGTGCCTGCAGGAGTAGAAACTTGAACATTAACATTGTGCATCTACACTTCTACACTAATATTATAAAGAGTAAAGATTTGTATTTTTGTATGTAACAAATAAACTTATAAAGTACTGGACCGATTTTAATAATTATTTTTTTTGTTGGATAGCCCATTTATCGAAGAAGGCTATAGGCTATATAACTTCGTGCTACGACTAATAGGAGCGGAGCAGCGACGAGAAATGTTGCAAAAACGGGGAAAATTTACGCATACGAAGTTGCGCGGGACAGCTAGTTTTTTAATATTTAGAAATGGTTAGGGAATAATTTTTTTTTCCGTATTAATGTACTATCATTTATGTGGTTAAATACAATATTCATCTATTGCGCTATCATACACAAACATGACAATTTAAAAAATGACAATACAACAACATGACAATTTAAAAAATGACAATACAACAACATGACAATTAAAAAGTTAATCTCTCAGAAAACCATGGTTCCGTTACCATTTTGGCTACGGAACCTTAAAAAAGGCAAGTTTCTATACAATACTCTAATTTTTATAGGCGCGGTTTTGTCGACGGCCTCTCTGCGATAAGATTACTATAGCAGCAGTATCAGGGTACGCAGTAGCCGAAGGTTTTGAGTTGGCGCTTGCATGTGATCTGCGTGTTATAGAAGATACAGCTGTGTTGGGCTGTTTCGGAAGACGGTTCGGTTTGTATTTCACAAAAGCTTATGTCGACTTGGCGGTCATCTATTTATCGCGTGAGGCTTTAAAGGGGAAATGGGGTTAGGAAAATTCACGCAATACCATCAGGAGGGAGTGTATTTTTATCCCTCGAATTCGGGATTTGGTAAAACCGAGCGACCAAATGAACGAGTGTGAAAATTTTTGAGGTACTTTTTGTACCAAAAAAATAAACATGATGTTGGTGATTGGGATTAGTCTAAAGCATCACCACATGTCACCGGAGGGGAGGAGCTGTCAAAATGTGGCTAATAACATGACGTGATTAATGGACGACCCCTTTGCTAGCTTCAAGTTGCTAAGCTCGATTTTTTTTTAATCCTTTCTACTTCCTGGTTGACAGACAACCAATAGACTATATGGCTTTGCAGAGAAACGTCTTTTGTGAGAAAAAAAAAGCAAAGCTTATGACTATTACTACAGTAGGATCAACGTAACTAGGCCGGACTGAAATAGGCGACAAGTGGTTGAGCGGGGGGCGGGGGCGGTAACTAAACGAAGAGAATTAGAGATGCGATTACGCATTACATTGTCATAATAAGTATTACTAACTCATGTTTGTTTGTGATTATTTTCGTAAAGAAATTGTTTTTCAAAGTGTCTTGAGTATTTACTGTAACTGTTCTAAATTTAAACTTTTATGAACTCATTTAAATAGTATTTTTCTAATGTTGAATTAAAATTTTGTTAGTATTTTTAATCGATTAAACATAATTAATCGTTTTAGTAGGGTCGCATCTCTATGACATGCGCGAAAGTGATAAAAACCTAACTTCAATCCGGTCAAGTTACGTTGATCGTACTGTAGCAGTGTGGGATTGTGGGTCCCACATTGTTAGCAATCCTGTTAACCCTTCCAGCTAAGCTAAATTGCTTGTGTTAGGTGTGGGTTCACGACGGTAGTATAATGAATAGGAATTGAACCCGTGACCGCACGATTGCAAGACCGATGCCAAGCTACCGCCGCTTCTGACTTTGTTGTCTGTCTATCCATCTCTGTCAGTCTGTCAAGACATGATGGCTGGGGAGCCCAAGTACCTATCTTGGATTTACTCGAGCGTCGTAGGGACTATTTGATTTTGAAGATTATTATGGTGCGAAGAAAAATTGTTTAAGGGAGTTGGCGACTCTAGGTCTTGAAAAAAAAAATCCTTAAGCATGATGAAATGAAGCTCCTTGTGGGTTCACTTAACATTTTAAGTGAACCCACAAGAAGCTTCCATTCAAATGACTTACGATTCAGACAAGGCGCAAGCTTGTGGTGGCTATTTAAAAATAAAAATAAAAAACATCGTTAGATTAAGAAAACCTATCCACATATTCGTTGAAATATTAGATCAGTATGTCAAGAAATAAGAAATATTTATTTTGCTCAGAATACAGGTGTAACCAGATGACACAATGGTTTTTAGGTGCTATTTCATAATCTACTTCTATTAGGCATGCAAACATCTTATACTTAACATAAAAGTTGTACCATCTGTATGAGTATTTATTGATCATATTTTTTTATTAAATATGTTGATCGGTTGCCCAAAACGCGCGTCACTATATAAAGAGCTAATATTCAGTAGGGGTACTCAACAGGGTACGAGGTATCCCCCTTATGTTAATCTTTCGCGCTCGACTAAATCCAACTTAACTACTTGGGCTCTCCATCTATGAAATTCAAACCTTTTAGAATGCTATAGTTGACCTAGAATCATTGAGAATTTTTATGCTCATTATATCTAATCGGAGTGCCTCTGTGGCGCGGTGGAAGTGTGCCCGACGGTCGTGGGTTCGATTCCCACACGGGGACACCACTTTGTGTGATCCACAAATTGTTGTTCCGAGTCTGGGTGTACTTTGTGTCCGCGACTTGTATGTTGTAAAGTTCCCCGTGACACAGGGCGTGTACCGTACTGCGGAAGTCGTCTTTTAAAAAATGAAGAGTATTTTCGAAATGGTTTGACTCGGCGAGTACTCAAAAGGAAAGAAAAATAATGGTATTATTTTTTGACATACAGGCGTTCCATTCCAATCGATGTATGGAGGCAGAAAGCTCACAGCATTGATTGGTCTATCAAGAGCGCTTGACTTGGTGATGACTGGTCGACCGATCACAGGAGTTGAAGCAAATCAGTTTGGTCTCGCCACCAAATTGACCACTACTGGAACAGGTACACACAGCTGTTTAGCATAGACTGCCTGTGGCGCGATGGGAGTTCTATCCCCACCCAGGATAAAACTTTGACTGCCTCGGTGGCGCGGTGGGAGTGTATCCGAATGCTACGCAAGAGGTCGTGGGTTCGATTCCCACACGGGACAACACTTTGTGTGATCAACAAATCGACCGACCATGTCTTGTTTTTTCTTACAAGGGGGTCCCTACCCCCTTGCAGTCTTGACAGTTCTTACGTAAAATGACAAAAATGCGCAGTTACGAAGCGCGCGATGTGCGTTTTTTCGAAAAATAAAAATTAAAACAAGCCTAAAGCGGAAGTATCTTTATTTTTAGGGTTCCGTAGCCAAAACAGAACCCTTATATTTTCGCCATGTCCGTGTCAGTCTGTCCGTCCGTATGTCACAGGCATTTCACTTGACTACACAATGAATATTGATGAAATTTGGTGAAAAGGTGTTTTCTAGTAGCCGCGACTTAGGTCGACAGGTCTTTTAAAACATTTTAAGGTTTCTAACAAACTTTTTTGATTGAGTGAATATTTCTGGAAACAATCGCTCCGAAAGTGCATAAATTGTCTTTCCCCCCCCCTCCCTTAAAGCCGTACTCTGATCAAATAATCTTGAGCATTCGTTCCCTCTTCGCAGCACCGTAGCGAATGTGCTCAGTTTTTGGAATCTTAATCATCAAATAATCTTAATAAAATAAATTTGGTCGTTTGAAAAAAATGTTTCGAGCATTTTGTTTTTCATTACATTGCCTATCCATTAGTGTAAGTAGCAAATCAAAGAAAATGGTAATTTACGAGGAGTTGATATTTATTTTTGGATAAAGAGCAGATAGCTCCACAAAAGTGCATAAAAAACGGCTAGCGCTGGGTTTTGCACGGGGAAGCGCCTTAAATTTTGAACCGCGTGACCAAAAAATATGAAAAAAAAATCGAACATACGATCTTCTGCTGATATAGAATGATACGGAACCCTAAAAATGACAACACGTGAATCTAAATGGTAGTAAGAAGAATAATAAATAATATCTTGGGACAACTCACACAACGCTTGTACTATGGAAACCAGACAACTGATAAACATGCTTATATATTTCTAAATGCATACATATTATAGATAAATAACACCACACAGAATAAACCACCGTGCTCATCACACAAAGTGTTATCCTGGGCGGGGATCGAACCCACGACCTCTTGCGTAGCAGTCGGATCCACTCCCACCGCGCCACAGAGGCAGTCAAGAATGCGAGTAGATATTTACAACAGCCCCGACAATAACACATTATTTTATTTTATAAACTTTCAGCTTTAGGTGAAGCAATAAAACTAGCAAAGTCATTAACGAAATTCCCTCAAAATGCTGTGATAATGGACAAACTTGCGTGCATTAACTCACAACTGAACCCCAATTCGGAGGAAAGCATGCGGGATGAAGCCGTGATGACCAGTCTACTTGGAAACGCGATGTTAGATATTTCAGAGGGAGTAAAGAGATTTAGAAAAGGTTAGTAACTTCGTAACAACTTTCGCGATTTGTAAACATTATGAAAATATATATATAACCGGTCTTAATCGCGTGAATAATTTAAGGTAAAATACCGTGTTTATTGCCCGACGTTTTGACCGTACGATACGGCCGTTGCAATCATACAGTCGAAACGTCGGGCAATAAACAGGGTATTTTACCTTAAATTATTCACGCGATTAAGACTCGTAATATATATATTTTCATAATGTGTACAAATCGCGAAAGTGATTGATGATTATTATTAGGTAATTTTGAAGCGGCGGTAGCCTAATGGCTAAGGCGTTGGTCTCGAGTGAGGTCACTGGTTCGAATCCTGCCCATTATACTACCGAACACAAGTTATTGAGCTTAGCTGGAGGGGTTAACAGGATTGCTAGTAATGTGGGACCTCAATCCCACATTGTGGGCAAATGAACAAGTGGCTCACCTCATGGTAAAAGATTATCATTATCACTGCCCATGGACATCTGCCACATGAGATGCATAGCAGATGCGTATGCGGCCTTTTAAGACCTTTCCAAAAGGCCTGATTGCCTTTGTAGAAAAAAAGGCAAAACGGAACCCTTATACACTGACGGACTCATAAACTGCATCAAAGTTCAGGTTTACTCTAAAAGGATTTTTTTATAATAAGTATGCAAACTTTTTAGATTAAATTATATAAATATGGAAAGACTGGCTCTTAATCTTAAAAAAAAATTAAATTTAAAAATAGAACTGCGGTAAAACAAATGAATATAGCCGGGAAAAGAAAATTTACTCGTAGTATCAGATTTGCGTGTTATTTATAGCAAAGTTTTAAATTAATTCTCATTGATTTTTTTTGTTTGGTCAATTGAATTATTGTTACAGATATTCCATCTCACGAAGTCCGTTAGGTTATGAATGTTGTCAAGCGTGCATGTATATAATGTTTTAGTGTGCGTAAGCGCGGGAGCGCTCAGTCACGATCGCAACGCGGTCGATGTCACTAGTGTATTATTGTGTTCGCGTCATATTGTTTTACCGAGTAGCGTCAGCATGGAAAGTAAACGTCGGAAAGTTGTTCATAGTGAGGTAAGATTTATTTCTTCTTAACTTCTGAAAAATATCAATGGCGCTGTTATGAGCGACTATAGTAATTGTTAAAATTATATTTTTATGCTTACAATTTTTATTCATGTACCTATGTACTGCATGGGATAAAAAATTACCTACCTTCTTTTGCAACTATTTTCTTTTATGTATTATTTTGTGCAACTTTTCAAGTAGGTAAGTTGCCGTTAAAAGTCTTTCGTTATTTTTACCACTTTTCATTGTTTTATGCACTATCCTTAGTAGACACATTGTATCCACTTGTTTTTGACGTTAAGTTTTGACACAACTGTGATAATTTTTAGGTACGCCGCGAATAATGCATTTCACTGAGAAATTGTATTTGGTTTTGTTTCAGAGTCGCAGCATGATAGCTAGCGTTTATCATTTCCTGCGACAAGAATATGAATTTACAAAAACATACATGGAACCTAACTGCGATTTGTCTCATTTACGAGATATCACGCGACGTACAGCGGAAGCTACAGGTGTGTCTACAAAAACTGTTCAACGAATATTAAAAGAAGAAAAGGAATTGCCATCCACATCATCAACATTCACTTCTCCTATGAAGAAAAGAACGAAGCGAGAAAATAAGGTGGAAATAGACAATTTTACCGCTGATGTTGTTCGAACTACTATACAGAATTTCCATGTCGTCCATAAAGAAATACCGACGCTATCTAAAATTAAAAATGTATTAAATGAAAAAATTGGATTTGCAGGTTGTTTAGAAACTGTTCGCAAATTGTTACTGAAGTTGGGTTACAAATGGCGTAAAACAGAGAACAACCGTAAAGTTTTGACAGAGCGTCATGACATACAAATGTGGCGTTATAAATATTTAAAAAAAATGTCGGAATATCGCACTCAAGGTCGGCCAATTGTCTACACTGATGAGAGTTATGTTCTTTCAACACATGTGCGAAACAATACTTGGGCACAAAAAAAAGAAACCACACCATTTTTGAAGAAAATTAGCACAGGTACTCGCTTCATTTTAGTGCACGCGGGAACAAAGGACGGATTTATTGGAAATGCTGCTTTGGTTTATAAGGCTAACTCAACAGCTGGCGACTATCATTCAAATATGAGCTATGATAATTACGTTAAATGGCTAAATGAAAAATTATTACCCAACCTACCTCCTCGGTCTGTCATTGTGTTAGACAATGCTTCTTATCACAATACACGAGCCGAAAAATTACCGACGTCTGCTACAACGAAAGCAGATATGCAGAAATGGCTTAGAGACAAAGGTATAGATTTTGATGAATCTCTCATTAAATTGGCCTTGTACGACATTATAAAAAAACACAAATGCGATCACATTACCTATAAAATCGATGACGTCATTAAAAGCAAGGGGTTTGAAGTCTTACGCCTCCCCCCCTATCATCCAGAATTAAATCCTATAGAAAATATATGGGGGATTGTAAAAAATTATATCGCATCCAAAAATATTGATCAAAACATAACGAGTACTGAGAGACTGATCTATGAAAGCCTAGATCAAATAAATAGTGAAACGTGGCGAAAAACCTGTGAACATGTTGAAAAAATTGAAAATGAATATTTGAAATACTTTGATCTGGATTTTCAACTCATAATTAATTTGCAAGATGATTCCGATACTAGTGAATCGGATTTTGAATGTTCTTCAGATAGTGATTGATTTCTTTTTCTCTGTAATACTCACCTAAATAAATGCTCCTACTTATTTAAACACATTTGTCTTTTACTTACTACTCCTAATACTAATACCTCCAAATTTTCTGTGCTGACGCTCCTCACGTTCACGCACACAAGCACGCTTATCGGTACACGTTACACACACAACGAAAGCCAAAAGGACTTCGTGAGATAGAATATCTATACCAGCATAATTGTTGGGTTAGTTTTTTAACACATCGAGAGTTTTTGAACCATAATATGGATACTTCGTCCGAACAAGCGGCACAAATTGTAGCATTGGTGCGGGAGGGCTTGGATCAACGAACGATTGGTAGAAATTTTAATTTAAACCAGTCTACGGTTTGTAGAATATACAGAAGGTTTGTAGAGACAGGTTCTTACAGGAGGAGACGTGGTACAGGCAGAACTCGAGCAACCACAGGTCGTGATGACCGATTTATTGTTACAACTTCCCTGCGAAATCGTTTCCTCACGTCAGTTAACATCAAAACCGAGCTTAATGAAGTGCGTGGAAAAAACGTGTGTGCACGAACAATAAGAAGAAGGTTAAAGGAAGCGGCTATCACCCCTTTTAGACCAGCAAATGGTCCAAAGTTGTCTGCAGCTCACAGACAAGCTCGCTTAAGATTTGCGCGTCATCACCTGAATTGGACAGAAGAGCAGTGGGCCTCTGTATTGTTCACGGACGAGTGTAGGACATGTTTATATGGTGCAGATGGTCGCAGAAGAGTCTATCGTCGACGTGGGGAGCGATATGCTCAAAGTTGCATTGAGGAGCGTGTTCCTTTTGGAGGCGGTTCATGTATGGTCTGGGGTGGCATATCGATGAACGGGCGAACAGAACTTGTGTTCATAGACATGGTCCGTCAAAACGGTAATAGAGGGGGTTTGACAGCACATCGCTACATAACAGAGATATTAGAAGATCACGTGGTGCCTTACATGGGATTCATAGGCGAAAATTTTACTTTAATGCAGGATAATGCCCGGCCGCATGCAGCTGCACAAGTTCAACATTATTGCGAAGAGGTTGGGATACGTACAATGAATTGGCCAGCACGCAGCCCGGATCTTAATCCCATCGAGCATGTTTGGGACAATTTAAAAAGAGCTGTATATGCGAGAAACCCTTCGCCTACGACAGTGGCAGCACTAAGAACAGCACTTTCAGAAGAATGGGACAATATTCCGCAAGATCTTTTAAAAACCCTTATAAAATCTATGCGGAACCGATTAGAATCCGTAATAAGGGCACGTGGGGGTAATACACCTTATTAAAACACAAATAAACCCTTGCATAAAGTTTGTGTCTATTGTTAAAACCAATTTTTTAATTAAACAATTTTTCCTTAAACTTCTGTTTTTTCTTCAAAAAAGGTCTTAAGGTCCTTTCCAGTACATAAACTTAAACTTAAAGATATGATCCTACGCTGTTTTAAAGTTCACGAACCAATCTAGAGGTTTCAATTTAAATCTGTATAGAAAGTTTGCATACTTGGTTAAAATATTTATTTCAAAGTCGTCTATTACTTTGATGCAGTTTATAAGTCCGTCAGTGTAGTTTAGCCATGTCCGTCCGTCCACCTGCACCTTTGCTCAAAGACTGTTAGTGCTAGGAGGCTGTAATTTTGCATGGATACACATATTACGCCAATGTGAAAGAATAAAATCATGAAAAAAATATATTATATACCTACCTACTTACCCTATATGTAAAGTAGTGGTGTGATTGTTTTTTCTAATCGTATGGGGTATCATTTTCACATCCATACATACAAACTTTCGCATTTTTTTAATATAGAGTATAGATTATCAGTTAAGCTTGTTGTTTTATGTGATTTTTTTTTCGGCAGGTATTGGAAAACACGGGAAGTTCCACAAACTAAAAGAAGTACCGTTAAAAGATTGGGAAATCGAGAGCACGTCATCTGAAATAGAAGTTGTACGTGGAGAAGTAGTATGCAAGACTGAAACCAAGGAATAGTGTTGTTTATTTAAAATACCGTTGTTATTGTTTTTTAATTTGATTAGGTATAGTTCTATGACACTAAATTTAATTTAGATCTAGAGGTCTAATGTACCAGATCTCTAGATCTAAGTTAGATCTTGAGGTCTAACTGTTAGATCTAGGGTTAAAAAATATTCTATCATAAAATCTTGGTTTAGAGAGTTCTAACAATCTAGATCTAACATTTTACCTGCTGAGGCTATCAAGTCTGTATTAAAATGTCGTCTAGTCATTTTCTCGTTTTATTTTCTCACTTCAATCATTTGTTTCTAGAGATAGATTGAGTGATAATCAATCAAGTTGCAACTAAAAGTGCTATGGCTATTAAAGCTTGCCTAGAATTTCCTCATGTATCATGTCTAAAGGTTAGTATAGACTAGACTACAAGAGCATTTACTAGTAACAGAACGGCACACATTCGGTGTTTTAAATTTACTCGGACATGACGCAAAGCCGGAGAAAAGAACGGTTTTTCCCGTTGGACAGATCGATGGCTAGATTAGTCTGTCCAGTGGGAACTTTTTGTCCCATTGTCCAGATCAGCTCGGCTTTTTCCGTTGGTCAGATCAATGGTTAGATTAGTCTGTCCAGTGAGAATATTTTTTTCCCATTGTTCAGATCAGCTTGTGATGTAGGTGTATGAAAGTACCATTGAACACAAAAAGGTCTAGCGGATAAGTATACGGTATATTAATATTAAATAGGTTTTATGTTTAATGTGACAAGTTGTGTTATTATTGTTTATGAAGTAATTTTCCTATGTGTCATGTAATGTCATTTGTAATACCTACCAACTTAAATTCATTAATATTCTAAATAATTTAATTGAAAACAAGGATTAGTAGAGATGAATCTTTATTTTATTAATAGAAAGGGTGGAGTTGTTTTGTTATATAACGGGTACCAATTTCACAAAAACAAAGATTACAGAAATGGAAACGAAATTTGGCTTTGCAGTCAATACAAAAAAAATCGTTGCGTGGGATCTGTGACTGCTCAAGTACGTATAGTGGTTATTACTATCCCCTGTTACGTGTACAATAGTTCGACAATATTGTTTGTCACTAGTTTTTAAGTATAATTCCTGCCTGTCTAGTGTCGTCTTTAGTAAACAAAATCCTATTACTAGATTTCACTGCCCGTCTATTCATCTGTCACCAGAGTGAATCTCACAAACTGTGATATTATTTCTTACTATCACGGTTCTTGAGTACACGGTCAGCAGCAGTAAGTCGCCTTAAAAACAAATACTAAACAAAATATAGTGAACGAAATAGTTAATAACCACGGGGTTGGTTAACTGATATTTTTTGCAAAAGAAATGTTTCTGTCTTTTTTTCACCGGATAGGTGTAGGTATAATTATGTTAGGATATAGGTGCATATAATATTATGGTATCAATTGAGAATAAGTGCCTTATGTTTTCAGAACCGCAATACAATTATTAAGGCCAAAGATCACACTTGTGTTCAAGATTTTGGCAAAAATGAAATAGAACTTGCATTGCATAATATGCAGGTTCAAGCATGCAAAGATTTTCAACCAGTGCCAACAGTGTATAAAGAGGGTGTCGCCAAGTTGAAAGATTCTGGCTTACATCTAACAAATAATATACCATCTTTTCAATCTGTCAAAAGTACTATATATCGGAAGAGAAATAAAGCGGCTAAAGTTACTTAACTATTTCACGACAACCCTGTCGATGTGGAGATCCCTGAAGAGTTTAGAAATTTTATTTTGGCTGATTTTGTTGATCATAAAAATCGTATAATTGTTTTTTGTACGCCGCAATCGAGACAATATTTAAAGGAAGTGAAACATTTTTTTTGCGACGGAACATTTAAGAGTGTGTCTTTTACATCATTTTCCCATAGTCATTGAGCCTGCAGCAATTTGGGCAAGCTGCTGGCGTTTTGGGAGTGCATCGGTTGGCTGGAGTGACAGAAAGATAAGTAGAACACGCACAATGGCCCAATTGGGAGGCTAAGTGCGGTTTTCTTGTTCGCCCAGGTAAAACTAACTAACTAACTAACTACATCATTTTCCCAGCTATATACCATCCATGGTGATATCGGTAGTAGCATCGAATCCACTAATATCATTCCATTAATTTATGCATTGATGTCCGACAAAACGGAACGAAGTTACATTAGTCTTTTTAGCATGTTACGATCACAATTACCATATATGGAACCCAAAAAGTTTACCCTGGACTATGAAACTGCTGCTTCTAATGCATTCAAAAATGTATACCCAAGTGCAGAAATAAAAGGTTGTTATTACCATTTTTCTCATAACGTTTGGAAGCAAGCAAAAAAACTTAAGTTGACCAAATCAAAATCATCAAAACGTATAGTTGCACTTTCGAGTATTCTTCCACTACTGCCACCACAATTAATAGATGAAGGCTGGCAATATATTACTAATGATGCTCCTGATAACTTACAGCAATTCATAAAATATTTTAAAAAGCAGTGGTTAGATAAATCTAGTTTTAAAGAAACTTGGTCAGTTTTTGGCCAGAGACACAGAACCACCAACTCTTTAGAAAGTTGGCATAAAGAGGTAAATAAAAAAATAACTAGAAAAGGTCCTGGATTAGTCAATTTATTAAAAATTTTACTAAAAGATGATTTTTCTAAAGTAACCGGTAATCGAAGTAAAGAAAATATAAAAAAAGATGAATTCATTCAAAATTCACAAATGATGTTGATAAATGGAGAATTGACTATAGGTCATTTTTTAGAACGTCTAAGATAAAACATATATTTTTCATCCCACTACGTCGGAAAGAGTAGTGAACTTTTTTAAATTTTTCGCGTGCTTCATTTTCTTTTTGTTAAAACGTAATAATTAAGTTTTAATCGAGCAAGCGAAGAGTTCTAAATTAATTACTAATTTAGAACTTTTCGCTTGCTCGACTAAAATGTGAGGATCTTTTGTCTTTTATTATTAATAATAAAAATAACAGTTTTCATTTTATATCTACTTTCTTTCACTATTCCCAGTGGACAAACTAATCTAACCATCCATGAACAGTTTTCACTTTAAATGTACTTTCGTAATCTATCTGAATAATAAAAAAAAGACTTCCCACTGGACAGACTAATCTAACCATTGATCTGACCAACGGAAAAAGCCGAGCTGATCTGGACAATGGGACAAAAAGTTCCCACTGGACAGATTAATCTAGCCATCGATCTGTCCAACGGGAAAAACCCGAAAAGAACCTGGCAATAAAAAAACTCGCGGCCACTCTTTTCAATTTGCCAATTTGACTGCCTCTGTGGCGCGGCGGGAGTGTATCCGACTGCTACGCAAGAGGTCGTAGGTTCGATCCCCACATAGGATAAAACTTTGTGTGATAGGCACGATGGTTTATTCTGTGTCTGGGTGTTATTTATCTATAATATGTATGTTTCTAGAAATTTATAAGTATGTTTATCAGTTGTCAGGTTTCCATAGTACAAGCTCTGCTTATTTTGGGCACAGATAATATAATACTATACTAGTACAGATACCTCATCCCATACAAAGAAATGCGATCGTCCTAACTCGGGCTCGTTTTCGGGCTCGTTTACGGAGACGTTAGATGGCATTAGCAGTGGTGCATAGCAAGCGACATCTAGTGATTATAATATATAATGGCCCTCCTTACTAAAGTCGCCAAAAGATGGCGGTAAAAACATCGAGGGATGAAAATTGAGGCCTTCGCTTGGTTTGTTTTAGGTCGTGCGTTTACTTGGAATTAAAGTTGGTTGCTATTTGCTACTACGCGGTCATCGGCCGTGCTTAGGTCCGTATTAATAGATGAAGCTCAGATTCGTTCTAAAGAACGATATCTTCTGAGTTCCCTTCTAAGTGCGGTTAGCGTCTTACTAAACGGCACTAAATAATAAACATGTATTGATAGCTTATATCGCGCCCGTACAAATAACGCAGAAAATCGCTTTACATATCAACCCATATGATGGCCCACTGCTGGGCACGGGTCTCCCCAGTAGAACCTACTAGTATGTAGATCCTGGGGGTAATTGCCATAATCGCCACGCTTGGCGAGCGGGTTGGCGATCGCAGTAAGGCTTTAAGTACGCAGAGGACGCTGCTGCCCGTCCTCCGGGGTGAAATCCCTTAGTCGCCTTGACGACACCCACGGGTAGAGATGGGGTGGTACTATTCTTAAGCCGGCACCACACGGCAAAATCGCTTTAAATGACGTCATTCGAGTGCAGACCTCAAATATTGTAATTTGACCATATTAGGCGACGACACTACATAATTACATTAAACGAATTTGTTATTGCTAAAGCACAGATAATATAATACTATACTAGTAGTTTGGGATCAGATAGCGTTGTGTGAGTTGTTCCAAGATATTATATTATTATTATTACATATTTGAATGTTCATAAACTTCATATGGGGGTAACGCTAGATGTTTTGTTAGCATTTGCCTGTACTGTATTGTACCTACCATTCGTAAGAATGTTACATTACATTGTAATGCTCTAAGTCTATACTCACTTTTAGCTTTCGCTTGGTCTATATGGTAGGAACCGTCCTGATTTTGACAACTCCCGCAGTAGGCTACAAGGCCGCTGCAGGTGTTGCTTAACTTTATTTCATGAAAATCCATGCAACCATTTCGAAGATTACTTCTAGTCTACGTACAAACGACGTGCGTTTGCAACTTCTTCCATTTTATTTAAAGACAACTAGCAATGTGGGAATAGGTCCCACATTACCAGCAACCTTCTTAACCCCTTCAGCTAAGCTCAAAGGCTTGTGTGGATTCACGTCGGTAGTTTAATGGGTAGGATTCGAATTCGTGACCTCGCGTTTCAGCATTGCAAGATTGCCTTTGCCATTAGGCATTTTGTTCAAGGCGTTCACATGAAAACGCACTTTACGAATATGAAATTGTAAACACGTTGGCAAAACGCGCGTTATCTCAACAAAGGCTTTGTCTTACTTGTCCGGGGCTAATTATGCTTTGTCTCAGAAATATAACAACTGAAGTAACAATAATCAAATTTAATATAAATTAATCTAAGTATCAGTGATTCCTTTCTGGGCCTGATATTTGTAGTGCAGCACGGAACAGTCTTTGTCGATAATGTTGACCTAGCCCTTGTCATTGATGTGATACACACCGATAATGCCACCGGTGTAGGCGTCGTTTATTAGTAACGTGTGCGTTCCCCCAGCTAATGTTGTCGAATTTAATTATTAAAGTTTTTGAGAAAATTTGTTGTTAAACTCTTGTAATTGTTGCGCACATTTTTAAAATTTGTTGCGCTGATCGTTTTGAAGTTATACCACAAAAACAGTTTCTGGAAGAACGTTCACCCAGCAAAATCTCATATCTTATGAAATATATACTAAAATACATTTTAACAACAATCAATCTTTTTTCTGCGACAATCCAAACTTGATCGGATTGCATTTCAGAATGTTTCTTTGCCGTTCCGAAACGTTCCTCCAGCGGAAACTATTATTGTGAAATAACTTCTAAATTAAATTCGACAACATTTTTTAAACAGGGTTATGTTTCGAGTTTGGCCTACCGCATTTTATCTATTTGATTCACATACTAACGCGCGTTGAGTATTAAATTGTAAACGCGCGATGAGTATGTAATTGTCAACGCGCGATGAGTATGTGATTGTCAACGCGCGTTGATTATGAAATTGTCAACGCGCGTTGAATATGAAACTGTCAACGCGCGTTGATTATGAAATTGTCAACGCGCGTTGAATATGAAATTGTCAACGCGCGTTTAGTATAAAATTATAAACACGCGCCAAGCGCTACAAATCTGAAAAGGCTAAGGGGTTTATTATGTTCTGTCTCAGAAATAAAACAAATAGAATAAAAATAGTACAATTTATTATAAATAAATCTAAGCATCAGTGATACCCTTCTGGGCCTGATATTTGTAGTGCAGCTCGGAGCAGTCCTCGTTGGAGATGTTGACCCAGCCCTTGTCGTTGATGTGATACACGCGGATAATGCCGCCGGAATACGCGTCGCGGTGTGTCGCGTGGTAGATCGCGCGACGTCCCAGCTCTAGAAAGAGGGGGGAATAATTAGAATAAAATGTTGACCTGTACTTTGCCTGTTTAGAATTGCTTAAAAAAGCGTTCGGAGCATTGGTCCAACTGCTATGTTCAACTAAGTTTGCAGTTTAGGATTTGAAACAATGCAACTATGTGAACAACCTTTTTTATCTTTTTTTTTTCTTTAAAAGATAACTAGCAATGTGGGTTTGAGTTCTACATTACTAGCAATCTTGTTAACCCCTCCAGCTAAGCTCAAAGGCTTGTGTTAGGAGTGGGTTCACGTCGGTAGTATAATGGGTAGGATTCGAACCCGCGCCCTCACGATTGCGAGACCGATGCCTTAACCATTAGGCTGCCGCCGCTTTACCGCTGCTTTTGAAATAGTTAAACCACAACCTCAAGTATAGTACAGGCTCGTGGTCAAACACCATATCATTGAAAAACAGCAAAATTTAACTAATTTTATTAAAATCTGTTTATAGAGTTTAGTTGTATCTATATACTAATATTATAAAGCTGAAGGTTTGTTTGGTTGAACGTGATTAATCTTAGGAACAACTGGTTTGAATTGAAAATCATTTAGTGTTGGATAGCCCAATTTTTGAGGAAGGCTATATGTTACAGAACATCCCGCTACAAGTACTAGGAGCGGCAATGAAAAATGGTTGCAAAAACGGGGAAAATTGACGCAAACGAAGTTGCGCAAACAAGTCAGCTTGTAATACACACTTGGCACTGTTAATAAGTAGACAATTTGAGAAGTATTACACTAAGTTAATTTTAAGGGATTCTACCAGGGATTTAATCGCTTTAAATAAAAAAAAACCGGCCAAGTGCGAGTCGGACTCGCGCATGAAGGGTTCCGTACAAGTATCTACAAATATATTTATTTTATTTTGTTTTTTAATATTTGTTGTCATAGCGGCAACAAAAATACATCATCTATGAAAATTGTCAAAACATACGGGTTCAGTGTCAAAATTTTTTAAATTCCCCATAAAAAAGGGGTTTTAGTCGAGACTCGGGGGCGCTTGCCCCCTCTCCTGCGTTGTCACAACTCTTACCCTGTGCGTCTTCGTCAGTGAGGTCCCACTTGTACCCACTGTCGAGTACACCAAAAGCGTACACGGAGCCTGAGCCGACTGAAAACACCTTGCCGGGCGTGCGAGTGCCTTCACTGTCTACATAGTACAATTGAGCTCCCTGTAATGAGAAAGATTGTCATGTTGAAGTAGAATTAACAGATTTTGTCAGTAGAGTCCTTTATCTTTGCTACACTGGTAAATGTAGTATAATGAGCAGTGAACGGAGAAGGTAGTGTGAATGATCTGATATGTATCTGTTAGTACGGACATTCCTTCGGAAATCCCTGATTTGTTAGTTATTAAGATTTTGTTCCGGAGTTGTATTTTTCCACGTACGAAATAGCGTCTAAAAAAAGTCACCTTATTGATTGAACAGCGAATGGCGATTGCAGCGACATGACATGCGATACCAATGGAACTAACGTTATTGATTGGTTCCTAGCAACGCGAATGGCAATATGTCATCAATGTTTTCTTATGACGTTAGATTATCGTCCGTAAACCGACTTTATAGACAACATTTTTTTTGCATGACCATGCCCAATCAAGAGGTTAAGTGCGACATTGCGGCCCCGTTAAAACAAACAAAGTGCCTGAAATTATAGAATTATCGGAACGAAGATGTATCCAAAGAACCTGGGTGGATCCAGGATTTCATTCTGGTGGGGGGGGGGGGGGCACTAGCGTTAAATGGCATTGATGTAGTGATGTGAGTGCTGTGGTGAGGGTGCATTTCGTTGCATCGGGTACTGCGTAAGTGGGAGTTGCATGCACGACGGAATTCGTTCTGGTTGCTGGGCAGGGGTACCGAATTTATTTGCCGTTTGGCCATGTGCAACGGGATATCATACTTTATATCATAAACCACTAAGTAGTTTCAATAAAATTTATGTATTTCTAAATACGTATTTAATATACATGTTTCTTTTGAATGGTTAGTACTAAACTTACCCTCTTATCAATTCCAGCCAACATCATTCCCATACTGAGCCCCATGCCTTTGTAGTTGTACACCATATTAGCCATAAGTTTGCTTGCCGCGGCTACGGAGATACGCTCCCTA
This sequence comes from Herminia tarsipennalis, assembly GCA_945859575.2. Taxonomy (NCBI): domain Eukaryota; kingdom Metazoa; phylum Arthropoda; class Insecta; order Lepidoptera; family Erebidae; genus Herminia; species Herminia tarsipennalis. The sequence goes on along the minus strand of OX243849.2, from coordinate 14,596,437 downwards.
TTGCGCAGCTCGTAGAGGCGACATTGCTTTGCGAGGACGCGGTCCCAGTATACACAGTCTGCTGCTCCACCGGCCAACGTACCTGACGGAAGGAAGGAATATGAGACTTGGGAAAGCTTCTATCCATTAGTATGTTTTCTATAACAGCTTTATAACTTTTAAATCAGAGATGGCAAGCCTTTATTATTAACATTGACATTTACCAAACGCAATGGTTCGCTCAATAAAATCGTTTTGTAATCTATCTAGATGATTTTAAAAGAGTGTTCCCTTGAGTTTCTTGAAAGTTCTTCTCATAAGCTTTACACTTAGAACTACCACCTAACTTATTTGTTTTTTTTTTTTAAATTAAACAATGAAATAATAATTATTTAAATATTAATTTGACATTTTCAAAAGAAGCTAGTAACAATCATTGAATTGATTTTACAAAATAAAGATATTTGAGGTTTGATAGACATGGTTTCATGAGGTGGACAGGCCACATGATAAGGAACAAAAAGATAAATGGTCCAAGAATATTACCAAGTGGTGTACAAGACAAGGTAAAAGAAAAGAAAGGGAGACAGCATCATAGAAGGGAAGACGACATCAAAAGTATAGCAGCCATGATGTGGAGAAGAAAGGCATCTGTGGCAAGCTTTAGGAGAGGCCTATTCTGGGAAGCAACATTAATCTTCTTGAATTGTTATCCAACAAAACTATGTTATTGTTTGAAAATATATTATATTGTAAGCTTAATAAATGTTGTTATTAGAAATGTTATTATTAGACATGGTTTTATTGTAAAAAAATAGTTTATAAGATCATCCAACATAAATTATGAAGTGGCAGTTATGGAGGTTTTTTTCAAAATTTGGAATGTGTCTACTATTAATGAAACATAATTCTAAAAAATTAATCAATACAAATCTTTTTTTTATTTAATTTGTGATGGGCTTGTGCTATAGGCTTTGATTGTGCCTGATGGTAAGCATTATTGATGCCTATGATGAAACAAGCGCACCCAGAAAATGCATATGATTGCATGCATGAATTATTTGGAAATACTCACGCCGGCAGGCCCACACTTTAAATGGTTGGTTAACAAATGTAGAAGCATACAGTTTCCCTCATTAAATATTATTTTAAAAAGTGCATAGTCATCATCATCGCCATTTTCAGAAATAATGTGACTATATAAAAACTATGTAATAAATATCAACATGGTTTTACGTTTATATGTTTTGAGTTTAATGAGTGGTAGGTCTAAGCCAAAGGCCATCTTTGTTGCTACCGCAACAGTATAAGTTATTCTTCCGTGAAAATATTATGTTAACGCAACACTGTGTTTCAGTTGTAGGGCACATTACCAAGTGTAATTACTTGAGAATTACAAACTAATGCCTCAAATGAGGAGCATGTCCGGCGTCCTGGATCCGTGACAGCAGGCTTAACGAATATGGGGTACCGGCTTTTGAGAAGTTAATTTTGTTATATAAAAAAAAAAACATTCTGCTTTCCCACTTTTATGCACCCCAGATTCTTTAGAAGATGTCTCCAATTTTCATAAACATATAACTTATAAATTGGAAAAGTCTAGACCAGAGGGTAGGTTCCTAAATAGTAGTTAACTTTAAAACAAGGGACTTACCAAGCAAATAGTCATTGATCTCAACAATCTTCTTCATAGACTGTGAGCCAATGAACTGACCACCTGTGGCACGGGAGTCTACTGCCAAGAGAACTCCACCCTGAGATACAAACAGATACATATAGGGTTGCCCATAAATCACATGTTTTTTTAGCCAATTTTGGACTTCTGAACAAGAGTTAAGGTTTCGCAAGAAATGCCTATAAAAATTACTATAATCTTTATTGAAGTGTTCACATTATTTACTAAGCACACATACTCAGATACTTTTGGGAGTTTGAATCCTTTAGTCCTTTTGGATGTGTTACAGATCCAAGTAATTTGTAATCTATGCAATAATACTGCCAAATTGATATTGACTAATATGGTCATGTGTTTGGGTAGTGGAAGGAGTACAGGACATTCTAGCTGGAACTCTTAACAGTATAAGTACTTTTGATTGGCTAAATAACGTGAACATGACGGTTAAGAAAAAGAAATATATATGTATGCATTGTATATCCATACTGAACATACTGTTCAGTTTTTAGGAGTGTTCCAACTTAAAAAAAAACATAACATTACATTGCATAAAAACGTGAATTATAAAGCGCAATGATAAATTAAGTTATTATAGAAAAATTATCTCCATTACCTGGTAGCGGAAGCCAAGAGTGGTAGTACCGTGATCAAACTGAATTTTGATTGCTTTGCCGGTCTCATCTCTTTGGTTGAATTGTGCCAAGGTTTCCGCGGGCTGCAAACAGTTACAAATCACACTATAGATACAATTTTAACTGGAAATTTGAACAATTGACGGTGTTATAACCTTTACTTACGTTCGCAAACGGAGGTGATGCAAGTTGAGCACTGTTTATGAAGTTCTGGCTGTATCCGATCACGTCATTTTGGAAGGAAGCTAGAGAATCAACGGGTTTCAAGTTAATTTTATCATTTAAATGGCAAAAATCTAGCAAAGCCATTATTGTTTTGTGATTTCAAATAAACTTTTCAATACTGGGTGAATGACAAGCGAAATCTTCGAAAACGCCGATTTGTCAAGCTTGACAGATATTTCAATGTTACATGTAACTAAAATACACTTAACACATTGCCCACTAAAAATATTTAGTCACAATTTTTTTTCATTTTCTGGAATTAATACAAAAATAAATACAATTATGTATTTTTTTAGAGGCGTTACATATAATGTAGGTAGTGTCTCTATCAAAAAGAATATAAAACTTCTTATTAGCCTTTACTACGTTGGTCGCGACATCTATGCTTCAATATAGAAATTACAAATTTCAATACAAAAGCTATTGGACACTAGATGTCGCTACACGTTTTCTAAAATAAGTTAATAAGTGCCATCTGTTGTATAGTAGCTAAAAATATTTAGAGCTATTTTTAATGTTTATTAAAATTACAAACAAGTAAAATATAAAACTATAATATGTAATATAACTGAAATAAAGTACAACGAAATACTGCAATCTGTAAAATTTGTTCCAGTTTTATTTTATAAATATCTAACGAACACACTGACCATTAAAACTCACAAACACGAATTAAGAATCATATCTATCGCAACACTAATTCGCTAATAGATAGTTTGAAACCAAAAATGATCAGTTACAAATTCAAAGAATCGCCTTGGAATAAAATTCTCTGAATGCAAAGTGTGCCTAATAAATAGCGGAGAAGTTAACAGACCTATCATTACGCTATGAGTCAGAATCGATACCATCTTGTCGATATACGAAGCCCCTTACTTAAACTCTGTCATTATAATCTAAGATACGAATAGATAGTGATGTGATGTATAATTTATATATTAGCTGCGACGTGGTTATTTTGGAAAGCTCTATCAAGATGTTATTTTGAAGCGATTTGTTGTGGAATGCCATACATTTATAATTGTTATTATTCAATATTGATTGATTAGGTACAGTATGTAGGTGTGTTGTGTGGGTAGGTAAGGTTCTATAGGAGGGGATTACTTTTGAACTTTCTGTGCTGCACCTATTGTTTGCTCACGGTGCAATAGAGTTAGGTATTTCCTTTCCCAGTAAGAAATATGTATAAACTTTGTTCTTATGCGAAGATAATAGTGATTGATACCTACCAAGTTCTTGTGTCATACAAAGATGATTTTTATTAATTTTATTTTGTGTTTATAGGTAAGATGAGAAGACTTCGTCTGCGTCATTTTTTCCGGTTTATACAACATTTTTCATTTATGCTCTGCTACTATTGGTCGTAGCGTGATGTTATATAGCCTTCCTCGATAAATGGACTATCCCAACACTAATAGATTTTTTCAATCCCAACCAGAAAGAAGTTCCAAAGATTATCGCGTCAAATAAACGAAATATTCAGCTGTATAATAATAGCACCTAGCCATAGATTAGTGATAAAATCACAATCCTACGTCTTTAGCTTCAGCGTAGACTAAAACAGCGAGTAGTAGTATAGTACAGTAGAGTGATTGAGAGGTTTTTAATACCATGATTTGCACAGTACTATACATTGGATGTAAGTAACATGAGCGTACGATTTTTTAAGTGATACAAAGGGGTTGTTTCCAACTAGTCAAGACAACAACTTTGTAAGAAATGTCAAAACGCAGAATTTATTTGGAGATCTCATACTCTGTCTCTCTGTGGCGCGGTGGGAGTAGGTCCGACTGCAACGCAAGAGGTCGTGGGTTCGATTACCACACGGGACACCACTTTATGTGATTCACAAATTGTTGTTCCGAGTCTGGGTGTACTTTGTGTCCGTGACTTGTATGTTTGTAAAGTGCCCCGCGACACAGGGCTTGTACCCTACTGCGGGAGTCGTTTTTTTTTTAATAAAGAATAATAAAGAAAAGAAAGAAATATCGGACCATGACGTCACTATTTTTGTCTAGTCAAATCGCTTCTTTTTATGATATGATTAATGAAAAAAATACAAATTAACAAAAAATAAACAAGGAATTAATCGTTCGTATTTTAAATGCTACTTTTATTTACTGATTAGTCTTTTGAAATGTTTTATTTACCTAGGAAACAAGCCGAGTAAACACCAGCTAAATGAGAATGAGATGATAGGTTAGACGAGGAAGACCAAAGCCGGTATATGTCCTACACCCGCGCAGCTTCCATTTCCGTCGGGAGCGTTTATTAATTTTAATCATTTTGAGTTTTTTCTGCATTTGTTGTCAATTCATTGCACTAGAAATAAATTGTTATATAGTCCTGTCACTCACTAGATAGGTATAAAAGTCACTTTGTATAGATACTTTGGTGTCTTTTGCCCTTTTACGCAATTTATTTTGGTATGTGATTTATGAGGCGTCTAAACGGGCCATTTTTTACGGCAATTTGTGGCGGCAATGCTGTGGCTAGCAACATGGCAGTACTCTTCAATATTGATTTGATGGTTGCCGGACGATCGTTAAGCGATCGATTTTCCGCAATGTTGGCCGGACAATTTTGTTGTTGTTTCAGTCGCTCTCTATTTTATTGTTGCCGGGTTGTGTAGCCTGTTTAGGAGACTGAATCATGTGTCCTGCAATTGCAGACATATTGCCGTTTTTGGCCGAGCAATTATTTGGCAATAGTGCCGCAACAAATTGCCGTAAAAATTGCCCGTTTCGACGCCCGATGTTTTACTTTTTCCGATTTAGTAGTCCAATATTATTAAGCTCAATAAAATTGATGTTGAAAATTAGGTAATCCTTATGTTTTAATAAAATAGTACTGATGAATTAAGTAGGTACTGAATGGACTTACAAATATCCCCACGGATAGGTGATACGTAGTAATATTTTTTTTTTTGGAAACACGTCTTCCCCAGTATGGTCCAAGCCCTGTATCGCGGGGGACTTTACAAACATACAAGTCACGGACAAAAAGTAAACCCAGGCTCGGAACAACAATTTGTAGATCACACAAAGTGGTGTCCCGTCTGGAAATCGAACACACGACCTCTTGCGTAGCAATCGGACACATTCCCACCGCACCACAGAGGCAGTTCAATAATATAATAATAATAAATTTATTACGAAAAACTGTTATAAAAAATAATATATACATAAAATTAGACAGCAGATACCTACATAATACCGTCTAATAATAACATTTTGGTACAACACACATGGTCATCTGATCCCAAACTAGGCAGAGCCTGTAACTTTGGCAATCAGACAACTGTTAAACATATTAAATTTTAATAATTACGAATGTATGTTTTATATTTAGTTCATAAAACATCTTATATAGGGATAACAACAGGAGGCCTACTCTAATTCAATAAAAACGAAGTTTCGATCAGAAATGAGGTGGTAATATACTGAGCCAGCAACATCAATTCAATCAACTCGTTCCTTAAACTTGTTTATGGGTTCAGACTTCTTGTGCTTATTCAAAAAATAATTAAAATAGTAAAGTAAACTTAAGAATTTTAAGTAAACGAAATTTCATTAATTTCGTTAAAAAGAAAGAGAGTAGGCCTACAGGGTCGGTCACACAGAAGAGGGTATGTCGAAGTAGAATCCAGTAAATATCATGCCGGAAAACCGTAGAAGCCAACGGTGACAGGCGCGGATACAGAACTTTGTTCGCGTGAAGAACACGCACACCTTCTGTAACGCAAATTCAATTCGGGCATTCATCATAAAAACGAAGTTTTGATCAAAAATACCCTATTAAATAAAATAGGTACCCTAATAAAAATAATTTAAATATATTTCAGTGGAACATAAATCTTTTTAATAATTTTGAATCTAAAGTTTGAAACATTTATTTTTCACACAAAAAAATTAATTTGCAGCACCTGAAAAATATTTTTAAGTCCTGTACTTTTATAATTTAAGACCAACTTAGTTTGCAAATAAACAATTTGAATTTACAAATTGTAAATTGTTTATTTCAAAACAGTTACATACATTTTGAAATAAATGACACATCCCCAGTAAGTAATTATAAATACTTGTGTTGTGGTGGTAATTTAGAGAGCCAGCAACATCAATTCAATTCACTTGTTCTAGACTCGGTTCCGACCTCTTATGATTATCCAAAAGCTAAATAGAATAGTCCCAGTAAACGTAAGAAATTGAAGACTACGATCATTTATCAATTTCATGAGAAAAATAATAGAAACTGGACCTAAAACATATTTCTTTCTACTGTAAGGTATTATACAGACGAAGTATGCATGGTATTAAAAATGTACAGGCTACAATTCAAATTTCACGCAATGCAAAATTACTTCTGACATTGAGATACTCACCCACCCATTCTAAGGCATATTCTAAACGCCTAAACCTTTTGCCCTTTCATCTGTCAAAAAAATAACCTCAAAACATCTCACGAATACAATTCAGAAATCATAATATCAGACAAACGTACACTTAAGAATAGTTTTTCTTTTTTTCCAAATTTCTCAAAGGTTTGGCGCCATTTTACATCAAAGGGTTCACGTCAAAAACAGTCCGAAATCGTGAAGTTGTTTGTACCGTGGTCACGACTGGCTAAGCTACGTATTAGTACGACGCACCTAGCCACGCAAATGATAGCCCTAAAACTCATAATTGGGAGTTATGCGAGTTGCAAGGCTGGCGTGTAGACCGAAGTGAATTTAGAACGCCACGTTTGATGAAATACAAACATGTGTAACATGTTTAATTACGGCTATTCAAGGCGGTAGACTAATGGCTAAGGTTTCGGCCTCGCAATCGTGTGGTCGCGGGTTCGAATCCTACCCATTATACTACCGACGTGAACCCACTCCTAACACAAGTTATGGAGCTTAGCTGGAGGGGTTAACAGGGTTGCTAGTAATGTGGGCCCACAATCCCGCATTGCATATTCAATATATATTACGGGTCTTAATCGCTTGAATAATTTTTGGTAAAATACCTTGTTTATTGCCCGACATTTATTCACGCGATTAAGACCCGTGTCATACATATTTTCATATTAAGCTAGTTATCTAATTTTAAAAAAAATGTCTACCTACCATTGACGTATAGACCTGGACTGTGCCATAACCTCACAAAATTGACCACTATCTAGAAAGAGAACGCTATTTTGTGGACAACACAAAAAAACAACCTGCCAAAGAGACAGGGCCGCACGAGATTTTTCTCTCTTTCACAGTATGCAGTCATTATTTACTTTTTAATTTAAAGGGATGGCGCGGCCCAGGTCTATACGTCAATGCTACCTACTTTGCTACATGAAATATATGAAAAATCGAAGAACTTGGTGTGAAAAGACGGCTTGATAGCCATTAGGCACCAGCAAGATCGCCAATGCGTTGTTACAGGGTGGTTAGGTAATAAAAGTGCCAGATAGCTGGGTGACTATGCGAAGGAGATATTTATGTTTTTTTTTTCAATCGACTTCAAAAAAGGAGGTGGTTCTGTGTTCTCAATTCGACTGTATGTTTTTTTTTAGGTTGTTTTATCGTTTACGCAAAGACGGCTGAATTGATTTCTAAAATTATTTTTGTGTTTTATAGGGTATAATTTCAAGTTGGTCGAATTGAAATCAGACGACCTAATGATGGAATTCTGGAGAAATCATGCAACGTGGAAAGTCTATATGCTAGTAAAAATTGCTTGGTTTACATAATTATGTAGGCAGTGCCGTAACTAGCCTTAAGAGTCCGGTGCAAGCTTACATAACTGCGCCCTTGGTATTGGTTTTGATGGTAATTTCTGCACCCCTCCAAGATCCGCACCGCTGGCACCGCCCTAGTTACGGGACTGAATATAGGTATACCTACCTTACCTACATAAGACGAGACATATTTATAGGCATTGGATCTATACCTAAATATCTAATCTGGAGTACCTAAGTACGTATGTACTGTAAAGTATACCTTATAACTTTTTAGAACAATTCTGATCAATAGGTACCTACCTACTTATTTATTTATTAATTAGGAAATTCTACAGCTTTTAAACTACTGCATAGCTTTTATTGTGGGCTTTTAGCGCGGCGACCGAATAAAGAAATTTCGTAACGAAAATAAAAACCTAACACCCCCCACTACGCCTACCATGTAGCTCGGCCGAGCGTTCGCTTAACGTATACGTGTATGGTACGACTGTACGAAGCTCGCGTGCTCGAGACGAGCTGCTCCGAAATCGGACGAATACGTAATTGAATGAATATTTTTTTTGGTGTATAATTACACTATTTATACCTAAATATTTATACCTAGCTATTTTCGTTTTATAGAGAAGAAAAACTTAAAGAGCTAAAAAGAAAAAGAAATTGTGAACGTCGAAGGGCATTGAAGTAATTTTTATAGGCATTTCTTGCCAATTACTTTACAAATACAATAATTGCATTTTGGAAAGATAGAAAATTTTGAAGTCCAGACTCAGGAATCGAACCCGAGACTTCCGTAGCCAAACCGGGGCCAGAAGCGAACCACCTGTCCCCGAGTGCCACACATTTCTTTTCTATTAAAAAAAAAGCTGTAGATTTTTTTTAATACATTTCAATACTTACATTCCAACTAACTAAGATTTCTTACAAACTAATATCAACCAACAACAACACTATTGTTTTTTATATCACTTCAACGTTACAGTTCTGTGTAACACACGGCCAGATTTAGGACTTATTAACTTGCATTCCCGAGATGCAAGGTTGCAATTCGTCAGCTCGAGGGGGCGGGGTGGGGAGGGATGGGTGATTGTTTCCCATAGGAAACGGGCGAGACATGTCACGCGACACGCAAGTTTCGGGTAGCTGACTATGGTGACCATGAAGTATTAGCTTTTAAGAATTATTTTTGTTTGTGTATCACTCTCGATGCTAGAATGAAAGGCAGAGAAATTATAGGTATCATAGTAGACAGATAAGCTTCCAAACTGCCTCTGTGGCGCGGTGGGAGTGTATCCGACTGCTACGCAAGAGGTCGTGGGTTCGATCCCCACCCAGGATAAAACTTTGTGTGATGAGCACGATGATTTATTCTGTGTATGGGTGTTATTAGTTTTAATTGTTGGGTGGTATTGTATTAGGGTTAAATATATAAGTATATTTATCGGTTGCCTGGTTGCCATAGTACAAGCTCTGCTTAGTTTGGGATCAGACGACATTGTGTGAGTTGTCCCAAGATATTATTATTATTATTAAACTTATGATTAATCGGGATTCTGAATTTCAGGTACCGCCTTCAAAATAGGTGGTTCTCTGTTTGACCCGTATGTATGTATGTATGTATGTTCAATTTTGATGCGGTTATTCGATTGCCTATTTTTCTGGGCAGGTTTTAGTGTATAAAACGTTGTCCTAGCTTACAAAACACCAGAGATATAGACTAAAACATAGGAGTGAGTCAGTGAAATTTGCATTCGGTGATGTGCTTGATATTTTTTTTCCTTGTAGTTCATCTGAAGGCGGTTCATTTTTGCTTTTCTCTTTGCGTCAAATCTTTTTCCTTGTACCTTTTACATTACTTAAAATTAGTAATGATATATATTATTATTAATGAAATGTCATATTATTTGATGATCAAGTTTAACGTCATTTTTAAACTTGGATAAATGTTTATGTGTATCTACCTATTTTTTTTTTATTTGGCCATGAGGTTTTATTGCCAAGTTCTTTTCTCACGGCTTTACTCTGTGAACTTGACATTTAATGTAGAAGCATTCTATTCCAAATTTTGTCTGACGTTCATAAGCGTTGCATTTGTAACCTAAATGAATAAAGTATTTTGACTTTTTTTTTGACATTGTTTGAAATAAGTAAACAGGTACCCATTATTTATCTATTATTGAACTACCTAATCATTTACTCCGAGTAAATATTTGCTAGTTTTTTATTCAGAAAATTGTCTATTGAACCTATTACGTAGGCATTCATCTCTTCAGATTTGCGCCGTCTCCGTACCATAAGCTTGACAACTACAGGACAATCCTAAAAATATATCCACAATTCACAGTGACCCCAGTTCCTCACTAAGTTAGTGAGTCCACCCCGCGGCTCTGAGTAATGCCACAAATTTCATCGGCACGTTAATAATCTCACTTTGACAATAAAATTGTACCAATTCACATGAAATGATACCATGTAGGGAAGGAATGCCTGATCGTCCTAGATTCTGTTCATAATGAGATAATATTTCTATAACCTTAGGGTTTTCTAGAAAAAATATGGTTAGATGATTGTTTTGTAAAATTGGAGGATATCGAATTATTTGTTAAATTTTAGGGTCTAAAATAATATTAGTCACAATCACGCTAATATTATAAAGGCGAAAGTTTGTGAGTATGTGAGTGTGTATGTTTGTTCTTCACGTCTAAAAGAAAGCAGCGATTTTAATAAAATTTGGTATGGAGTTAGCTGACACCCTGGATTAACACATAGGCTAATAATCTGTGGGTAACACCGCGGGGCACAGCTAGTAGTCTAATATAAATGATTTCACACGAAGCAGTTGTGGTGCGGCAATTGTCAAAAGCGTTTGACAATTTATTTATAACTAGCTGTGCCCCGCGGTGTTACCGCGTTCTATGTGTTAATCCAGGGTGTCAGCTAACTCCATACCAAATTTTATTAAAATCGCTTTAGCCGTTTAGACGTGAAGAAGTAACAAACATACACACTCACATACTCACAAACTTTCGCCTTTATAATATTAGTGTGATTTATCTATGCTTAACTATATTTCTACATCTATACTAATGTTATAAAGAGGAAAGATTTCATGGATATTTTGATTGTTCGTTTGTATTGAATATTAAATTTCTTAAAAAAAAAAAAAATATGCTAAGAAACTACTGGACGGATTTGAAAAATTCTTTCATCGTTGTGAAGCTACACTAACCCCGGGTGACATAGGCTATTTTTTATCCCTGTATTCCCACGGGAACGGGAACTATGCAGGTGAAACGGCGAGGTGTCCGCTAGTTAATATTAAAAGCTGAACTTGTTTGTTTGTTTGAACGCGATAATCTCAGGATCCACTGGTACGAATTGAAAATTCTTTTAGTGTGGGATAGCCGATTTATCGAGAAAGGCTACATCACGCTACGACTAATAGGAGCTGAGTATTAATGAAAAATGTTGCAAATGCGGAGGAAAAATTACGCAAACAACATTTCGTGCTAGTCAACATTTCGTTTCGGCTAGTCATTTAATAAATGTTTTAGGAATTTAGAAAACAAGCTTTTATTTTGATTTTCGAGAATTAGCAAATTATATAGGTATACTTGCCGTGTGGTGCCGGCTTTGCCGTGTGGTGCCGGCTTAAGAATAGTACCACCCCATCTCTACCCGTGGGTGTCGTCAAGGCGACTAAGGGATTTCACCCCGGAGGACGGGCAGCAGCGTCCTCTGCGTACTTAAAGCCTTACTGCGATCGCCAACCCGCTCGCCAAGCGTGGCGATTATGGCAATTACCCCCAGGATCTACATACTAGTAGGTTCTACTGGGGAGACCCGTGCCCAGCAGTGGGCCATCATATGGGTTGATATGTATAGGTATACAATGTTATTCTTGGTATAGTGCAAACTTGAAAGTAGTTTGCTCAGAATCAGTAACGCAATTCATTGAAGTAGTTTATGGACCATGTTATATTTTTCAATTAATTAATTAACAGTTCAAATCCTGTTCACAAAGTGATGTGAAATGTGATTATCACTTATTTTTCAATAATAACCATTGATTACGTAACTACTACGGGACGCAATGAGCACGATAGCGCGAAGAACACAAGACAACTTGAATGGCTTATAACTCTGCAAGTTTTCAATATTTTCATTTTCTTTTTTTATATGATTTTTTGAAGTAAAAATCTTGTTGGGGTGTCTGAGTTTTGCATTATACTAAAAATAACCTTGTTTAAAGATACCATTTTTATGACTGGTCTTCTTCTTCTTCTTTGAGCTTCTTTTAAGAATCTAGCCGTTTTAACGGCTAATTTCTGCCTGTGTCAAGTATTTATGCGCTTATTACATGTACAAAGTCACGTTCTTAGTCAATTATCTCGTATTCAAATCATTTTTTACAAGTTAAACTCGGAGCTGTAAAAATAATGGTTAGTTTGCCGCCATTTTTACAACTCTACTGGTCTTAATCATGAAGATATTTTAGCTGGCCATAGGCCTTTGTAATATCTACTGTCGAAACATCGCGTCGGGGGGGGGGGGGCATCATTTAAAGATATCCTAGGTAAATCCTAAAAAAATACGTACACGATTAAGACCCGATCTACAAAATTGTATAATACAAAATTGATTTAAAATTTACCATGCCACTACCGAAATAGTCTATGCTATCAAAGTAACTTTCTAATTCTTTCTTTTGATAACTAGCAATGTGGGATATGAATTAGTGACATTTTTAGCAATCCTGTTAACCCCTCCAGCTAAGGTTAGGAGTGGGTTCACGTTGGTAGTGGGTAGGATTCGAACCTGCGACATCGCGATTAGGATTCCGATGCCTTAAATATTAGGCTACCGTCGCTTCTTTTTACAAATTCGGCTACCGTTGATAGATTGTTAAGAAGCACACGAGCAAGCAGAATGGTGTGAATAAGACCTTTCACAAAAATGTAAGTAAATGAAGTGATTAATTTCATTATTGCAGGTTTGTGAAACATAATTGGGGTATTCCTGACTGAATGGCTACTGCATTGGATTGATCAATTTGGTCAGAGATGTAGGTACAGTTTTCTTTGTTCTGATGAATATTTGCATTCACGGGTTATTTATTTTTCTTCCTTTCTTTAAAAGATAACTTCAGCACTGGTACCTACAAGCCCTATGTCGCGGAAGACTTCACACGGACAACACACAAAATAACGGACACAAATTACACCACGCGGAAAAATAATTTATGGATCATACAATGTGGTTTCCCGTGTGAGAATCACATGATGAATATATTTCATTTTCTAATATAATTTTTTTCTCAAAAATTATATTAAAAAAATATTTGGTATAATATAAAGAAGCCAAGAGCGGGAATTAACGTCACGCGTAACTTCGTCTGCGTAAATTTTCCCGGTTTTGGAACATTTCTCATTACTGCTCCGCTCCTATTGGTCATAGCGTGATGTTATATAGCCTATAGCCTACCTCGATTAATGGGCTATCCAACAGTGAAAGAATTTTTCAATTCGAATCATTACTTCCTGAGATTACCGAGTTCAAACAAACGCTTCAGCTTTATAATATTACTAGCGGACTCCTCGCGGTTTCACCCGCGTAGTTCCCGTTCCCGTGGGAATATAAGGATAAAAATAGCCTATGTCACCCCGGGTTAGTATAGCTTCGCAACCATGAAAGAATTTTTCAAATCCATCCAGTAGTTTCGGAGCATTTTCAATACAAATAAACAATCAAATCTTTCCTCTTTATAATATTAGTATAGAAGTATAGATTATAGATTTGAAAGAAAATAATCTTGAAACAGTTTCTCCTGAGTAATATCGGCGGGAAGAGAAAAAAAAAACTACCACTTGACTTTATCAAATGAACTTCCAAATGTCTAAATCAAAAAGAAGTCTTCTTAATAGCAGCGATGAGTTGTAAAAATGGCGGCAAACTGACGTGTCGCTATTTTTACAGCTCCGCGTTTAAAGTGTAAACCAGTGTAAAATATACATGAAATACGTGATAACTGGACAAGAACGAGACTTTGTGATTGAAAGAAGAAAACTAGAAAGAAATTATACTTGAAACTGGCGTATGCACTTAATGTGCGAGCCATAATCTCTACCGATTAATATTGGAGGGAAGAGGGAAAAAAAAATGGCGGCGATAGTCAGTCCAGCGTATTAGAACTATAGGGGTCAGTCGATCTACCTCATTCTTGGAACCCTTTGTTTCAATATAATTCGTTCAAATAAACTAATTAAAGTAAATCGGCAGCTAGATCGTTTTATTGGGCTGTGAGGTCAGAGGCCCCGGTGCACTTCTTGTTATAAGGAATTTATACAGCGTTGTTACTTCTCGATTTCATTGCAATCACTATTGTGTACACTGCCGGAAATTTTAACTGGTTCTTCATATTTTTAACTGTTGTTTTGACCAAAAAGAGGGGTTTTATAACTTTAATTTGTTCTTTAGTATCTGTGCCACAGGGACATTTGGAAGTTCAACCCCTCCCCCCCCCACTGAGGTTTAAAATGTTTATTTGTGTGTCGTTTATGGGAGGAAAAAAATGGGGTTTAAAGCAAAACAGAGGTATGGTGTGATCTACCTCAGATTTTATGCAGGAGAAACATTTAAAAAACACCAATAGATGGCTCATTGCTGGCTGGTTTGTATGTACCGAGTTTCTTGCATTGTATTATATATAATACTAGCTGCCCCGCACAACTTCGTATACGTAATTTTTTCTCGTTATGCAACATTTCTCATTGCTGCTCCGCTCCTATTAGTTGCAGCGTGATGTTATATAGCTTATAGCCTTTCTCAATAAATGGGCTATCTAACACTGAAAGAATTTTTCAATTCGGTTCAGTAGTTCCTGAGATTACCGCGTTCAAACAAACATACAAACAAACTCTTCAGCTTTATAATCTTCTAATATACTCGTATAAAATTCTCGTGTCACAGTTTTCGTTGCCATACTCCTCCGAAACGGCTTAACCGATTTTGATGAAATTTTGTGTGCATATTGGGTAGGTCTGAGAATCGGACAACATCTATTTTTCATCCCCCTAAGAGTTAGTTTGTTTGTTTGAACGCGATAATCTCAGGAACTACTGGGCCGCATTGAAAAAATATTTTATTGTTGGATAGCCCATTTATCGAGGAAGGCTATAGGTTATAACATCACGCTACGACCAATAGGAGCGGAGCAGCAACGAAAAATGTTGTAAAAAAAAAAAGGGAAAATTTACGCAGACGAAGTTGCGCGGGTCATTGCCCACCCCTAACATTTATAACTATACTATAATATATTAAAGCTGAAGCTGAAAGTTTGTTTGTTTGTTTGAACGCCATAATCTCAGGAACTGCGGGTCCTAAATAAAAAAAATATTTTACTGTTAGATGGCCCATTTATCGAGGAAGGTTATAGGTTTTATAACATCACGCTACGACCAATAGGAGCGGAGCAGCAAGGAAAAATGTTGTAAAAAAAAAAGGGAAAATTTACGCAGACCAAGTTGCGCGGGTCAGCTAGTCTAATATATAAAATTCTCGTGGCACAGTTTTCGTTGCCATACTCCTCCGAAACGGCTTGACCGATTTTGATGAAATTTTTTGTGCTTATCCGGTATCTATGAGAATCGGCCAACATCTATTTTTCATACCCCTAAGAGTTTGTTTGTTTGTTTGAATGCGATAATCCCAGGAACTACTGGGCTGCACTGAAAAAATATTTTATTGTTGGATAGCCCATTTATCGAGGAAGGCTATAGGTTATATCATCACGCTACGACCAATAGGAGCGGAGCAGCAATGAAAAATGTTGTAAAAAAAAGGAAGAAAAAGAAAAAAGGGAAATTTACGCAGACGAAGTTGCGCGGGTCAGCTAGTATTAGTATAGATACTTATTTATATTCTTTATGGAGTGATAAAATATTATTATAATTTTTTATAGAATTAATTATATTTATCAATTTGCTATTCACTTACAAAAGATGCAAATATAAACTCATTCGTGTAATTAATTTTAAGGACAGGGTTTTTTGTTGTTCATTATGTTTCTTTTTGTTTTATCTGATAATTAGCTGTATAAATATGTTTCAATTTGTTATATTATAAATTATTTCTTCAAGAATTTTATAAGCTATGGGTCTTAATCGCGTAAAACGTTTCGACTGTATTGCAGCTTCCGTGGTCTACCCGTGACGTATTTAGTCGTGAAGGTATTTTAAAGCCTTAAAATATTTACCCGTATTATAACGAATATACAATTTATTTATTTCTTCTATTTCAAAAATATCTGGCCCGCATTGTAAGGGCACATTACGCATCATATAACTGAAGAAGGCTGTGTGTTTTGCGTCTCGTTAGCGTTGCTTTTATTACTGCCTGTAATTGCAATTGATAATACAGGAGTCCTATTGTTTTAACTTGAATTATTTCTCAAACAACTAGCTCAACATTTTGACAATTGGATTTAAAAATAGAAATGAGATTTTGTATTTGGTTAATTTTCAGAACTTAGTAAATAAAGGCCGGTAGTTAATTGCTTACAGTTTCTTTGAAGGACAAAAATGGGAAAAAAACATGCTGGCTGGACTGGCTATGCCGTACAAAGTGATATATATCTCTGACAGCAATGTTGACACTTATGACAAATGCAAGTTGTAAAAATGGCGGCAAAATTACCGGTCATTATTTTTACAGCTCCGAGTTTGATGAATGAATTGAATACGTGATTATTGGATAGGACTTGACACTGGCAGAAATTAGCCGTTAAAACGGCTACATTGCCATAAATTCAAAGAAGAAGAAGAAGACGACAAACGGCCGTTGTTGTTATCACACTAATATTATAAAGGCGAAAGTTTGTGAGTATGTGAGTGTGTATGTTTGTTACTTCTTCACGTCTAGACGGCTGGAGCGATTTTAATAAAATTTGGTATGGAGTTAGCTGACACCCTGGATTAACACATAGGCTAATAAACCGCGGGTAACACCGCAGGGCACAGCTAGTCCTTGATAAACAAGAAAAGATTCCATTTTATTTTGGCAAATTACTACTAGAAGTCTTGTAGTTTTGATAACCTAACTCATATAGGTTACTGATGCTGGACAATGGACTGGTCACATCTGCTGACAATTACCTATTGTTAATTAAAAAAAAAAAAAGTCGGCAATCTAGCTAAAGTTGAAGATAATTTCTCCCAGTATGTAGGTATAAGTAAGTACTTTAAGCACACATGCAACGTCAAAGTTGCTGCAAAAATTGAAAGTGGACTTTGCAAATTAAATTTAAAATCGGCAATTGTCGTGGGATCGAATCTCATCTCGCTACCAACGGCAACGTGAACCAAATCTTTATCTTATCATTAACATCATCATCGATTTGAGATTCATTTTGGGCAGTAGGTAATCTATGAAAAAAAAACTAAAATTATTTACGGGGTTGTCAAAGCGGCGGTAAAATGAGCTGTCATCTTTTTCCCCATTAAATTAGCATAATTAAATGGTTATTACTTTTAATAAAAGCATGGTACACGAAAGTACTACAGTTTTATGACAAAACAAAGGGAATAAAAAAATTACGTTACATTTTTCGCCGAATGAGTTATTGGGCAAAGGTAGCAATTATGTTCAGCCTATAACATAATACTTATACTTATATACAAGTCGTTATAGAACTTAGATAAATCTCCTCTGATCTACCATCTTGCACCGAAAAGGTCGTCATTATTCGAAATTCGAACATTAGAAGAGTGCGGAGATATAGATTTGTGGCGTGTGTGAGAGGGAGGTGAGGTAATGATGTTACCCGATGTGAAATACGGTGTAATGCTGCACGCTCCTTATTAATATTCGAAAATAAAGAATGTTGCCATTTGCCCTCCGGGGTGGGGAGGATATTTTTATGGTAGTGTTGGCTATAGGGGTATAGTTTAGTGTCGATAACTAGTCGATACTTTTATACAGGTGTGTTTATCAACCTAAGGCACATAATTATAATTTATGTTTAAATATTATATTATAGTAACACCATTGTATTTGCGAATGTTTGTTTTTATTTATTTTATTTTTAAACGGAACGGAAAACAAATACATAACATTTGTTAGTTTATATACTGTTACTAAAGTATTTAAGAGTAACTTTAGGAACTTTAGGAGTTGTGAAAATGGCGGCAATCTGAGTTATCGGCATTTTTACACTTTCGCATTTTAATAATAATAATGATAATAATAATAATAATAATAAGCATTTATTTGTCCTTTATATAAGTACAATTACATTTGCCATATTACACAAACAATAAATAAAAATAAAAGACAAACAGGTCCTGGACTCAGCATATAGTCATCAGCACAAAACATGCCGACCGCTGATATTCTGTCCAAGCCTGGTGTTAATTACTGCAAGCAATATTAACATTATATTATTAGGTAGGTACCTACCTATATTATTTTGTCTTTAGTCCTGCTACAGAATATACATACACACACACACACACATACTGACTCTTGTGTATTATATATGTATTATGTAAACTACAGTTAGATATAATCTGACCACATAAATCAATTACCTAGTATATGAATCTAGACTAGAAAGTAATACAATCTGATACTAATCTTATAACAGAAATATCGTACAATCACATTTATCTCATTAATAGTCTAATACATTGTGACTTAACATAAATCGATTTAGAGATTATAGAAAATCGATAATAATAAGTAAATGTCACATCCCTAGTAAGAGCAGGCTCGATGGTGAGCGATAGCAGTGGTCGCGCCGCGGGCTGCGTGCGCGCCACCCTTTCATTTTCTAATTATATAACTGGCAACACCGGCCCGTGCGCGACCGGCCATCGTAACTTCTTCACTTTTGAATTTAGAATTATTATTGCGCATTATGCTCTCGATCGGCGCGATGGATGGACGTGCGTGTCCTTAAGTCGTTTTTGTTTGTGGGATATGTCCCATAATTTTGTGCTAACATAAGTATTATGACTTTATCTTTTAAGTACTATAATTAAAGTGGACCTGCGGTTAGGTTTTATAGCACTCGTTAACTAATGATACGGGCAAAATTTTAGCGCGGGTAGTTATTTAATTTTTGTTATGAATCATTTTTTCGAAATATCTCGGCTGTAGGTATTTTAACGGATACACTAAGTACATACCTATAGGTAGTTCTACCTGAGGAGTCTGTGACTCGCACGATTGAATGGAGATATGTTACATTATTATACCTAGCCGAATTAAGGTAATGTTACCACTGTTGGTCTATAGATGAGTGACAGTTTTTAAAAAAAAATCACAACTCCATGCATCGGCAAGTACATTATGCCGTAGGTCTTGCGCCTAATCTCTCTTCCGTTGTGTAAGATTTCCGTCCCATCGGATTACAAGAAAGAATAGTAGGTACACTTGTGCATTAAAATATTTATTTATTTAAAAACTTAATGCTCATTTTTTGTACAAATGCGGACTTAATGCTAAAAGCATTCTCTATACATCACCATAAGGTTGACTGCTTAGGGTGACGTAGAGATAAAAATAGAAGTAGGTGCAGTTAACATTGGCAGCTATACTATTTATTAATAAACAATACAAGAAAACTAAATAATAATATAAGTAGTATACATACCTCCATACATACAAACAAAATTTAAGCGGCAGTTTGAAACGGCAGTAGCTTAATGGCTAAGGCATCGGTCTCGCAATCGTGAGGTCGCGGGTTCGAATCCTACCCACTATACTACTGACGTGAACCCACTCCTAACATAAGCCTTTGAGCTTAGCTGGAGGTTAACACGACTGCTAGTAATGTGGGTGTAATTGTGCATCTTTAAAAAAAAACATACGTATCATAATATAATAGTAGGTAGTTGAAGTAGTTAAGGTAGTTGACTACAATAAAAGTAAATTATTTTATACTAATCAGGTAATAGTAGATCTTAAAATGCTCTGAAAATAAGTGTTAATAATTTAACATGTTTTTGAATTTAAAAGCATGAAAACGAATAGGTACTAGAAGTAATGATTTGACGATAAGAACTTCTGACATCATAGGTTGTTATTCCATACACATTTCTATAGATGTTGATAAACTTTCGCGATTTGTACACATTATGAATTATATATATTCACTAGCTATCCCGCGCAACTTCGTATGCGTAATTTTTCCCCGTTTTTGCAACATTTCTCGTCGCTGCTCCGCTCCTATTAGTCATAGCGCGATGTTATATAGCCTATAGCCTTCCTCGATAAATAAGCTATCCAACAAAAAAATCCGATTTTTTCAAATCGGACCAGTAGTTCCTGAGATTAGCGCGTTTAAACAAACAAACAAATAAACAAACAAACAAACAAACTGTTCCGCTTTATAATATTAGTATAGATAATGTGTACAGCGACATGCGATACAATTGGAACTAAAGCTATCACAGGCACAGTTGTTCACTACAATGTCGTCAATGTTTTCTTAAGACGTTATTACGTAAACTTTTTTTTTTAATTCTTTATTTACATGTTTAGGGACTTGTAATCAAACACGATTATGTCAGCCCCATCGTACCCTAAAGAACATACAAACAGCATAGAAGGAAAAAGTAAAATTAAGTACTATTTAATTTACTTATAAATTTACCGACCTAACCGAATTAACTTTACAATTTAACATACTGAAACAATTTAAGTTACCGAATTAACCAACTTTACGGACAACTATTTTTTTGCACCGGCCGTGGTCACAAGCGGACTGCGGACTGCGATTTTGAGGTAAATAATGCGCGTTAATTCCCGTATAATAAATAGTTATAATCATGCAACGCGAAAGTTTAAATGTTAGTAGAATATGGATTCTCAAACTTTTAACATAGAGAAACACCAACCAAAAAAAAAAAAAAAAATATGGACCCCAAAATCATGGTGGGGGGGGGGGGGAGTGTACATAACTGACAGACTGAACTTGTCCAATGTGTTCTCGTTTTGTGTTTGTCGTACTTTTTACACAGGCAATCACGATTTTTTTTCAAAAATTTTTCATAAAATAATCTTTCGCGGAACTCTGGTAACTGTTCTACGGAACCCAGGGTTCCGTGAAACACAGTATAGGAAGCCCTATGGTATAGATCTAAATAGATACAAAAGTGCTGCAGCAATTCGAGAAATAGACATTTAATAGATTGCCTTTAATAATATATGATTGAGATGATAATACCCTCGTGTAATAATTAAGTATTACACTATGATAATACTATAATAGTACATTGGTATGATATCAAAATGATTTGATTGTATGTAGTTATTATCGATACCTGCAAGGAAGATCATGGTAACTCACTTTTGGCAACTTTTCAGAAGAGCGCGGTAAAGATTACAAAAATCCGTGTAGGTGTATTAAAAGCGCTTGTTTAAGATAAACTTTAAATGTATAATTGATTGAGTTATATCTATTATATAAATACTAGCTTACCCTCGCAACTTCGTCTGCGTCAAATTAACCCGTTTTTGCAAAATAGAGGTAATTAAAAAAAATAGGGGTTGATCGTAGAAGGGTGAAAATTCAGGGTTATATGTATTTTTGAATCCGGTATCATAAAAAAATAAAAAAATAAAAATTTACCTGAAAAAAAAAATTTGGGTTGGACTACCCTTAACATTTAGGGGGATGAAAAGTAGATGTTGTTCGATTCTCAGACCTACCCAATATGCACACAAAATTTCATGAGAATCGGTCTAGCCGTTTCGGAGGAGTTAAATTACAAACACCGTGACACGAGAATTTTATATATTAGATATTTTAAACTACTCCCGCAGTAGGTTACAAGCCCTGTGTCGCGGGAGACTTTACAAACATACAATTCACGGACACAAAGTACACCCAGACTCGGAACAACAATTTGTGGATCATACAAAGGGGTGTCCCGTGTGGGAACCCACGACCATTTGAGTAGCAGTCGGACACATGCCCACCGCGCCACAGAGGCAGTCGCGCCGCAGAGGGATTTTATCGTATTTTTTTGATAACTTTAACAAAATCGTATGTGGTTTAATAAATGTTGTATTAATTGTAACTTTAGTTACGAACACATTGAATTCGAATCCCGTGTTGTGTTCCTTGAAATTGTGTCCGTAACTAAAGTTACGCATAAAATGCACTCGGCGGACCTATACTTACAATTATTTTACACTCTCTAAATCGTTAGATATAAAAAAAGAAAATTTAATTCTAAATTTAGCTACGACTGTAACTTAATTTGAACAAAATGTGAGTTACATGTTCTTCCTTGCAGGTGTCGTTATGGTCGTTGCACTTAAAACACGTTTAGAAATCTATACTTGTATGGCAACACTTAAAATATCCAACTGACATTATAGCCACCTTTTTTACACAGTAACATGTAACGCGATTCAAAATCGTTTTGATTAATTGATGGAATTGACCAATAACCTTCGTGGGTTTTTAAGAGTGCTAGGCTGTCTTGGTCGGCACCAGAATAGTGCCAGTAATAGGGTATTTGACTAAAGTCAAATCAGCCTCTTTTTAAGAAACGTCAAAAACGAGCCGCTCTGTACAAATTTGTATGGAATGCTAACATATGACGTCACGTTTTCTATGGTCAAATTATTTACTTTCAGTGTTTCTCTTTATGATTATAAATGTAACACATTAAATTAACAAATGAACATATTTTTTAGAACACTTCATGACATATTTTTACCTGGTTATTTTAAAATATTTTATTTTGATAGTAGTCAAATACCCAATTCCTCCGTGAAATAGTAACTTTAACACATCACTGTGTTTCGGTTGAAGGGCATTGTAGCAAAAGTATTTACTGGGCAAATGAGATTTACGAACTAATGTCTCAAATGAGGAGCCCTACCGCTCCTCAATTGAGACATTAGTTCAGCCAGTGCCGTAACATTCAGATCTTAGACAAACAAGGATTTGGGTGGCACTGATACTGTAATGGGCTAGCGTGATGCTTACCATCAGGCGCACGACTGCTCGGCTCTTCATCTATACTAATATTATAAAGCGGAAGAGTTTGTTTGTTTGTTTGAACGCGCTAATCTCAGGAACTACTGGTCCGATTTGAAAAAATATTTTTTGTTGGATAGCCCATTTATCGAGGAAGGCTATATAACATCGCGCTACGACTAATAGGAGCGGAGAACCGACGAGAAATGTTTCAAAAACGGGGGAAAATTACGCATACAAAGTTGCGCGGGACAGCTAGTTTAATTATATAAAAAAAAGGTTACTTCATATTATAAAATATATTAAGTATGATTTTTAATATATTAATAAATTCCCGCTCGTGGCTTCTTTACATAACACTAATTAACTTTGTAATATCAATTTTGGAAAATATTTAATAAATTAACCCTTAATCTGTTAATTATCTATCTACCATTTGTATTTTGGAGTTATAACCTTTACTATCTACAGACTATTTTACTGGAGTAAAATCATTGTTTATCGTGAGGTTTAGGCCCTCAACCTAACAAAGAAACATCGATTTTAATTCAGGGTCTCCTAGATGTGTGATAAATGGTTGTGTGACAAAAGAAGGTGGTAGGTGATGAAGGATTAATATGTACTTTTTTTTTTTTCAAAAATTGTATTAGTTTCGTAGTTATTTGGTGTAGGTAATGTAAAGAAACCAAGAGCAGGAAGTTATTAGTATATTAAAAATCATCCTGTACATTTATTGGATATCATACTGTTTGCTAAGAGGCTAAGTATGTTATTTTTTTTTCCTTTTTTTTTTGTGTTTACCTATCTAGTATGTACGTAAGAAATATTGTACTCACTTCACCCAGAGCCTTCTATGAACCCATTAACAGTTTACGTCAGAAATATCTCTTGATTGTTATTGGTCTTCGAAAGTTAGTAGTAGGGATTTTACGGAGGTGATTTTATCGGAAACGAAGTCGGAGTCAAAGGTTTTAAAATTGGTTTGACGGAATCCGAATCGAAATTGGCGGTGGCGGGAGAAGACGAATAATTATGTTGTTATAAGCCTTAAGAAAATATGATAAAAAAGAAATTGAATTAATGTGACATATTGTGTTATTGGACCCGAACGCGCTAACATAGAGAATCCGTGAGAATTTTTCCTTCATACATTTATGTATTTTGTATAAATTAGGTTAAAAGAGCGGCCGCTGCGCGGTAGGTAGCTCCGAATAAAACATCCCATTTAAAAGCGTCGGAGCCCGGAACCGAAGTCGGAGTCGAACGTGTGAAATCAATCGGAAGTTCCGACCTTTCGGAGTCGGAGTCGAAGCTCCATAACATCCCTGGTTAGTAGACATTACCAAAATAAATAGGTAAAATTGTTCAAATCTTTGGACCTAGAAAACTGAACTATTGCAGAGGGGCTTTTTGTGATACGATGGATTTCAGGAAATTCGAGACTATTTATTACATACTAGTCGGTGACTATAAATCACTGACCTCTGTGCGCTGGACTGGCTAGTCCAAGCCCGTCCAACATACGGACCCCGGGCCAACATACGGCCCCCAACAGACTGCAAAACCGTGAATGAACCAAACCATAATAAGTATGATATTCACCGACAACGCAGCAAAAACGCATTACCTGAAAAAAGGCCCTAGAAGTACAGCTAAGTCCTTATTAATGCACAAATAGCACAACCCGGAAACCATAGCTTTAGTTTTGTTCCTCCTTAAAGCAATAGATGGGCAAAGGAAGTCATGCAAAATAGAAAAAGACACAAAGTTACCCGGTAAAATTAGTTTAAAAGATAGTAAACAATAAAAATAGAAGTAAGAAAAGAATGAATCTGTATATGAGAATTCATACTAATTGTAAAATAAGAAGTAGAAAATACAAATATGTAAAATAAATAGACAGATAAATATAGATAGTAAAGTAAAATAAATATGAATAGGTAAATTATATGAACAGCTAAATA
The DNA here is from genome assembly GCA_945859575.2 of Herminia tarsipennalis. Lineage (NCBI taxonomy): Eukaryota > Metazoa > Arthropoda > Insecta > Lepidoptera > Erebidae > Herminia > Herminia tarsipennalis. The sequence continues at coordinate 14,571,252 of OX243849.2, read as the reverse complement.
TAGATAAATAAATAAATATAGTTAAATTTAATAAGAAGATAATATGGTCAGTCCCGACCTCAATAAAAAACAAAATCCCAACCTAAAAAAAAACAAAAAAGGCAAACACAGGCTCCGATCATGTTGGAGGAATCTATGATTTACCTAATTTAAAAAAAAAAAAAAACACGGCCCCCGGGCCGCCATGCGGCCCGCGTAAGTCCAGGTATGACCTAGTTATAATTAAAAAAAAAAAAACACGGCCCCCGGGCCGCCATGCGGCCCGCGTAAGTCCAGGTATGACCTAGTTATAACTTAAAAAAAAAAAAATATGTAGGCCATTGCCTGCCTTTCGAACGGACTGATTGAACCGTTACATTTTATTATACCTAGGATATTATTTAAAGCTATTGGGCATTTGTTAAGGTTACAAAAATATTAAACCTGGCTCTCTACAAAATTGTGATGGACACTCCTGGGCTAGTCTAGCCACCCCGTACAAAGTGACAGCCATTTCAAATGCGGAATCGAATTCCCGTGATGTGAACTTTTTTGACACTTGTGACAAATGGCCGTTATTGGTAACCTTATGTTACAATAGATTAGACTTCCATTTGATTTTGGTAAAATACTGTCTAAATGGAAGTCAATGTAAATGTCAAAATGAAAGTCTTGTTGTTGTCACCGATGGTCTATCCAGCGTACTATATATAGGTAGGCACCAGTGGCCTTAATTAAAAAAAATGTGTTCCGGGATACCTTTTTTTTACGTGTGCAAAAGCCCCTACGGATCTCACTTCTACAAGGGCACGTAGAAGATGGTATGTCGGAGACGAACCGACTAAAAATTACACGGTGTTCCTTCATAAGTTTAATTAATTTTCGGTGCTCCCCTTGCGGATTTGGTGCCTCCACCATCAGCAAGCTCGGTCTTTGTTGAAAGACGACATCGGTGTTGTTTGCGTTGGTGGCTTTATAATCACTTTCTGTAAGAAGACGCGCGTAGAATACGTCGCGACACCGTCTAGGCATTACTTCTGTTAGGACGACCGGTTACCCTCCCTGTCGCCCTCAGGCCAGCGCTTACGAAGGTCGATTGTCGTTTAACGCTCTTCTGCACCCCGTTCGTCTGCTGCGGGATGGGAGTGAACTGAACCTCTCCCGTTCTCTCTCTGCCGCCTCTTTGGCATTCATAACTTCATGGGAGAAGGTATCCATATATTCCCATGACCTCTCGTTTTGTACCATCGATAGTATCACAGTATAAAGCGGGAGACTTTCTACATCGATTTCCTCAATAAGGTTGCGGCGCTGTTCCGCCCAAGCTGGGCTTTCTGTTAAGGTGTGCAGCGCCGTATCCTCGTTGCAGCCCTCGCAGTGGTGACAGTTGGTCGTTGGTTCTCGGCCTATGCGGCACAGGTACTTTCCGTAACAGCCATGGCCCGTACTCGTATCTGCGTCAGCCTGTAAGAAACAAAAAAACTATGTGATATATTTTTGAATACCTCAGAAAAAATTTAATCCTTCGAATCTGGTAGGCACTATGGAGGTCTGGGTCTTTATTCAAGTTATTTTTTCCCGTTTTTGGGGTAAGGCCGTGCGAACTGTCCATATCTTGTCATAATAGAGAGCTGAACTTAGAAATGCATCAACGCGCATGGACAGTGGACATCTTAAAGTGCACCGTGCATGCGCCAGTTCGCATGGGAAAGCCGCGAAAATGAAAAAAAAAAAAGAACGTGATGACCCAGTGCTACCAATAAAGCCAGCTAGGCTTTATTGACTAAAATATTATTCTAATTGCAATAAAAATAATATGTTGTTGTTTCAGAACGAAACCTCATTTGTTCCTAAGTGGTTTGGAGAGTCATTTCAGAACGATACCTCATTTATTCCTAAGTGTCTCAGAGAGCACGATTAGCCGGTGGGCCTCCGCCTAATCTATATCCGGTTGTATCGCATTTCCGTCACATTGGACTATGAAAGCTAAGCAATAGAAAGCATTCTCGTACTCGTATTTGCGCACACGCTTGTAAAATGCTTCGGAAAATTTTCTTTCATATATAGACAACACTACCCCACAAATCGGATGTGAGCACGGAAAAATGTCACAGTTCGTCACGTTCCGCCTATTTTTAGGCCGAAGTATATGGCCGTCGACCACATACGCCCCGGTCCACTAAAGCTGTCACAGGCACGGTTGTTTATTATTATGTCATCAATGTATTCTTATGACGTTATTACGTAAAATTATTCTCCGTAAATCGACTTTACAGGCAACCATTTTTTTTTAGCATGACCCGGCTCGCGTATAGACATTTTAATAGGTAGGGAATCTGCGCTTCCGTCTTCTTATTTTTGAGTTGATGGCAATCTAGTCAACATATCAGCTAATTTCAAGTATCCTTTACTTTTTCACTTTAACTTAAAAAATACTTTAACTCGAGGATTTTTTTTTACCATTTCATGTACTATTTTTTTTTAATTTTAATTTTTATTTATGGCAATCTAGTCGGTTTTACGGCAAATTTTTGCCAGTGTCAAATAATTATTGCACACCTTAGCTGCACAACGTCTCTTCAAATATATTTACTTTAAACGATTTATGCGGGGGTGTAAAAATACCGACATGTTTACTGCTCCAGCAGTTAGCCGCCATTTTTTACAACTCTATAAATATATGCTAATATTATAAAGCTGAAGAGTTTGTTTGTTTGTTTGTTTGAACGCGTTAATCACAGGAACTATTGATAAGAATTGAATAAAATCTTTCACTGTTGGATAGCCCATTTATCGAGGATATAACATCACGCTACGACCAATCGCTACTCGCTTCTCGCTCATCGTCGTTGGTGGGACAGGTGCCTTATAGAGGTCAGTGTGTCTAGACATTTCTAAAATAGATACTGATTTGTCTTGACAGATTTTTTTATATATTTTCTACCATAGGATGTGGAAAAACAATAATTATAATAATTATTATCCTCTAAGCCAGGTTTTATGTAAGATAGGTAATAGCTTTACCATATTACTTAGTTATTAAACCTAAATTACGCATATCTACGAGACAAGCGGCCATCAGTTTCACGGATTGCAGGTCTTGCTATAATCCTCAGTATCTGGTGTAATGGCTATCGGTATTATTCAAATTGATAGCCCCCGGGCACGGGTGCCAACATTGCATGCGCGCGCACTTGACACTGACAGTTCATCCAACATGGCGGATTGGCGGGATATTTGTTTTTATTTTTCTATTTTGTTTATGATAAGGAAGGAAATGAGATGAGCAGGTGAAGTGTAATTATTATTTATGGTTAGTTGTTAATTTTAAGATTTTAATACAATGTTGTTATTGTTTATTATCGAAGTTGTTGATTGATTCTAGTGCAGGTGACAATATAGCCTTTTATGAAGTACGAATTAGCACTTAAATTTAATTATTTTGTATCTTAAAACTAGTCATTATGGTCAAAAGGTGAGTAGTTTGTTAAAGTTTCTAATTGCAACAAAATGATAGCTGCTAACTGAGATCGTTGCAGTAACTTAGTATATTTAGTTTTTCTGTCAGCAACTGCGCAATGTCATCATAATTCATTGCTTGTATTTGCTTGTATTAGTAGTCCTCGTCTCTGATGAGATGGCCACCGTAACTGACATCGTTTGTGAGATCAGTATTATATTTTATCTATACTAATATTATAAAGCGGAAGAGTTTGTTTGATTGTTTGCTTTGTTTGTTTGTTTGTTTAAACGCGCTAATCTAAGGAACTACTGGTCAGAATTGTTGGACAGCCCATTTATCGAGGAAGGCTATAGGCTATATAACATCCCGCTACGACTAATAGGAGCGGAGTAACGACGTGAAATGTTGCAAAAACGAGGAAAATTTACGCATACGAAGTTGCGCGGGACAGCTAGTCTATTTATAAATACTGTAGGTATATTTACTAGTCCTTTTACTGATAGTTATATTATCACTTTTTTTTAAAGATAAGTAGCTAATGTGGGATTGACATTACTAGCAATGTTGTTAACCTCTCCAGCTAAGCTCAATGGCTTATGTTAGGAGTGGGTTTACGTCGGTTGTATAATGGGTAGGATTCGAACCAGCGACCTCACGATTGTGAGACCGATGCCTATCGCCGCTCAATAAACAATAGGTATTACGTGGTTTGACAATGGGTTTATTTTATGATAAAGACACTGCGAGCTCTGCGGAACGTAGAGCTTATACAGTGTGTTTATGTACGCAGTTGTGTAAATTATTGTGTTTAAGTCGAATTATAAGAGTTATTTTACCCCATAAATATTTATATTTGTAACGAAGACAATTACTTTTTTATAACAAAAATGGTGTGGGAATGGCCAGTGCACTATCCTATTCCATATAAAGCACATCATATGCCCTTTATTCATAATAGGTTATTAAACGAATGTTTTATTATTTTAATATACTAGCTGACCCGCGCAACTTCATATGCATGAATTTTTGCAACATTTTTCATTGCTGTTCCGCTCCTATTGGCTGTATCGTGATGATATAGCCTACAGCCTTCCTCAATAAATGGGTTATTCAATAGCAAAATAATTTTTCAAATTGGACCAGTAGTTCCCAAGATTATTGTGTTCAAACAAACAGATTCTTACAGCACTGCGCAACTTCGTCTGCGTAAATTTTCTCCGTTTCTGCAACATTTATCATTGCTGCTCCGCTTCTATTGGTTGTAGGGTGATGTTATATAGCCTATAGCCTTCCTTGCTAAATGGGCTATCTAACAGTGCAAGATTTTTTTAAATCGGATCATTGCTTCCTGAGATTACCGCGTTCAAACAAACAAACATACAAACTCTTTAGCTTTATATTCACACTAATATTAAAAAGACGAAAGTATGTGAGTGTGTATGTTTGTTACTTCTTCACGTCTAAACGGCTGGAGCGATTTTAATAAAATTTGGTATAGAGTTAGCTGACACCCTGGATTAACACATATGCCAATAAACCGCGGGTAACACTGCGGGACACAGCTAGTATTAGTATAAATACAGCTTTATAGTATAGATGAAAAATAAAGACAAGAGATTCGCTAATTAAAATGCTGTTAATAGCGTATGTATTTTGAATAACTGCCCATATGGGATATTAAGTCTGGCTCACGTTTGGAACCGTAACTAGAACAATAAATTGTAATTGAAATCAGACAATCATTTCGTTCGGGAATCTAACTAGAAATCGTGAGTTTTTATATTTGGCACAGAGTAAAAAACTTATTAGAAAAAAAAGGCAATATTCGTGAATGAATTTGTATTTTGTTTATCACACTAATATGCGAATGCGAAAGTTTGTGAGTATGTGAGTGTGTATGTTCGTTACTTCTTCACGTCTAAACGGCTGAAGCGATTTTAATAAAATTTGATTTGGAGTTAGCTGACACCCTGGATTAACACATCCCTACTAATATATAAATGTGAATGTAAGTTTGTTTTTACGCTTTCACGCGAAAACTACTCAACCGATCATCATGAAACTTTGTACACATATTTTTGGAGGTATTAGAAGTAACATAGGATACTTTTTATTTAAAAAAAAAATAAAAATTGTTTGTCAAAAAGTTTCAAAATCTAGCTTCTTCAACGCCATCTAGCGGTTCCCAACATCCACGCGGGCGGAGCCGCGAGCGAAAGCTAGTAAATAATAAAGTAATCTGACACTAAGCATAGATAATAATTATAATTAAATAAAAACTCTTCCGTCAATTCCTGTGTAGGTGTAAAATCGCGTTAACTTTTGGACATATGCCCTTTGACTTAAGGCGACATATTAACATTATTATACACATTTGACAAGATATATTACTTACTTTCATATACCTTATAACAAAATCTCTATTCACGAAATGATTAATTGTATAAAAGTACTGTAATTAAAGAATTAAGTACTAAAACGTTATGCGTTACATTTAATCACGCATGACAAGATGGCGCCTAAAGCAAAATACTAAATATCGTTGTTGATAACACAGATATTTTACTGTTAGAGTAGGATGATGTTAGAAAGTATTTACTTTAGTATATATCAATCAAATCAAAACTCCTTAGATATATTCTCTTTCTACTATGATTTTCACTATGTGCGTATGGCGTAGAACATCGGGCAAGCAAATGTCAAAATTTTCTATTGACATTTGCATGCTCTATTTAGGCAGAACTTAATGTACACATTTAATTTTGAGACGACCTTTCATCTTTGTAACAATGTTCTTGCAATTAAAGATTATTATTATAACATCGATTCTTCAAAACTGTCTGCAATGCAATAATTAAAATAATGTTCTGTATTTTCCTGATTAAACGATCGTTAAATTACGTGATTGTAAGTGATAGTATAATAATGTATTATTATTATTTATTATTTGTGGAAACACAACTTTTTTACATAAAACAATGAAATAGTTACAATAATGGTACACTGAAGCCAATAACAGAGTTTCACAACATGATCAACAAGTTTTATAGGAATAACAGTATAATACTATTTACTAGATAGTATTATCTATAACTTTGTTTTTTTTTACATATTAAGGGATATTTGAAATGTATGTATGTACTGTCATTTCCTTGGCACGCAATACAGCCCTAACGGTTCGACTGATTTTATCGTGTGAGGTGTCGATGGTTTCTATTGTGAGAGTGACTTAAGTTAATAATTTTATCAGTTAATTAATTTCAAGAAGCTGTATTTTTGAAGTGAAAACTTCTTTAGCGGCGTTGTGGACTTTTTGGGATGGGTAAAAAATGTTAAACTCGAGTCAGGACACGTGACCTGATCGAAAATTCGTAAGACGGACGGAGAGCAATGAAAAATTGCTACATTAGAATACGAAGGTAAGTTTCGCCACCATCTACAATGTTATTATAGCTCAGGTGGGAAATCGGGTGGTCTAGAAACCAGAAGACCCAGTTCGAGTCCGAGTTATGATATTTTTTTTATTTAAATTTTTGATTTTGGTTGATTTGTGATTTATTATTTCATATTTTTTTTATTATATCAGTAAGATCGAAAAATATTAATCAAATTCATCAGTATGTAACATAACGTTCAAGTTTTCACTTCTGCCGGCACTCCCGGAGAGCAACCCGTTTTTTTAATAGAAAGAATAGTTTTTATTTTCATGATAATTTAATATTGATTTTTTTTTAAAGTGCTAAAAGACGAACCGGATATTCCACTCCTTAAAAGACCACTGAATGAATGCAGATCTATGGTCGTATATCATTCAAAAACTCCAAGTCAGTTTATAGTTCATACACTAACGAGTACCTACATTCTTAATGTTTGTACAATTAATTCAAGGTACAATTGCTATAAGTAATTGCTTCGTAGTTAGCATGTAGATTCGCTTTCTTGTTGATTACATACTAAATTAATCAGTTATAATTAATCTTAGTGAGAACAAGGTCGTAGCAATTTGAAGGTGTTGATATGCAGTTCAGTACCTTATGTCTATGGGCTCGCATTTTTAACCCAGACGCAAACAAAAAGGTTTTATATATGTTTGATGTGTGTGCAGGGGCGGAACCAGAACTTTGACTCAATAAGGCTGATAAATAAATAAAAAAAAACTTGCTTCCGACTGCATGAAACTATATATATATTTTTTTTTAGAAGGTTATATCAACCTTGTTGACTCAAAGTTTTGGATCCGCGCCTGCACACACATCAAACTTCACACGATTCCACATGGGTACACTAGGCACCACTGCCGAAGGGGAAGGAGGGGGGCAATTGCTTTTTAAAACACACCGGTCCAGTGTCAACATTCTCAAATTCCTCCAAAAATGATGTCACAAATAGATATACACACAAACAATCTGTTTGTGTGTATATCTATTTGTGACATCGGAAAAGCTGGATTAATTGGGATGGTTCTTAGCTTTGTTTTTATAAAAAAACAGTCAGCTGTTCAGGAAATAAATTTAATTTTTAAATGCCAATATATTTATAACTACGGTCTAAATAAATCCGTCCTAGACCGTAAACCTACTTGTCAAAACTTACGCCAGATTTGGTGGAGCTCTGACAGGTTCACTCATTACGCTAATGTCAGTCTTTTATCTACATTTAAATGTTGACACCTTTGCGATTTGTGCACATTATAGCAATGTTTATTGCCTGATGTTTTGACCGTATTGTAGCGGCCATAGTTTATCCGTGACCATGGCCGTTGCAATACGGTCGAAACGTCGGGCAATAAACAAGGAATTATACCTTAAAATAATTCACGCGATTAAGACCCGTAGTATATTATATGGCTATATACTTTTGATAGGCTTACTTATGTATTATCTAGACAATAGAATCAATTGAAGGCTCAATTTTAGTTTGTAACAGCGCTAAATCTGGCTACATCTTATTAAATTACGAGTAAGAGCTTTAATTTTTTTTTTTATTATATAATGATGGCCAATAATGCCCATTTTTTCTGGTGATCAATTCCACGTAAGCCAACAAAGAGAGACAAGTAATTACATATGTCAAAAACAAAATTTTCACTTTGACATCAAAAAGCGCGCGAACGTCGTCACAGATAATTTCGCGCGCGAGAGATCTCTATCTAGTCTGTGGTGCGTGTCACGTGACTGCCGGCGGGTGGCCACGTGATCATGTTTACACAGTAATGCGCCCTTTATTAACCCCCACTATAGGGTACTTCTGATCAAGATAGGGCGGTAAGCTAATAAGGGCTAACCCTAATAAGGTTGTATATTAAATTTTGACAAGAGGGGCTTGTCAAATGTTTTGTTTTATTTTGTAGGTGGCGACGATTGGCTGTTTTTGGGTGCTTACCTTCTTTTAGTTGTTTATGGTAATATTTATAATAATGCAGTTAAATTTTTAACAATCATTTAGGATTTTAAATCACTGCCTCTTTGGCGCGGTGGACGGTGGTGTGTCCGAGTGCTACGCAAGAGGTCGCGGGTCGATTCCCACACGGGACACCACTCTGTGTGATCCACAAATTGTTGTTCCGAGTCTAGGTGTACTTTGTGTCTGTGGCTTGTATGTTTATAAAGCCCCCGCGACACAGGGCTTGAACGCTACTGCGGCTGTCGTCTTTAAAAAAAAATGTGCTACTGCTATATCAGGGAAAATAGCGGCACACCGACCAGTTATGGTTATGATAGGTATACCTAATCTTAAAAAGGAAGTACTTATGTATACTAGGTAAGTGCTCTAGTATACGTATATGGTGACTCACAATTATGCTATCTAATATATATAAATCTCCTGTCACGATGTTTGTCCGCGATGGACTCCTAAACCGCTTAACAGATTTCGTTCAAATTTGCACGCAATATGCAGTTTGGTCCAACTTGAGAGATAGGATAGCTTAGATCTTTAATTATAGTCGCAATTACTAAAAAAAATAGGGATCCCATGCCCACCCGTGCGAAGCCGGGACGGGCCGCTAGTATATATATATATTATTGTATATAGAAAATGTTACTGAAAAAAGACTACATACCCGTGGGACATTCTGATAGAAATCTGAGTGATACTGGCTGAATGAAAGAATAATACTTAGGCATTCTTCAAATAGTGATTTACTGCCATAGACTAATATATTTTATAATCAATTGTGAAACATGCAGTTTCAACATTCTCAGAAATGTCAAAGAACTTCGTAATAGGCTAGTTCCCAACAAGTAAAAACAATAACTCTTATGAAATGTCACAATGCAGACTTCGTATGGAGATCTCATATAAATGCCGATATGACGTCACTATTTTTTCTTGTGAAATCACAACTTTTATGATATGTTACTAAAATATATATATTACGGGTCTTAATCGCGTGAATAATTTTAAGTCTTCCCGTGACCACGGCCGTTGCAATACGGTCGAAACGTCGGGCAATAAACAAGGTATTTTACCTTAAATTATTCACGCGATTAAGACCCGTAATATATATATTTTAGTAATGTGTACAAATCGCGAAAGTTTATCAACTTTTATGATATGGTTGATGATAAAAAAATCTATTTCACACATAATTTAATCGGGACTTAATCGTTCGTAATTTAAATGTCAGTTTTATTTACTAACAAGCTGACCCGCGCAACTTCGTGTGCGTAAATTTTCTCCGTTTTAGCAACATTTTTCATTGCTGCTCCGCTCCTATTAGTCATAGCGTGATATTATATAGCCTATAGCCTTGCTCCATAAATGGGCTACCCAACAGAATAAAAGAAATAAATATTTCAATTCGGACCAATAGTTTTAGAGCTGAGATTAAACAAACAAACTCTTCAACTTTATAATATTAGTATAGATAAGTCATTTGACTGGCATATTGGTCTAGTGGTTAGTGACCCTGACTGTTAAGTCGGAGGTCGTGGGTTCGATCCCCACCCAGGATAAAACTTTGTGTAATGAACACGATGATTTATTATATGTCTGGATGTAATTTATCTATAATATGTATGTATTTACAAATATATAAGTATGTTTATCAGTTGTCTGGTTGTTATGGTACAAGCTATGCTTAGTTTGTGATCAGATGACGTTGTGTGAGTTGTCCCAAGATATTGTTATATTATTTGGATTTTTTTGTTTAGGTTAAACTAGCCTATTGGAAGAGTATACGTGAAGCTATATCGTTTTAATTGTTTGCCACTGCACAGAAAGTTTATTGATTTATAGAACAAACAAAATATAGAAAAGTAGCTCTCCTATTCTTCAATAACAAATATAAATATTCATATAGCATTGAGTGTGAGGAGATAATCCCGTACGTCAACAGCGCTACAATATTGAGTGACACTTGACATTTGTATGAAGAGGATTAAACGAGTACGATGCCATTTTGGATGCGGCATTTTTGACCGATTTCGTTTTGTTTTCTTTTTTTTTAGTTTTAAAAATATAGTTTTAAGACAATTAAAGTACAATCAGTATAATATTTATATGATGTAAATGCCATAATGTAGAACTTTTTTAAAACTCGAATATATAATTAAACTTACATTGTGAAACTCAAAAACTGAATAATGTTGTAGATATAATATAATTATGTAGACTATAAGAATATTATTATTATTTTTTTTTTTTAAGTTAAACGATAACTAGCAATGTGGGATTGAGTCCCGCATTACTAGCAATCTTGTTAACCTCTCCAGCTAAGCTCAAAGGATTGTGTTAGGAGTGGGTTCACGTCGGTAGTATAATGGATAGGATTCGAACCCGCGACTTCACGATTGCGAGACCGATGCCTTAGCCATTAGGCTACCGACAATACTGTAATGCCCACAGGGTACTTAGTTGTATAGGGAATATTTCCAGACATTTATCCTACTGAGGATGAAAGTATAAACGTATGGATGAATCTTTTCATACAAAAGCTACGGAACAGATTTTGATAAAACTATACAGTATAAACAATCGAATAATACATAGACTACATTTTATCGCGATATCGATACACTCGTCTGAATCGCTACACGCAGAAAACGCAAGTTGTTTGAAGAGTACCAATTCTATATGCCGCATCCACTTTTATTACCTCTTCTACCGTTCCAAAAATGAACAACTCGTACCATAGAGTCTTGTTGATTTTTGTTCTCAACGAGGGTGATCAAGCGATCGCGTATTCAGCCTTGTTTCCCAAGATCGGGTAGATGCGACCTCTAGGGACATGGGTGGACAAATTTAGCCGATCGTAAGCCTGTTAGCACCCTATGCGGTGGGGTAAATTGTATGCAATAATTGAGTAGGTAGGTTTATATTTGAGGTATAAGACCTTATTGGTTTTGTGGGAAAATTGTAGCATAAAATTCTATGTTGGTGGTTTATGATCATTTTAAATCCATACTTAATATTATAAATGTAAAAGTAACTCTGTCTGTCTGTTACGCTTTCACGCTGAAACAGCTAAACCGATTTAGATAACATTTGGTATGGAGATAGTTTGAGTTCTGGGGAAGGACATAGGATAGTTTTTATCGCGATAACCGACATACGCGCGGGCGGAGCCGCGGGCGAAAGCTAGTCTTATTATATTTTAGTCAGTTCCCCAAAGAGTAAACTAATACTAGTTACCGCAGTGGGGTACAGGCCCTGTGTCGCGGGGAACTTTACAAAAATTCAAAATACGATCACAATTTAAGTAATAATGGTCTTCATAGTTAAATCAGTTTAATGGAAATTTAAAGTGTGAGTGTTCAGAAAGTAGATAATACTTTCTCGTTGTCGCTCCACAATAAAAGAAAAAGTGGGATCTGTGACTCAGGGGGGACTGAGCAGCCGAGAGGTCGGCAAGGTAATGCAACGGTTCAACGCCTATTTTTTTTTTTTTAATGACGACTCCCGCACTAGGGTACAAGCCCTGTGTCGTGGGGGACTTTACAAACATACAAGTCATGGACACAAAGTACACCCAGACTTGGAACAACAATTTGTGGATCACACAAAGTGGTGTCCCGTGTGGGAATCGAACCCACGACCTCTTGCGTAGCAGGCGGACAAACTCCCACCGCGCCACAGAGGCAGTCAATAAATTCAATTCAAATTTCTCTCTAATCGTCCAGATTTCCGACCCATCGGACTATAGGAAGGAATAGAGAGTGCATATGTGTCTTCGCCCACACTTGTGCGTGCATTATAATATCTTCTCTCCAGTAAGAAGACCATTATTTCCATTTAAATGTTTTTTTCTTTTACCTCGAATATTTTTTTAAGACGTAGACATGATAATTTTTGCAACTTTTGAGGTTACATTTAGAATGCCCAAATAAAGGATTGTTAATTTAAAGGTAATTCTAACTCTTTAATAACCCATCTGGACTTACCAGTCAGTCACGGTTTTCTTTTTACTCGACTGCTCAGACAGTAGGGTTATGTATTTCGAGGGTGTGCATGTATGTACCTTTAAGTATGTATATTTCTTTGGCAAGCTGTAAAGCCTAAATGGCTTAATGGATTTTAGCTTGAGAGGTATCATTAGATTCGTCTCAGTTGTGAGAGTGAGTGACACTGGGTACCTACATCAAAATTAGAAATAAATAAAATGACGGATTTTTGGCGCCAACTTATTTAAGCTATTATTAGGGTAAATTACTGTCAAGTCAAATCAGTATCTTTTTAAGAAACGTCAAAACGATGCGCCTCTTACTAATTTATAAGAAACTAGCGGACGCCTCGCGGTGTAACCCCGTTCCCGTGGGAATACAGGGATAAAAAATAGCCTACTCAAAAACTACTCAAAAGCCTAATCAAACAAACAATCAAATATTTCCTCTTTATAATAGACGTCATTCTTTTGTATGGTCAAATCATGTAGTTTCAATGTTTGTTTTGATGTTTATAAATTCATGACAACGTAAAATTGTAGAGAAACCATGTTATTCATAATATTTTTGCAAATGCTATTTCCTGTATAGTGTAAAATAAATTATTGTTATTGTAGTCATCTACCCAATTTTAGCAGTCGGGTTTTTTGTTTTGTAATAATTTTGCTTGTTTCCTATATATTTTTCCACCAGCACCCCACCATAAAGCAGCGTAAATATCTAATATTTAAATATATTTATCGTTTTATTATCTCGTGTCCCCATAGAACCACCATGATAATATCGTGACGTCATTATGGAATCTGCATAAACAGGCCTTTGCGGCTTCATGGTGCTCCCTAGGGGTCCCAAGACTTATGGAACTTCTATTGTTATTATTTGTCAAAATAGTATAAGTTTGTGTTTAGGGAATTTGAGCCCTGTGTGGTATTAGTAAGGTTTGATGTTGATTGGATTCGGGGTTTTATTTGATAGGTAAGAGGTAGTAGTATCATTGTGTTGTTTGGCTAAGTAGATGTAAATTTTATAGAATTTATTTTCGTTAATTTCCACAGTCTTGGTGGCTCAGTGTGAGTTCATGCGACTGCTGTGTAAGAGGTGTGTGGTTTGATTTCTATATGGGATATAGTCTAGTTGTTATTTGTATCTGTTCTAGGTTTTAAAATCCCCCACGATGCAGAAGTTTTTTTTTTTGTTACCGTCTAAACTACAGTTTTATTTGGTTTTTCAAGTCCGTTTAGAACGCGGTTACATAATTCACCTACAGTAAAGTAAGTCATAATTTGAAGCTATTTTGCATCACGGAATTTGTGATCACAACTATCTTACTCAAGACTATTCGAAGTTATCCTACTGCAACTACTCTACGACCCTAAATATGTCACCCTACAGTTATTATATGCAAATATTACGCATAATTTAGGGTGACTCCGTGTTTTATCTACTTATCTGGCACGGCTCAATTAGTAGAAGAGATCGAGCCATTATCTCTCTATGAAATATGCTAAATGATTTATTGCTCTTTGATGCTCTACGGTCCGGTAATTGTGTGGGTAGTTTTGAAAGTGGTTTATTAACCGTTACGTAAAAAGAGGGGTTATGTTTAGTGTATATTTTTGTGTGTATGTGAAATTATTTGTTTATTGTATATTTAATATAAATGAATGGATGAACTTATTTCATTGTTATTAGTACCAGGCTGAGTTGTTTGTGTTACTAACATAATACTGTCGAAACGCTAAGAAGAAGACGAAGTAGAATTATTATTATTATTATAGGTTCGGTTTAAAGAATTTATTCTCATAAAAAACATTACATTTTCTTAAAATGAGAAAAGAATTTTACATTTTTTTTTTAATAACATTTTTGGTGCATGCAAAAGTTAAGTTATAGTTTCTGTAACATAGGTTTTCAGTTTATTTTTATACATTTTAATATTTTCACATTCTTTTATTTCATTTGGCAGTTTGTTGAACAGCTGTGCTCCTTCATATAGTATTGTTTTTTTACCATAGTTCGTGCGTGGTTTAGTTAACTGTAGTTTGTGTCGGTTTCTTAGGTGGTGTGTTGTTGTTTTTTTATGTAATATTGTGTTTGTTTGAATGTGAGGTTCGATTGCATAATTTGAGTGCAAAGCATTCGTTGTTTACGTTTTCTCATTGTAGGATGCATATTTTGGGAAAAGTATGACACATTTCTTTCGCTTTTAACTTTTATTTTTTAACACAATAATATCTAAATTATTAATGGAATAAGTTATTTTTAAAATGTCTAATATGTAGTTCCGTCAGAAAATCTTGTTAAGGGTAAATTCATTGTGCTTCATTCGCATTCGCGTTCACAATATAAATGTAGACGATCTTAGCTTGTTCGAACAGTATCTAATAACGCACAAAGCCATTTTTTTTTAAACTAAACCCGTTGATTATGATAGGTGATTAGCATGATAACGTAACTTTTAATTGTGACTAAAACATTATATTATGTTTTTATAAGGATTAATTTAAATATCAAGTTTATGACACAATAATTGCCAAGTAAAAATATATCTACAAATATCTAAGGTTAATTTCCTAACAAACAAAGCAAACAAAAGTGAACGTATTTATTCAGGCAAAGGCATTAGGCTGTGGCGCTAACATCATTCCAAATCGTGACAGAACAGAGGTCAGGTCATTCTTTTTTTAAAAGGCCACACGCATTAAATTTTAAATTCAGAACACGTCCTTAAATATTATTTTTATCACGGTCACACATTTATAACCATTAGCGGCACACAAAAACTATAACAAACCACTAATTTCACCGAATCTATAAAATATATAAATCAAATAAAAAAGCAAACACACACAGACTATTAATATCTCTATCCTTATACTTAAGTTCGGAAAAGAGGATAATTACAGTCTATGGACGTCGGGCTTAACGTTCGAAAATTAAAAGTTGTAACGTTCGGCCTGCACGTATCATTATGTTTGCATTATTTTGTTCTTATTTGTCGACCCGAGGTTAAGTTGGGTCACGACACATCCCAATTAGGGGTGATTAGGCGTCGTAATTTATTGAGTGCGTTTCAGAACGGTTGTGGCACCGCGGCTCGCTTTGAATCGTGAGTGAGTGTCGTGGCGCCAATTTCTTTTTTTTTTACTTTTTTTTATCAAGTGTTGAGTTGCGAACATGATATTTGAAGCTAAGTGTTTTGTTTTAAAGCCAGTTCATCGATTTAATCGTCGCCACGAGCGTATAATAATAATTTAAAAATCAAATGAGCGTACTTTCTTTTACGGGCGTAGTAATACTTATTAGGCATACTTAAAGTTATGTTACGAAATTTTATGCGTAGGTTTCTCGTTCAACCTCTTTGCATTCTTTTTGTATTAGGTTGTAGGCGTTCATTTTGACATTCATGAAATTCCATTGCTTTACCGAAACGCTGATTTGTTATCATGGATAATATTAACATACCAAAGAAATTGCTCTGTTTTATTTTTAAATAAAAAAAAGCACTCAGATTAGGTACCACCAACCACCACCACCAACATGTACATTTTTACGCTATTTTGATTATTATACGAGATAAAGTGGTAACTTAGAATTAAGATAATTTTGTTCATAGACACCTCGCAGGAATTAACAAAAATCAAATCAATAAAAATTAAGAACCTTTTTCATAAAAAAAAATATCATTCGAATTCAAAGACAACGCGCAGAGTCAATGTACTAACAATGGGTTTATAAAAAAAATAAAGTACTCTTTTTTATTGATTTTTGTAGAGTGTGATGTGAGACACAGTAAAGATAAAGTATATTTTTACAGTAATATAATGGTGATTCGTGAGGCTTCGACTGACTAAATCGGCATCTAGTATAATTTTATAGTCAGATGTGAATATCATACATTATGTCTCAAATTGGTATAATCTAGCTGACTCGCGGAACTTCGTTTGCGTCATTTTCCCCCGTTTTTGCAACATTTTTAATTTATGCTCTGCTCCTATTGGTGGAGCGTGATGCTATAAAGACTATGACACTCACAAATAATGTGGCTTTCTATTGGTTAAAAATTTTCGAAATCGTTTCAGTAGATCCAGAGAGTGCGCAACTGACGCACTATACTTGACGCATACGTAAATACGCATGCGTCAAGTATGTGTGTGTGTGTGTGTGTGTGTGTGTGTGTGTGTGTGTGTGTGTGTGTGTGTGTGTGTGATCGTTCCCAAAGTTATAAGAAAACAAATATGGCCGCTTTAATCGAAACTTAACTGCAACTGCACTGCTTTAAATAAGTGAATTATCCAGCCTCCAGATCGGCATATTTACCTACGAGTAAAAAAGTTTAATAAATAAATTATATCTATTTAGAACGGACACATAAATCTCTATCAATATAAAACTATCAATAACTATTATTTATATAAACCATAACCAACCATATATGGATGAATAATGAATACCAGTGCTACCAACACGATCAATAAATTACATAATAATCTATGCAAATTGTATAATCTGTGGTCTTCCATTAAACTGTCAAGTGAAATTACGCGGGAAGGTAATGCTTCACTTGACCTATCCATACTTTTGCGTCCCCTCTAATAATAGGTCTAATCATTCCATTATTATGTCATAATCACTGACCTTAGACCTAGGTATACATTGTTTAATATGTAACAAAGGTGGGGTCATATTTCAGCAGCGGGCATTAAAGTCAAAGTACTTTATTCATTTAGGTTATAAAATGTAACTGTAATGAATAGTTGATCGGCGTAGGTAGTGCCATTTCGCGGGATTCGTCAACCGGAAGTCTCGAGTTCGATTGTGAACATCTGACAAAATTTTAAATAGAATGAACTTGGCAATAATATAATAATAATATCATTTATATATTGGAACGAAGTTCCTTATCGCGCGTTGTGAAAGGGGGCTAGACGGAAAAAAATCATACGAAAAGTTATAACGACACTTTTTGCTATAGTAAGCTATGGTAAGCCGTGCGGCGTGCGCATGTTTCTCTGTCTGTCTCTCTCTCTCTCTCTCTCTCTCATAGAAAGCAAGCCAGTTATTTTCGTTTCGTCTTTCTATTTCGCATTGAACAGTGTGGTGTCGCGACGAAAATATATATATTAAAAAAAAAAATTAGGATAAGAACTTCGTTCCATCCGGGTGTCCCTTGACACCTCTCAAGTTTTTTTGTTTATATACAATTATATCAGCAAGTACGGCAACTATTACACCAAGAAACTCACGCAAGGAATAAGTATTTAACTTAAGTATCTAAAGTACGAGGATATTATAATCAAGATTTATCTTTTCTTTTATAAAAACGGCTCCCGCATTAGGGTATCCCCTCGTCGCGGGGGATTTTACAAACATACAATACACGGACACAAATTACACCAAGACTTGAAACAACAATTTGTGAATGACACAAAGTGGTGTCCTATGTGGGAATTGAACCCACGACCTCTTGCATAGCAGTTGGATACACTCCCACCGTGTCAATGAGGCAGAGAGAGAGAGAGAGAGAGAGAGAGCTATGGTGTGGATGGTAGCATAAACATACAAAAAAGGTAAATGGAACAATTTTTTTAGGTAAATTCTTCATTAATTTTTTTTTTCTTTTTTTTTTTTTAAGACAACTCCCGCAGTAGGGTACAAGCCCTGTGTCACGGGGGACTTTACAAACATACAAGTCACGAACACAAATTACACCCAGACCCGGAACAACAATTTGTGGATCACACAAAGTGGTGTCCCGTGTGGGAATCGAACCCACGACCTCTTGCGTAGCAGTCGGACACACTCCCACCGCGCCACAGAGGCAGTCAAATTAATACAATAATTGCATTTTTGAAAGATAAAACAATTTGAAGTCCCGACCCAGGAATCGAACTCGAGACTTCCGTATGCCAAACCGGTGCCGGAATCGAACCATCTAACCGGGACTATGTTACTAAACCTCAAATTGTTCTATTCTTCCTTCCGGAAAATTTGATCTTAAAATTGCTTGACGTTTCGACCAGGTTGCACCGGCCGTGGTCACAAGCAGACACCACTTAAACGGACTTTACAGACAACCATTTTTTATATTTACCTAAAGGTGATTAAAATACCACGAAATTACTAAAATTACAAATAAACTAAAGTACACAAGTATTTGACTAAAGTCAAATCAGTCTCTTTTTAAGAAACGTCAAAAACGACCCGTTTCGTACAAATTTGAATGAAATACAAGCATGTGACGTCACGTTTTCGATAGTCAAAACATTTAATTTTAGTGTTACTTTTTATGTTTAAAAATAAATAAACGCGTTAAATTATATATAGACATCTTTTTTCAGAACACTTATGACATTTTTTTTTTTGGTTAGTTTAAAATATTTTATTTTGTTAGTAGCCAAATACTTAATTGTGCATGAGTAATCAGTATGTTTAGTATATAACGACAGTTGAATTTGACCACACCTTTCTGTTATACATTATATAAAACTATGTATCCCTACTATATCATAGATACCTAAACAATGCCATCAAGTCCCCTCCCTACTTGATTGTAAATTCATTGATTGCTATGGTAATTCCATAAATAATTTCTGCGTCCAAGGAGGATATTACCTATTTCACAACGTTCTAATTTTGAAATTTAAAATAATGATGAGGTACTTTTGACGTTTAATGTCAAAATAGTATGACATTAGCTGTCTGTCATTAAAGCACGTTCATCGATATTTTATTAATAAGACCTTTTTGATGTAAAATTAGTGGCCTTATATTGAAGAAATTAATCATTGAGTTATGTTACTCTGTTATTTTGAAATAAATTAAATTGTTACATGCTTAAGGCTGATAAGTAGTGGTTTCCTTTGCCTTTAATCTATGATTGCCCATGAAAGGGAATATTAAAAATATATAAAAAGAAATAATGACAGCTGTCACAATACAGCGGCAAACTGAGCTGTCATAATATTCACAACTTTACATTTTAGTATGGCTTGTATAAAGGTTGCACAG
Organism: Herminia tarsipennalis; assembly: GCA_945859575.2. Lineage (NCBI taxonomy): Eukaryota > Metazoa > Arthropoda > Insecta > Lepidoptera > Erebidae > Herminia > Herminia tarsipennalis. The sequence goes on along the minus strand of OX243849.2, from coordinate 14,551,416 downwards.
GCTATAAAATAAGTGAAAAATTAATGTATTTATGTGTTACTAGCGCCCCGCCCCGGCTTCGCACGGAGGCTTCCTCGCCATTTATGCACATAATATGCATGTATATAAGTACATATAAAATTATAAACCACCCGGAATAAATTGTGTAACTGATGATGGATACTGCATGAAAAACCGTTGCTTGGTTTTGGAAGAGTTAGCTGATACACCGTGAATTTAGTCGTTTTGGAGCCGAATATTTTCAACTCCATATCTATAATAAATATCCTTATTTATAAAACATATCAGTTTAAGAAAATATTATCATTTTTTGATAAAAAAAAGGGTTGCACTCAGGGAGTGCCGGCAGAAGTTGCGCATTTTTGAATACTTTGGAATGGTTAAGGAATAATTTCACACGAATTGCTTTATTTATTAGTGTAAAAGTAGGTAGGTACTATCATTTATGTCGTTAAATACAATATTCATCTATTGCGCTATCGTACAGAAACATAAACAGCAGGAGCAGGCAAACATTTTCGCAGCGCAGTAGAAAGAGAGGGGCATATTACTTCCTCTCCTGCGCCGCGCCGGCGGTCTACTCTCCCTCCGACTTACGAATTTTCGATCAGCGGGTCAATTCACGTATTTAAAGCAGTGCAGTTGCAGTTCAGTTGCAGTTAACTTTCGATTAAAACGGCCATTTTCGTATTCTTGCAACTTTGGGATCGACCTCAAATACGCTTGCGTCAAGTAAGCGTCTCGAGAGCGCAATAACCACATTTTAGTACGGTGCGCAAGCGTTTTTGAGATCGATCCCAAAGTTACAAGAATGCGAAAATGGCCGTTTTAATCGAAACTTAACTGCAACTGCACTGCTTTAAATACGTGTAGTGACCTGGTGCTGGTCGTGTGTCCTGACGCGAGTGTTCTGCCATGAGTTTAACATATTTTTTACCCCTCTCAAAAGTGCACGATGCCGCTAAAGAAGATTTAACTTCAAAAAAATGAAATTAATGTCGTACGCGGAAAATTATTGAGCACTCGTGATAAGCTACTCGATTTTACGTAATAAGAATAGGTACTACGATCGTTTTCCACCACCCCAAAGTGGCACACGCGCCGCTTTAAGTAATTTAAGGTTTTTATTAAAAAAAAAAAATGATTAAACTGATTTTTAATGGACTAGGTTACGATATGGAGTTCAACATTTTCGGCTCCAAATCTACAACAAAATCACGGTGTATGTATAGACAGACGCGGAAATCGATATACAATGTAAGATTAAGGAATACTTCATTATGCTTATAAAACCATATCAACCCATATGATATCAACCCATATGATGGCCCACTGCTGGGCATGGGTCTCCCCAGCAAAACCTACCAGTATGTAGATCCTGGGGGTAATTGCCATAATCGCCACGCTTGGCGAGCGGGTTGGCGATCGCAGTAAGACTTTAAGTACGCAGAGGACGCTGCTGCCCGTCCTCCGGTGTGAAATCCCTTAGTCGCCTTGACGACACCCACGCGAAGAGATGGGATGGTACTATTCTTAAGCCGGTACCACACGGCAAAACCTACAAAACCAACTGTAGTATTTATTAGAGCTCCGCCAACTTATCTGTGAAATGGCGAAAATATGAACGAAATTAAGACGAAGCATATGATCATCTGAGAATCTGACGGCGCAGCGTTGCCGTCAGATTCTCAGATGACTAGACTAGACTTCGTCTCAATTTACCCTAGATTCAGTATTATTAAAAAAAAACAATACCCTTTATAAAAACCCTACATTATGTTTTCTTCATTTACAAATAAAACATAAATAAATATTTTTAAAACAACAATAATAATATTATTATTGTCACATAACAATGAAAGTATCCTCTGCTGCATCGCTATCTGTTTTGTCATACTTTATACATGTTATTAAATTTTGTCTAACATTGTTTTTGTAGGAGTGAAGTTAACACAAAATTTGTTTGCCCAACGTTTCCGATTTCAGTGCAAATCAAGATAAGTAGCAACACTAAACCGACGGTGACGACACCCTTCAGTTGACAGTTAACTTATGACGTCATAGGTTGCTATTCCATACACATTTCTATAGAGTTAGTCGTTTTGACATTTCATAAAAAGAGACTGATTTGACTTGATAGTCAACATCCCCATTTGTCTACAGTACAAATGGGGATGTTGACTGTCAAGTTAAATCAGACTCTATAGAAATGTGTATGGAATAGTAACCTATGACGTCATAAGTTCCTATCATCAATCATTACTTTTAGTACCTATTCGTTTTCATGCTTTTAAATTCAAAAACATGTTAAATTGTAAAAGAACACTTATTTTCAGAGCAATTTTTAGATCTACTATTACCTGATTGTATAAAATAATTTACTTTTATTGTAGTCAACTATCCAATTGTTAAGCTGTCAAACAAAAAACAAAACATTGACGTATAGACCTAACCATAATCTCATAAAATGTACTACTCTCTATAAAGAGACAACGCTATTTGTGACTGTGACTGCCTCTGTGGCGCGGTGGGAGTGTTGACTGTTACGCAAGAAGTCGTGGTTTCGATCCCCACCCAGGATAAAACTTTGTGTGATGAGCACGATGGTTTATTCTGTGTCTGGGTGTTATTTATCTATAATATGTATGTATTTAGAAATCTAGTCTATCTAGTGTGTTTATCAGTTGTCTGGTTTCCATAGTACAAGCTCTGCTTAGTTTGGGATCAGATGGCATTGTGTGAGTTGTCCCAAGATATTATAGATATTAAAGACAGGGCCGCAGATTTTCTCTATTTTTTCGCTTTGCAGTCAATATTTTTTTTTTTTTAAAGTGATGGCGCGGTCCAGGTCTATACGTCAATGCGTATATCGCATCTATCTAATAACTATCGGTATCTTCACATATTACCAGTATGCGTAGACTTCCTTACAAGTTCTCATTCCACGTCAGATCGAATGGAAATAAGATGTTCAACAGTGGACGTAATGGCATCGAAACTAAGTGAGGTCTTCCCGCCATGAATAGTTAAGCAAGTAATAGTAATAACACTGGTTTTTGAATTAACTCGTTATAAGTGCCTACACAGACGAATTGCTTCGACCGTTCGAAATTTAAATTTCAAATTCACTATTCTAAATTCAAATATGCAATAATCTGCTTTCTTAATTTGAAAACTGGTCAGGTGTGCATTATTACCGTACGGTATAGTGCAGTGTAACTACTTGATGTTGTGGTTTTACCTTTTTAGAATTTAACTGGTTTTTGTATGTGAGAAACTTACGCATACTCAAACGAGACTTCATTTTAAGTTCTGTCAAATGTATTTCTGTCTTTTTCTTTTTACCTTAAAGTGACAGTGACAGTATGAAAGTTAACTGTTTTACAATTAATTTGCTCTTGAGTAGGTAATTGGCTGTAAGAATATCAGATTATTCCAATGTCCTCAGCGTTGTAATGTCAATAATATTGCGCTACGCATTCAAAATCGTAGCGCGTAGTGCTACGAGAAATAAAGTGTATATTTTTTCCATCCAATTAATGCTGTTTTATTCCATAATAACAGTCCCAAAATATATTTTTAAAACTCACTTTACCGTGCAGCTTAACCCGCGTTAAGTTTTATTTTGATAGCCTATGTGGTATTCTGATGCATTAATTAGAGGTATAGTATGGTAAAGTTTCATTATAATTCATCCAAAATTTTATGTAAAGAAGCCAAAATCATCCATCTTTTTTCCCAAACTTTCGGATTTATGATATTGTGATAGTAGTATTTTTATAATTGAAACTGATTTGAATTTTCTTGGACTTTCTCGAGCGCTATAGATACACGACCTGCCTAAAGAGTCCGTAATCCCATAGACATACATAATTGGTTTAGAATTTTGTGATTTTTACATATGTGTGTGTCAATCGGGTAAATAAAGGATTCGTAACTTTAAATATTAACGTTATTAAGTCCCATAATATATAAGTATTTTTACAAATTGTTTTGGGACAACTCACACAACATCATCTGATCCCAAACTAAGCAGAGCTTGTATTATCGCAACCAGACAACTGATAAGCATACTTATATATCTAATATATAAAATTCTCGTGTCACGGTGTTTGTAATTTAACTCCTACGAAACGGCTCGACCGATTGTCATGAAATTTTGTGTGCATATTGGGTCGGTCTGAGAATCGGACAACATCTATTTTTCATCCCCCTAAACGTTAAGGGTAGTCCAACCCTAATTTTTTTTTAAATTTTTAGGTAAATTTTTATTATTTTATGATACCGGATTCAAAAATACGTATGTATTTTTGAATCCGGTATCCTGAATTTTCACCCTTCTACGATCAACCCCTATTTTTTTATTTACCCCTATTTTTCAAAAACGGGTTAATTTGACGCAGACGAAGTTGCGAGGGTCAGCTAGTTTCTAAATAATATTATAGACAAATTACACCCAGACACAGAATAAACCATCGTGCACATCACACAAAGTTTTATCCTGGCTGGGGATCGTACCCACGACCTCCGGTTTAGCAGTCAGTGTCACTAACCACTAGACCAACGGGCCAGTTGATATGCTGTGAGATATTTTAATAGATGCAGTATGGAAAGTTCCGAAGCAACTATCGAAGCAGTCCTCAGCATACCGTGTACCCCGCCACTAACACATCAACTATGCTAATTGTAATATGTCGTAGATAACGATCGGCTAACGGTCGGGATCGATCGTGTGGCCATAATTGTACTTCGGTTATAGTTATTAGTCAGCGCGTGCGACGCCCGCAGGCTGTGACGTCACACTTTAGATTTATGGGTCATTCTGTAAAATTATGTCTTTTGGTAATTTCTTTGGTAATTGTTTTTGGAACGAAGATCCTTATCACGCGTTGTGAAAGGGGGCTAGACGGGAAAAAATCATACGAAAAGTTGTAACGACACTTTTTGCTATAGTAAGCTCTCTCTCTCTCTCTCTCTCTCTCTCTCTCTTATAATAATTATTACTATATGATTAAGTTTATATTACATTATATTTGTTAATAATAAAAAAAATATTGTTATAACTAAAAAAAAAAAGATTACAATTCCTTCACTAATTAATCGAAAGGAACTTCGTTCTATCCGGATGTCCCTTGACACCACTCAAGTTTTTTTTTTACTCCTTTTTTTGTTTACGTGGTGTCTGAATGATGACAGTGACTCGTCACTTGCCATCACTTACGAACTATAACACCTGCAAGTTTGTGATCATGTTTTATCATTGGGTATGGTTGTAAAATTCTCCAAGTGTCTTTCTTAAACCATTATTGGAACGAAGTTTCTTATCGCGTGTTGCGAAAGGGGGCTAAACGGAAAAAATTAAGACCAAAAGTTGTAACGACACTTTTTGACACACACAAGCCGTGCGGCGTGCGCGTAAGATATGAACATCTAATTTGAGGAAAAGTCACCTGTCGATTTGGTCTAGATGCATAAATTCGGTACACAGTGTTGGTGACAGTTGTGTAGCTGTGGGTTCGAGCCTTCGGTGTACAATCGTCTTTTTGTAAGTTATTTCAAAAGACTAAAGGTTGTAACGACACTTTTTGCTATAGTTGTAAGCCGTACGGCGTGCGCGTGTTTCTCTGTCTGTCTCTCTCTCATAGAAAGCAAGCCAGTTATTTTCGTCTCGTCTTTCTATTTCGCATTGAACAGTGAGATGCCGCGACGATTATAAAAAAAAAAAAAACATTAGTTAAGAAATTCGTTCCATCCGGGTGTCCCTTGCCATATCTCAAGTTTTTTCATTTTTTATTGTGGCCTTAAATTGTTAAAATAATAATTATATGTTACTTTCGTTCTATTTTTAATGTGACAACCAGTTTATTGTGATTCCACAGACCAAGAAAATAAAACACAATACACTTTTTGATTGACAAGCTATCATAAAAATATGTCTCATCTACTTATCACATGATGCAGTGGTTGGGTCTAGGTGTCGTTTATTTATAATTTGTATGTATTCAGAAATATATAAGTAGGTATATAAATTGAGTACACCTTTAAGTAACACATTTTATAATTTATTAATGCGCCGCACTCATTTAAAACTAGACTTATACAACATAATTATTGCGCCAGAGGAAATATATAATTTTGAAGAATCACCCTTACATTGTAAGTACGTGTCCGTTTGGAGGTTGGACAGAGAAATGGGCCTAAATGAGTAGGGTCTTTTGTTTTAATTGCACTTTATGAGGGCAAAGGGAATGGGATGATACAGCCACAGATTTACCTTATTTTTTTTTATTAATGATGAATTTTATATTATTCGTATATACGACGTTATTCGTGGGATGGTGCAAACCTGAAAGTAGTTTGCTCAGAATCAGTAACGCAATCGCAATCCAATGGGGGTAGTTTTGGACCTTGTAATATTTTATTTGTGGCCATAAAAGCTTCTGAATTAAACAGATAAACCCATCGAGTTTGGGCTCGATTGGTTTGTCTTAAGGAATACTTTTTTTTAACACCAAATCTACACACACACTAAACTAAACACTAAAAGTTTGTTTTATTAATATTTTTTTACAATTAACTTATTTGGTTTATGTGCAAAGTGATAGAGATCATTTTGAAGAGAAAAGAAATAAAAATCTTTATACCTTGGGTGGGGATTATTATTTGTTTATTTTTTTTTAAAGTTAACATCCGCACCGAGTACCAAGCCCTGTGTCGCTGGAGACTTGACGGATAAATACAAAGTACGACTCAGTCTTAAAACAAAATAAAAAATAAAATAAAAAAAACCTTTATTCACATAAGAAGCAAAATACTACACTTGTGAAAAGTCAATTTTACATGTAGGTACATGTAATGTCTGTTCGCAAACAATAGGTAAAGCCAGAAAAAAGAATGAGCCAATAAAAACTCGTGGCCACTCTTTTCATATTGCCAATGTTTACAAAATTTATTTGTTTAAAAAATGTATATGCAGGTAAGGTGCAGCCACCATTAAATTATACACCATATTAGAGGACTGATGCAAAAAAAGATATCAACAGTTGAGCAAAAATATTAAAAGAAGAAATGAGATTGAATATATCATCCATAAAACTAGTGTCCTGTGTGTTAATCTAAAGCCTACCTTAAACAGTCAATATTATTGTGGCAATAGTATTGCTCCAATAATATAGACCGTGTAAGGTCCGCTTAATCCACGACCTCTTGCATAGCAGTTATATTCCTTGAGTACCTACTACCACTTCTGTTTCATTTCAAAGTCATGTAGCTTTACTACCATTTTATGCTTTTTTGATGTGATAACGTCTTATAAATCGATGACCGGCTTTCACGAAAAAGTGTTACGTTATTGACTGGTTGTTAAGCAACGGTCGCGTAATTGATTGGTTGTTAAGCAACAGAAAATGGCGATTGAAGCGACATGATATGTGATACAATTGGAACTAACGTTATTGACTGGTTGTTAAGCAACGCGAATGGCGATATATGTCATTAATGTTTTCTTATGACGTTATCACGTAAAACCGACTTTAGAGACAACCATTTTTTTATTACTGTTTTTTATTGTTTGCCGAAAATAAATGATTTTTATTTCTTTTTCTTTCTATTTAAGAAGATAAATAACATCTATATTCTTACGCCAACGCTGATAGAGACCATAGAGAAAGCTCTCTACATCGACTGCAGTTAATAACAGCTCTATAAATCAGAATGATATCTTAAGACACATCTCAGGAAGACGAATATTGCGTCTGTAACTTGAGATAGAGTAGGTACCTTAAACGAATTAAATCCTTTTAAAATTGTTCTATTTGTAGAACAATTAGTATAAACGAAATAAATCCTTTAAAATTGTTCTATTGCTAGAACAATTAGTATTTTCTTTATTGATCTATTTTTCTAATTTTTAACCGCCTTCAAGAAAGATGGCTCTCCGTTTGACCTGTATGTATGTATGTATTTTCTCAAAAGCTACTGTTCAATTAGGAAGTCAATATTGACTGCAAAGCGTGAAAGAAAAAACTCGTGCGGCCTTTGACCACAAAGTAGCGTTGTCTCTTTCTATAGAGTGGTCAATTTTGTAAGGTTATAGCGCAGTCCTAGTCCATTGTAGGTATATTGCAATGTCACACTATTATAAAAAAAGTCGTAAAGTAGAAAAGCAAGATTTAAATAGATTTAAGGTGCGCTTTCTAACCTATCTACACCTTTTTACTTAGAACATTATTGGTTCAACGGGTGAAAATACATAAAATACTAAAAGCCATCAGCAAATACTTGACATTGGCCAAAATTGGCCTAAAATCGGCTAAATAAATACATTAATATAAAGTACTAGCTGTGCCAGCAAATTCGTCGTCATCCGCATGATGTTGCAGTGCTGCTTTCTCCCTATCGACGTTAGCGTGGTGATTAAAAGTAGATAAGTTACTAACTTAGTTACTCCTTACATTCTCAGGAGGGTTAGACAAAAAACATTCGTTCCGTGGCGAATTTGATAACGCCGTACTAGTCGTTCGCAAAAAAATAAAAAAATGTCTATGGTCTCCACCGCAAACGTCAATTCTATACTTTATTTCTTTTATAATATCGACGTCGCTTTTCGAATGTGACTTCTAGACCCCAGCTGTCTGACAGTGAAAGTCCCGTCAAAATACGTCAAGTCGTTTCGGTATTAACCCAGCAAAAAAATAAAAATTGTGTTTTTGCTATCAGCAACATTTTATTTATTTGTGTAGAAGATTTAATAAAATAATGTTTTTCCTACTAAAACTAAAACAAACCGAACTTTAAAAATAGGCTACTTCACAATACGTAGAAAGAGAAGTACATATTTTTCAGTTTCTAGTCTTTACTACAAACTTCTTGCCATCAACTCAACAAGAAAAACACGGAGCTCTAACAATGGTGACAGATCAGTTTGCCGCCATTTTCACATCTCCCCTGCGTAAAAAATAAAATCATCTTTATTTTCCCCTCTTTGTAATAACAATGGTACAGATATACATAATGAGGTTATGGCGACCACAGTGCGATAAATTGGCACAATTAATGGTACCGAACGTGTTAGGGTGGCTGGTGGTACTATCCATTGAATACTTGAACGATACCTAAAGGTTAGGTATTATTCTAGTATAAAAAGGCATTTGCCCTTGTTGTAACATTCTTACTAGTGGTACAATACAGGCAAATGCTCAATTTCGTAAAGTATTTCCAGCGAGTACATTTTTTTAAAGTTAGTAACATTTTTTTTTAAAAGTTAACTTGCAATGTTCCCACATTGCTAGTTAACTTTAAAAAAAAAGTCCCACATTACTAGCAATCTTGTTAACCCCTCCAGCTAAGCTTAAAGGCTTGTGTTAGGAGTGGGTTCACGTCGGTAGTATAACGGGTAGGATTCGAACCAGCGACCTCACGATTGCGAGACCGATGTCTTAGCCATTAGGCTACCGCCGCTTCGTTTACCAGTAATATTTCTTTCTGTCTTGCATACACTCCCGTCATCTACGCTCGTGCCGAGCTCTATAAAACGTTACCAGATCGCTCGTTGGTTTAAAATCAGATTATAACAAAACATCGAGCGTGTGTTCGAAGAGTGGTTCGAGGAAATTTAACAACAGCGAATGCTCGACGTTCTGTTACTAGTAAATGCTGAAGTGTAAACTCATCTTAAAAAAGGAATTTTGCCTTCTGTCGGTATAGTTAGGTATATCGTAAGAGTTACAATAAATGCATTTTTGAAAGATAGAAAAATTTGAAATCCAGACTCAGGAATCGAACCCGAGACTTCCGTAGCCAAAACGGGGCCAGAAGCGAACCACCTATCTGGACTATGTTATTAGATTTCGAATTTTTCTATCTCTTGTTGCTCGCGAATTTAAGTATATAAGTATATAAGTCTCGGGTTCGATTCCTGAGTCTGGATTTCAAATTAGTCTATCTTTCAAAAATGCATTTATTGTATTTGTTAAGTTATTGGCAAGAAATGCCTATAAAAATTACTTCAATATCGTAAGAGTTACCTGTATTAGTTCTGAAAATGATTTACTTTTGTAAGTAATGATTTTGCGTGAGAAATTAAGGCCATTCTTTTCTTTCTTTTGCAAAACATTTATACTTATTCAGTAATTTTGCCAAAATATTGGCCAAATTACTGCTGCGTTTAACTTTTTATGCATTAATGCATTTCAAGTTTTAAACTTGTAAGTGGATATGTTTTGCCATTGAGGCTGATATATCCAATCTCGTGTACTTCTCTTTCTACATATTGTGAAGTAGCCTATCAGTCCTATAATATGGTGTATAATATAATAGTGGCACCTTACTGCATATACAGTTTATAAGCAAACAAACATTGTAAACATAGGCAAATTGAAAAGAGTGGCAGCGAGTTTTTATTGCCAGTTCTTTTCTCCGGCTTTACCTATTGTTTGCGAAAAGGCATTACATGTAAATGTAGAATCGACATTTCACAAGTGTAATAATTTGCTTCCTAAGTGAATAAATATTTTTTTATTATTTATTATCTGCTTGCTTGCTACTTTTTGGACAATACACGCTTTGCAGTGAATATTAACTTTTTAATTAAAAGGGATGGCGCGGTCTAGGTCTATACGTCAATGCTCACTTTGTAACGGGGTAGCCAACGTACCTACAGTACTATATAGCCAACGTACCTACAGTACTATATAGCCAACGTACCTACAGTACTATATAGCCAACGTACCTACAGTACTATATAGCCAACGTACCTACAGTACTATATAGCCAACGTACCTACAGTACTATATAGCCAACGTACCTACAGTACTATATAGCCAACGTACCTACAGTACTATATAGCCAACGTACCTACAGTACTATATAGCCAACGTACCTACAGTACTATATAGCCAACGTACCTACAGTACTATATAGCCAACGTACCTACAGTACTATATAGCCAACGTACCTACAGTACTATATAGCCAACGTACCTACAGTACTATATAGCCAACGTACCTACAGTACTATATAGCCAACGTACCTACAGTACTATATAGCCAACGTACCTACAGTACTACATATATAGCCAACGTACCTACAGTACTATAGAGGTCAGTGCCTTCATGGAACATAGTTCTTATTTATCACGCGGTCTACTCTAACGTACAACACCATTAATTTAAAAGTAATAGCGACTTATATGAATAGCTAACAAAAAGGAAACAATCCCCAATAGGCTTATTGTCCGATTAACTCGGGTCACCGCACCCCACTCGACTCTATTGATTTGTTTTTTATGCATACTAGTGATGTCACTTTTGACATCTCGTGTAAGAGTTTATTACGTTCGATTATTTAAAATACTAATAAAAATTGCTATTTAAAGAAAATAAAAGTCAAAGTACTTTATTCACTTAGGTTACGTAATGCAATGCTTATGAACGTCAGACAACATTTGGAACAGAATTAAATTATACATTTAATGCAGTGCAGGATAATAAAAAATCAAATAAAGGCAACCGCCATCTCATATAATCTTAGATATTAACGAGTCATCAGATTTGCGATATTAAGTAACGTTACCACTGTTGGTCCATAGATTAGTAACCATTTTCAAAAAATATCAGTGCCTCGAAGAGCACGTTAAGCCATCGGTCCTGTGCCTAATCTCTCTCCGCTTGTGGGATCGAACTTTGAGAGTGAGGAAATAAAACTTAAAACTCAAATATCTTTATTTCGTAACACCAAACCAATGATTGTTTAAAAACGTCAAATTAATTTCTACAAAGTAAAAGAATAATAAAATTATAATATACGGTTAAAAAAAAACAAATTGAAGTTAGGCGACAATAGGGTAGATGACTGTCAAGTCAAATCAGTATCTTTTTAGGAAACGTCAAAACGTTGCGTCCCGTACTAATTTATATGAAATACAAAACAATGACGTCGTTCTTTTGTATGGTCAAATCATGTAGTTTCAATGTTTGTTTTGATGTTTATAAATTCATGACAACGTAAAATAATTGTAAAGAAACATTGGTTTTAAGAATATTTTTGCAAATGCTATTTCCTGTAAAGTTTATAATAATTTATTGTTATTGTAGTAATCTACCCAATTCCAAGTGCAAAGCTCATGAGAAGTAGCTGCAAAGAAACTCATGGGTCACTCTGTTCAAATCATCAAGTTTTCCTTTACAATAATAATTTTATTGAACGAACTTATATGTTTGGTGAGTGTAATCCATATCCATACTTCCATACTAATAGTATAAATGTGAAAGTAACTTTGTCTGTATGTCTGTTACGCTTTCACGCTCAAACAGCTAAACCGATTTAAATGAAATTTGGTATGGAGATTGTGAGTTTGAGTCCCTGGGAAGGACATAGGATAGTTTTTATCGCGATAACCGGCACCCACGCGGGCAAAGCCGCGGGCGAAAGCTAGTTGTTATATTAGTAACTATAAAATAAGTAAATATATAAATAGAGAGTGCACATGTGTCTGTCCACACACTTGCCTAGGTATTATAATATCTTCTGCGTTAGTTGGTTAGTCTCCACCTCCGAAATTGAAATCGATTAGGAGATACCAGTATTTTTTGTATGTATAGGACCGATTTTTGATTTAGGTGAATCCAAAAATAGCTTGTACTCTAAAGTAATGTTTAGAATTACAAACAGTTTATTTTTAACACGTTGTTTATGAAAAAAGGACAGCAATTAGGAGTTCTACGTAGACTGTTTGTAAATATTTTATTTTTATTACTTGTAAGAATTTTTTATAATATAAACTTATTGAAAGGACTATTCTTCTAATAAGTTTTTTTTATGTATAAAAATAGAACGAAAAGTAAAGAAAAAGTATTTCATTATTGCTTATAATGAAATATTTATAGATCATTTTAATAATATTTTGATTTTTTAAAGGGATCTTGCCATAATGTTACATCTAAAATCGTGACTTTTCTGTAGCATTTTGCTTCCTAAGTGAATTTGAATTTCTTAGTATAATAATATTATCTGATAGCTAGTAAAGACCACAAAGTTTTTGAAACTCATTATACAAAATTGAATAGGTAGGAAGGGAATAGAAAGGTTTAACTTACTATTTTTGTAAAAGTGACAAAATAGACATCTATCTACTTACATTTAAACTTTCGCGTTGCATGATTATAACTATTTTATACTATTACTATTTTATAGTCCGCTTGTGACCACGGCTGGTGCAACCTGGTCGAAACGTTAAGCAATAGGGTATTTGACTAAAGTCAAATCAGCCTCTTTTTAAGAAACGTCAAAAATGAGCCGCTCTGTACAAATTTGTATGGAATGCTAGCATATGACGTCACGTTTTCTATAGTCAAATTATTTAGTTTCAGTGTTTCTCTTTATGATTATAAATTAAGTAACACATTAAATTAATAAATAAACATATTTTTTAGAACACTTTAATACATATTTTTACCTGGTTATTTTAAAATATTTTATTTTGATAGTAGTCAAATACCCAATTTTAAGGTAAACAATGCGTGTTAATTCCCGTACAATAAATAGTTATCTATCTACTTATCGATAGGTAAGTACTGTGTCCCATCACTAGCCTTAAAGAATTAAACAGTAATATTATTTGGACAACCTTTAATACTTTCTTTGATCTTCAAAAGGACATAATATTCGCCCAAAGTAAATTACAAAATGATATAGCATTTTAATTAACAACTGACTCTGTGGCGCGGTGGGAGTGTGTCCGACTGCTACGCAAGAGGTCGTGGGTTCGATTCCCACACGGGACACCACTGTGTGTGATTCACAAATTGTTGTACTTTGTGTCCGTGACTTGTATGTTTGTAAAGTCCCCCGCGACACAAGGCTTGTAACATACTGCGGGCGTCGCCTTTTTCAATAAAAAAAAAAAAAACCAACAAAATATTTCTTGATTATGTATCTGAAGTTGAAAAATTAACAAGATGTACTTAATGTTTTTTATAATAGTAGTATCTCCTAATCAATAATAATAATATCTTGGGACAACTCACACAACGCTATCTGATCCCAAACTAAGCAGAGCTTGTACTATGGCAACCAGACAACTTATAAACATACTTATATATTTCTAAATACATACATATTAAAGATAAATAACACCACACAGAATAAACCATCGTGCTCATCACACAAAGTTTTATCCTGGGTGGGGTTCGAACCCACGACCTCTTGCGTAGCAGTCGGATACACTCCCACCGCGCCACGGCGGCCAATCTCATTAGAGACTAGCCAATTACGCAGAAGATATTATAGTGCACAAATACTCTCTATCTATTCCCTCACCCTCATAGTCCGATGGGACGGAAATCCGACACGACCGAAAAGAGATTAGGCGCCGGACCGACGGCGTAACGTGCTCTTCGAGGCACGGGGTGTGACAATGTTCGAAAACGGTCACCCATCTATGGACCGACCTTGGTAACGTTGCTTAACCTCACAGATATCTCGATCAGCTCGGTCTCTAAGCAAGGCAATAAAAGGTTATGAAAATATATATATTACGGGTCTTAATCGCGTGAATAATTTAAGGTAAAATACCTCGTTTATTGCCCGACGTTTCGACCGTATTGCAACGGCTGTGGTCACGGGTAGACTCTACCCGTGACCAAAGTATTTTACCTTAAATTATTCACACGATTAAGATCCGTAATATATATATTTTCGTAATGTGTACAAATCGCAAAAGTTTATCAACATTAATAAAAGGTTAGATACATAAGCTATGATGTGATTATGTTCTTGAACCACGCCGTTATACATACATGTATATTTTATTAGCTTTAGTATTCGTGTGGATATCCTATGTCCTTTACCAGGACTCAAACTATCTCCATACCAAATTTCATCAAAATCGGTCTAGCAGTTTATGAGTTACCTTCACATTTTTTAAACATTGATTCTCAGTTAGGCATCCGTCAGTTTATCATTTTTTAAACTACCAGAACGGATAAGTATTACGTGTTTTTATTTTATAAAGTACCTAACGGATAAGTATTACGTGTTTTTATTTTATAAACTACCATAACGGATAAGTATTACGTGTTTTTATTTTATAAAGTACCTAACGGATAAGTATTACGTGTTTTTATTTTATAAAGTACCTAACGGATAAGTATTACGTGTTTTAATTTTATAAAGTACCTAACGGATAAGTATTACGTGTATTTATTTTATAAACTACCATAACGGATAAGTATTACGTGTTTTTATTTTATAAACTACCTAACGGATAAGTATTACGTGTATTTATTTTATAAACTACCATAACGGATAAGTATTACGTGTATTTATTTTATAAACTACCATAACGGATAAGTATTACGTGTTTTAATTTTATAAACTACCATAACGGATAAGTATTACGTGTTTTTATTTTATAAACTACCATAACGGATAAGTATTACTTGCTAAAAAGCCTGAAATTAGGTGTACCCACGTAACTATTAAATACTAAAAGGGTACTTTAAACTATTATAATAATCTAGGCTAAACTTTCTAGACTAAACATTGTTATTTGTGGAAGGTTTGCCTTTCGCAGTTCACTAGTTATACCCACTAAATAAGTTGGAAATACAAAGATTTTCTCTATTTATAACAATAACATATCGTGGCCATAATGCTAAAGGATTAACTTAAACAGAGTAGTGTTTATACAGCGGTATAACAACTCTTTGGGTAGTTGACTACAATAAAAGTAAATTATTTTATACCAATCATGTAATAAAAGATCTTAAAATGCTCTGAAAATAACTGTTATTTTATATTTTAACATGTTTTTGAATTTAAAAGCATGAAAATGAATGCTAAAAGTAATGATTTGACGATAGGAACTTGTGACGTCATAGGTTGTTATTCCATACACATTTCTATAGATCGTATCGTTTTGACATTTCATAAAAAGAGACTGATTTGACTTGACAGTCAACATCCCTATTTTGAGCGGAGTTTGAAGGTTTGAAAAGAGAATGATCTGTTGTTTTTTTTAAATTATTATTATTATTTTTTGCATTGTCTTCGCTCCATAGACGTAAAGAACAAGACTGCGCCATAACCTCACAAAATTGACCACACTCTAGAAAAAGACAACGCTACTTTGTAGATAATACCTGTCAAAGGCAGCACATGTTTTTCTCTCTTTCACGCTCTTTTTAATTGAATGGGATTGCACGGTCCAGGTCTATACGACAATGTGTTTCCTAGATTTGCGACTTGATTCTTTTTTTTAAATTGAAGACATTGTTAACGTGTTTTTTTTATTAAGATAACTAGCAATGGGAGTTGTAAAAATGGCGGAAAACTGACATGTTGCTATTTATACAGCTCTGCGTTTAAAGTGTAAAACAGTGTAAAATATACTTGAAATACGTGATAACTGGACAAGAACGAGACTTTGTGATTGAAAGAAGAAAACTGTAAATACATTATACTTGAAACTGGCGTATGCACATAATGTGCGAGCCATAATCTCTACCGATTAATATTGGAGGGAAGAGAAAAAAAAACTAGCAATGTAGGATTGTGGTCCCAAATTACTAGCAATCCTGTTAACCCCTCCAACTGAGCTCAATGGCTTGAGTTAGGAGTGGGTTCATGTCGCGTCGCGTCGGTAGTATTCGAACCACTTCACGATTGCGATAGTAATGTATCTTATTAGGTAAGGTAATGTATTTTACTAGGAAATTAAATAACATAATAAAACCGGACAAGAGCATGTCAGATCCTGCACAGAGTAGGGTTCCGCAGTCGTTATCAAAAATAAATGCACTACATATGAAAAAAATTGATTTGAATATTGCACCAACAGAAGAGTACTTACGCTCTTTTGTTGACAAAAGCAGTTTTCCGGCAATAACTCAATGGCGGTTTATCTGATCATGTCGAAAATAATTTTAGTTTAAAGTATTTATTAAGTACTTTTGTGATTTTTTTTTCATATATTTTGGGTAACAAAAGATAAGGGGACACAATTTAGGCAAGCAAAATTTGGAGCGATTATTTCCAAAAATATTCACTAACTGCTGGTCTTAATAATCAATCTATCGATGGATTGGCTACTAGAGCTATATATATTTGACATAAGCTCCATACAAAATATTTAAAATTTCTACCTCCAGTAGCCAAATCCATCGATAAATAGATTATTGAGACCGGCCGTAAATCATAAAAGTTTATAGAGACCTGTCGAATGACGTGCCACACGTTGTTTGCTGAAAAAAAAATCACCTTCTGTTACATACATGTATGGAGTGCCCCTCTAAATATGTTTATTTTTATTATTTAGCTATCAAACTAAGCAGCGGCTACTACAAGACACTTTTCCACCAAATTTTGTCAATATCATTGTGTAGTTTTTGAGTTAGGATGCCTGTGACATACGGACCGACAGATAGATAGAACATGACGAAACTTTACCTAGGGGTTCAGTTTTTGCCATTTTGGCTACGGAACCCTAAAAACTTATTCTGTGTTACTTTGGATTTCTTCTTGTTATTATTTTTGTTATTGAGATGATGGCAATCTAGCCGATTTTTCAGACAATTTCTGGCAGTGTCAAATATTTCGTGCACAAGAAATATTGATAAAGCCATTATTTTAACTGCATAAAATGAGTCTTATTGATTTATCCACCTACGTATTTTACGTATTCCTGCAAACGGATGCAAGCATCCCTAAAATACACACACGCTCTCTTTGCATTTTTGTTCATGATAAAAATCATAGAGATAAAGATGAATGTAGAGCTTAAAACTCCTTTCAAACCAATTTGAATTTCGAACGAAACTTATGTTTAAAATCTGCCAAAAAAGTACATTCAGTGAAGACAATGTAAGGATGAATTGTTAATAAAAACAAAGAGCAGAGGACGTTTCGACTCTTAAAACGCTCTTAAACCGGGAACGAGGCACAGAACACCCATAACACGCCAATTATTACACGCGAAATGCTTGAAATATCCGAACACAGCCGTTTGGCTGCATGCGTGGAATACCTTTAACAACCTACGGGTTAAAGAAAAGAGTATTTGGAGCGAAAAAGTCGTGATAGTTATTCAAAAAAGGAACGACGGGCAATTACTGGCACGCGAGCGGCCAGTCGCGCGCCTGATTCGGATGTGTTTACACTGACTGGTCTTACTCAATGGAACGTGGTTAAGTCGAGGTATTGATTGTGAAATGATTTCGTTTTGCTGATTTCTGTTATTTAATACATATTTATACTCACATAAATTTTTTAATAATATTATTAAGAAAGTAATAGTTTACTAAGTTACTCTTTAGCGCCGAGTGCATAGATAAACCATCTACTTTCTTGAAATAGGTATCGTGTTTTTGATTATTGAATAATTTTAATCAAGACAATCAGGAATACAGATGCTTTTAATCAGAATGCAAATTTTGATTTATAAAAATATGTTTGTAAATTGAATAATTTTAAAAACAATCTGACTTTCTTTATGCAGTGTGTCTATCGGCTTAGGTCGTCGGTCGTCGTGATCGCCGCGAGCCGTTGACGGATCGCTTCGCCTCTCCCGCGCCCCGCTCGCCTCCCGCGCCGCACTTACACCACCTCCTTCATATATCTGGTGGCCTGGTACCTGACCGCTTGCTGATTTGCTTCTGGCCAACCTATTGTGAGGCTAGGAAGCCTATTTATTGCCCTATTTGGTATACATGTTCGTGTATTGAAAACTCTTAGTGTATTATGCAATCCTGGTTATATTTTATGAAGAACATTTTTCTTGAATTACTCTTTGGATACGATATGCGAATTTTAAGTACCAAAATAAAGTAATTAACAATTATTTATACTTAACAAGGCTGGATTGTACGTGAGATAAATTTCAAACAGTTACAGTTGGCGTCAAAATACTTATGACAGTAAGATCAGGCATTGAATGAAACTGTAGCTGAAATCTATAGAGCTTATTTGTTGATGTTATTGTTATATAATCTTGAATACTTATAAAAGTGAATATGTCGTGCCCAGATCGCGAAGTTGATCACTTCATGATGTGGCCAACCATCGTAAAATTGATAATGTGGTCATGAAATGTTGGAATTGATGATATGGACTACTAAAACTATCCATATCGTTTTAACGTTAACTTTTAATGACATGTCAATCCAAGTTTGGCCATATCATTAACGTAATGTGTCTATAATATAAATAGCGTAGTAATTTGTTCGTTTTTCGAATGACTTTTATTAAAATTAAGGAGCGCTATTTTCAATGCCATTGCGTTAACTATTTTTGATTTTTAAAGCCCTTGTGTTTTTTTGAGGTATAAGCTATATTACTGTAAAGTTTCATCAAAATCGGTTCAGTAGTTTTTGCATGGAGCAACAAAAATCCATTCTCACAAACTTTTATTCATATAAATTCATTTTGGATTTACAGGTACTAATAAAATAAAAGTAGGAAGATTCATGCTATTTCGATGGTTACTTTTTGTTAACTTTCATGCCCGAATAGCTCTACAATAACAGCAAGTAAGAATTTAACAATCCAATCGAAGTTTATTGTACTTTGTAACCCTATTCTATTAGAGATAGTCAACAATAGTTCATAAACGTAACTATGGTAACCGAAGCTTTGTAGCCAAGTTATTACGAGGAGGGTTTGTCTTATACCAATATGCACTCCAAACCAAATAGCTGCAGGCGACCATACGACCGGCCCCCTTAGAGGAGAACCCCGCACTGACGCGTTCACCGAATATGTTCCAATTAGGAATAAAATCTATTCTTTTTTCAAATACGTGGCGGGAAACGGTTGCAACGCAGCTGGAGATTGGTAAAAACAATCGACAATGTAGAAGTGTGCGTGCTTTTTTTTAATTTACCCTTCATTCTCGTTAAATGAGGTAAGGGAGCTGTCATCATTTTTACAGTTCCGCATTTTACGTGTGATTATGTGCAAAATTCGGAGGCCAGTCTGTGTACATTTAAAGTATGTATTAAATACTAGACACTGGCAGAAATTGGCTATAAAATCGTCCAGAGCCCCTAGACAAGTGAATTAAACGCTAATCGAATAGAATGACACCGCTGTGTGCGCATATATTGTTTTTATTATATACTAGATTCGCGGTTTTGAGCGCGAATCGACGTCATTCCTACGCCATTCTATTCGATTGTCATTCAAGTCAATTGACGTTTAAGGGCTCGGATTACCATCAACTCAACAAAAAGAAGACGATGAAAGTAGACAAGGTTAAGATACTCAACTTTTTAAAACGATTACGAACACCAAAAATATTGAATTCTTTTTTTTCTTTTTTTTTTCTTAAAAAGATAACTAGCAATGTTGGATTGAGTCCTACATTACTAGCAATCTTGTTAACCCCTCCAGTTAAGCTCAAAGGCTTGTGTTAGAAGTGGGTTCACGTCGGTAGTATAATGGGTAGGATTCGAACCCGCGACCTCATGGTTGCGAGACCGATGCCTTAGTCATTAGGCTACCGCCGCTTCGATATCTCTATATATCTAAGTGGTGACTGAACCACTTACATTGATAAAATTATCAATTGAAAATGTGTATAGGTACCTAAAAATAACATAACAATAACACACATTAATCAGTTCAGCAATCTATGCAAATGAATGCATCTCATGTTTAAAATGGATATTATTATCCTTCATAAAAATATAAAGAACACGCATATAAATATCGCTAATTCTTTTGCCTAAAAAAAAACAAACCAAAATTCGAATTTCGAATCCCCTTCGATGTGCGTTCCGTTTCGCCCGCGGTTATTTACACTGTCAGAACACAACTGCACTACTCTATGGATGAGGATTATGCCGATCCTTCATTACCTAATGGCACAATGAGAGGGGACGTCGCATGATTTAGTTTTGGAGCCTGCTTGCTTTGAAATTTTAAGAAAAAAAGATGGATTACTACGATGAGTGTCTATGCCAGAAAGATTATCTTTTCATCAGGCCTGTTTGCGAGTAGGTATCCATAAAATTAATGGATAAATTGACACTTGAGAAGATGGCGACAAATTGAGGTATCATATTTTCTGGTCATAAATGCGGAGTTGTCTCCGCATTACCATAAGACAATTGCCGCAAACACTATAAGACCAAAACTTTGTCAAAAATAAATCTGGTTGCTTCTGGATTGTTTGTTAGACTTCATTAGAAACAGTTCAGCTCAGTTTGCTTCCATTTTCACAACTCTACGGTATGTTCATCAACCATAGTCATCGATCAATTAAAAAAAAAAAATCACTCGCATTAAACATGTAAAATGTATTTTATCTGTACAAACCCTCGGTCTTATCGATTTATCACGTATTTAATACATTAAATACGTGATAAATCGATAAGACCAAGGCTTTGTACAGATAAAGTGTTGCGCAATAAATATTTCAGGCTGGCAGATATTAGCCAATGAACTAGCTAGATTTCCATTAATTTAAAAGAAAAAGAAAAATTCTATGGCATTTTATCGTTTAAAAAAATAATCTTGAGTTTAAAAATGGAATCGAACATCTCAATCGTTGTAAGATAATGTTGGCAGGCAATGGTGGCAACGTGACTGTACGCAACAAGCTTGTTACTCGCGCGGCGGGCGGCGGCATCCCGTAGCGCGCACCGCTACCGACGCGCGACCGACCGATGAATTTCATTCCAATTTTAAATCCCAGATCCGTTATAAATGCTTCTGGTTTTAAAAATAGGTCGAATACACAGCTCATAAGTATTAATTGAATAGTTAAATTGAAGAAGAGTTAGATATAGTAAAAGTAAGATGATAATTAAAGAGTTTTCATTGAATGTGTCAATAGTCAGCGATAGGTCGAAATAGCAATTGGGAAATATGGCTAGATAGGAAAGAAAATCGTTCCATATGGAGGCCAAAGTCAACTTTGGCGGAGATGCTTCGGTGCTGTAGTTGGTAACTGCTTAAGGCCGGTACCCCTAAGGTGGAGGGTTTAAGTCCCTCCAGAGACAACCTTTTTCCTCTATATATTTTAAAAGAAGAAGAAGACCAAGATCGACAGAAAATATTCCAACACCCGCGCAACGCCCATGACATTATAGTCCGTACAAGTTCCCGTCGGATGCATTTGTTAATTTTAATCTCGTACGATTTTACTTGTATTTGTGTAATAAAAATATATTTGAATATTGCCATGTTGCGACTATAGGTAGACAATTTACCATTATTTTTTTTGCTATTCGTAGCCATACTATGAGGAAAATGTAGGTAAACGTTGTAAAAAGTATGTAGTTTATAAAAGTTAACATTAAAACCTGTGTTATTTATTATTGCCTTTTTTTGCCCTTTTTTGGCTCTTCATCAGCCATTCATTTCGCTCCATCTATTGCTGACGCGCATTTAATGTGTAAGAACCTGAAATACATGTGAACAATATTTCTTGGGTCTTTGTACATATTGGCATCAACATAAAAGTAAGAAGAGGAGAAAGTTACAAGCCATTTGTTTAAAACAAACAAATTCATATAAATCATTACACTCTCAAATAAAACAACATCGTGATATATTCATCAGTAACACATGTTCCAATTTTGAAAGCGGAGCAGTGATTAAACCTCTTTTGTGTAGTGTTGTTCTAAAACAAAGAGCCGCGGCCCGCCATCGCGCCACCATCGACAATTTGAACTGTCTTTAATAAATAATTGAGGCAAAGGCGATGAGATATGCGACCAAGAAGTATATTAATTTGATTTCTGTGTTAATTTCCTGTGTTATTTTTTATGAGTTGAAAGTAATCTCACTGATTTTTCTGTTTATTTTTACATAATTATGTTTATATTGCACTTCGTTCAAATTTCTCAAAAAATTGTCCTCATCCGCTTTACACTTTTTATATTTACACTTGAAGCTGACAGCTTAGTTTGCTGCCATTTCACAACACCTGAGAAAGATCCAATTATTTATTTGTGCGCTCCTGAGGCAATAGTCCCTTCGGATATTGCTATATCTCGGCCAAATACAATACTAATCTATATTTTTAATTTCAGAAATGATTTACTTGAATACAGCGAATACAAAAAATGTTACGTTCTTTTTATTTTTTTCATTTTTTCTGTTATGTTAACAGCAATCTGGGTGATTTTTACTTATTTTTGGCCAGTGCGATATTTGTGTCCTGTTGTGTATATCCGCTTAAAGATTCGTATTTATGTTACCTATTGCTTTTTATATCTCATCTTTACGTAAAGTAGGTAACTAATTTAGTTTTTGCGTCATTAACGTGACATCATAGAGTCATATTAATTCTGTTACCGTCTTGATTTTTTTTGGGTTTGAAATGCGGAGCTATGAAAATGCCTCCATTTTTACAATTGAACAAATATCAAGTCTTTTTTTAACGCGAACTTACTATAACTACTTAGTTTATGTTTAAAATAAATACAGCTTTAATATTAATTACTTTAATGGTCTTTTATTAGAAAATTAGTTTAATTTAATTTTATTACTTTAGTTTAATTGAAAAAATTGTTTCGATATTTAGAAATTAAGCCGTAATTAATTTAGGTGTACCTTCCATTAAAAAAATGTGTATGAAAAGTTACTACTCAATTTATTGATGGAAGACAAAAACGCTTATGATTAAAATGATTTCTCTCACAGGCTATTTCAAACGTACCTAAACTATTATTTAGTTATCCTTGATTTATAAACGTTTACAGTCACCAAACAAACTGGTTCGTTTCATAGATGATTTTAAAAGAGTGGCCCTTAAGTTTCTTGACAGCTTCTTCTCAGCTTTGCTTTACACTTGGAACTGCCGCCTAACTACATTTTGTTTTTTTTTCAAACAATAATTTATTTGGTTTTAGGAAATAGAGATATTTGCTTTTCCGTAATCGGAATGGTTTGTTGCATTTATAAACCATAGACTAATGCAATTAATGATTTTTTTAAACAAAACAATGCGTCATATTAATGTAGGGCGAAAAGTAAAAAAAAATCTTATTGGCGGATTTTATGCGCTTTATTGTACGGCCTGAGAAAAAAAAACATTTCGAAGACCCTTGAGTTGGCTATCAAAATAAAGGCGAGTTCGAAAATATATATAATTATTATGTATAAAAAAGTTTGTAGTAATAAATCATTGAAAAAATAACGAAAATAATAAAACAAATAGTTCTTATTAAATGGCCGTAATTATCTTACAATTACTAAAAAGTAGTAAATAAAAAAATACATTTAAAACCTAAAAAAGCCTGCAAAGAGACAAAAACAAGATACCTACCCTTCAAATTTAAAATCTAGCAGTCGGAGGCATTAATTAATTCCGTTGAACTTAGCATCGTGCCTCCGACTACATGATATTAAATTTGAACGCTAGATATCTTGTTTTTAGCTTTTTTTTTACTAAAACACCCTGTTTTACAGATGTATTTTACTTAAATTTCTTTACTTTAAACACTTTTTATTACACAAAAAGTATTCACAGCATCAATATATTAAAGTAGTTAAAACTGCGTTTGTTATGCATAACGCGTTCATTATCGGTTCGTGTATAATCACCACGATCACCCCTACAGTATAGGGGATGTCACCCTTTGCCCCCCTCCCCCGTCCACGAGGAGAGTTTAAACCTACTGTATTATTTCCAAATTACGAGCAGTTATATTTGCAATTGAATGTGGTGACAAAGAATGATTGTTTATTCAATTTGGTTTTGAATTATTGAGAAATACTGTCGTTAAAAATTTGTAATGTAGAATCATGTTAATTTTGATTATGGTTTTTTACCCGACTGTAAAGAAGGGTTATGTTTTTCGCGCGTATCTTGTATGTTTTTAATATTCTTTTTTACCTGATATCTCACAATCTTAAAAGACGTCGTTAGATTCGTCTTGATCGCCCGAGTGTTCTTAGATATGTGACGTTTGAAAAAAACAAATATGGCGACTGTGAGATGTCAAAATAAAGAGGTGTGAAAAAAAGTTGTTTTGAATACTGCAATATGGATATCAAATTAAAGAGCTCATCTTAAGCATTTCAAAAAGGTATAACATGATTATGACTATAATACTAAAAAAATTAGTTAGTAACCATTCTTTTTTTTCAATAGTTGTTACATCGGTTACGTATTACAACTACAAAAAGAATTAAATAAAAAAATAAATTAAAAATAATAATCTTTTTTGTGCAGGCGGGTTTTTTTATTTTTATATATTTTTTTAATTATAAGTCGACTACGTCGGTGGCACTGTGGTGGTATGTACGACTGCTATGTCGGTCGGGTGTTCGATTTTCAAACGGTACAAAACTTCGATCCATAAAAAAATATTCTAAGTCTGGGAGTACTTTGTGTCTCTTAATTGTAGATATGTTTGTAAAATCTAGGGCTACTTAGGGCTTTGTATCCTAGTGCGGAAGATGTCTTTAAAATTAGTTAAAGTGTTGCATTTGCTTCCTAAGTGCATGAAATTTTATGATTTTGTTTTTAGTATCTATCCGTAGAGAGTTATGTTTGCCCATAATCTTGTTGTGGTTAAAATTTCTTTCATTTTACACATAAGACTTACCTTGATTTTTTAAAATTTATTTTATTATTTAGGAAGTTAACAACTACAATACAAGTTTTAAAAAATACCAATTCAACTAAGTT
Source organism: Herminia tarsipennalis (assembly GCA_945859575.2). Lineage (NCBI taxonomy): Eukaryota > Metazoa > Arthropoda > Insecta > Lepidoptera > Erebidae > Herminia > Herminia tarsipennalis. The sequence continues at coordinate 14,525,777 of OX243849.2, read as the reverse complement.
TTAAAGTATGTTAATAAAATGCCAGTATTAAGAATAAACATTAAACCTTTCTGCACTTAAAACACAAAATATTAAGAGAAATTAGCTGAAAAATTGTCTAGATTACCGAAAGGAAAAAAAGTGCTTACATTTGTCAGCAATCCTCTCACTTTCTCTGTCTTTATTACAAAAGACAACTTTAGTAAATCGTCGTAGATTTATTATCTATACTAATATTATAAAGCGGAAGAGTGTGTTTGTTTGTTTGAACGCGGTAATCTCAGGAACTACGGGTCCGAATTGAAAAATTATTTTTCTGTTGGATAGCCCAGTTATCGGGGAAGGCTATAGGCTATATAACATCACGCTACAACCAATAGGAGCGGAGCAGCATTGAAAAATGTTGCAAAAAAGGGGAAAATTGACGCATACGAAGTTGCGCGGATCAGCTAGTGAATGATGTGTTCTTGTAATATGTGCCAAATATCGGAATGAGGCGGGGCGCTACGAATGCCGGCGGGCGACCATCTGTCATTCTTTCGATGTATTACTACAGGTACTTTGACAGTTAATTATGTGCTATTAAAAATTAATAAATTAAAAACTGATGTAGGATTGTCTGTCCCATATTACTAGCAATCCTGTTAACCCCTCCAGCTAAGCTCAGTGGGTTCACGTCGGTACTTTGTTTTTTTTTTTTTTTGTTAAAGATAATTAGCAATGTGGGATTGAGTCCCACATTACTAGCAATCTTGTTAACTCCTCCAGCTAAGCTCAAAGGCTTGTGTTAGGAGTGGGTTCACGTCGGTAGTATAATTGGTAGGATTCGAACCCGCGACCTCACGATTGCGAGACCGATGCCTTAGCCATTAGGCTACCGCCGCTTCATATATTTAATGGGTAGATCTAACGATTGCAAGTCCGAAGCCTAAGCCATTAGGAATATTTATTTGATAACCTCAAAGCTTGCACGTTTTTTTATCATCTTGATTCTATACCTGATATCTAAAATACTCACACTAAACAGAGCCAAACAACTGATAAACAACTATTTTAAAATATTAAAAGAAGAATACATGAGTTGGATATATCAACCTCAATTGGTATAACCGATACCGATAGCGGTGCACGGCGCCGTTCTCGAAGTTGTTCAAAAATATGTGTACCTCGGGCAGTCATTGCAGTTAAGTAGAAACAACTTCGAGGACGAGGTGAACAGGAGAATTCGGTTGGGTTGGGCAGCGTTTGGTAAGCTACGTCAAGTCTTCTCATCGTCGATCCCACAATGTCTAAAGACTAAAGTCTTTAATCAGTGCGTCCTACCCGTCATGACATACGGAGCCGAAACGTGGACACTGACGGTACGGCTGGTCCACAAGTTTAAAGTCGCTCAGCGGGCTATGGAAAGGGCTATGCTTGGAGTTTCTCTTAGGGACAAAAAAGACAGAAATGAGGTGATCCGGCAGAGAACCAAAGTTATCGACATAGCCCACCGGATTAGCAAGTTGAAGTGGCAGTGGGCTGGCCATATTAGCCAAAGAACCGACAACCGTTGGGGTAAACGAGAAACGTAGTGTAGGACGCCCTCAGGCCAGGTGGAGTGATGATATACGCAAAACGGCTGGCAGGAGCTGGATGCGAGAAGCCGAAGATAGAACAAAGTGGCGTGCAATTGGAGAGGCCTATGTCCAGCAGTGGACAGCGATAGGCTGATGATGAATTGGTATAACATAGTAAGAACATCTAAATATTGGCCAAATATACTGCTAGTAGGTACTAGCACACTGGACTGGCTACTCCGTACAGAGTGACAGCAATTTCTTGTGCCGAATCGAATGAAATTTGACCTTGAGTTTTTCTGACACTTGTCATAAGTGTCAGAAAAACTCAAGGGACGCTCCCTTGAGTTTTTCTGACACTTATGACAAGTGTCCCTCATTACACGAGTTTATACTTCCATTATTATACTTCCATTAGATTTCATCAAATGAGCGTCCAAATGTCAAAATCGAATGGAAGTCGGCGGTAGGCTCAACACTAAAATTGTCAAACCTCAGGGTAATGTCATGACATAAAGTCAATTGTACAAATATTTGTCAGTATCATGTGTTTATTGTACGCTATAACTTGTCTCAATAATAACTAGATACGCGTTCCACAAGTATTTGACAATGATGTCAGTCTCCGTTTGCCGTTATTTTTGCAAATTTTGTCGAAGATGTTTCTATAGAGTTTATAATTAAATTGTGTGTATATATATACTGACTAATAGACTAGACTGTAAACTAATTTTGACAAGTATTTTAAACATCCTATTATATATATAAGTTGATTTAGAACGCACACAAAACAATTCATGCATAAGTTCCATTGCTATTGACACATGCATTCATCTTGTTGTACTTATGTTATTTTTTATTATATAATATATATATATATATATATATATATATATATTTTAAATTGTGTATATTATAATTCAAATTGTGTCTACCCTTCTTATCTTTTGAACCGTATGACCAAAAAATATGCAAAAAAACACAAAGGTAGTACTTAATTAATACTTTAAACTAAAATTTTGAGCATGATCGTATGTAGCGTCATTGAATTATAGACGAAAAACTGCGTTCCTCAACAAAAAAGCGTAAGTACCATGAACATACGCTTTTCTGCTGATGCAATTTTCAAGGCTGCGGAACCTTACACTGAGCATGGTCCGACATGTTCTTGCCTGGTTTTTTATTACCTGACAACAGATAATGAAAACTTAAACGTACTTTATAAAAAAATCAACAATATACATTTTATAGCTTTTAACCTTACGCGGACTTAAGGGATTTCACTCCGGAGGACGGGCAGCAGCGTCCTCTGCGTACTTAAAGCCTTACTGCGATCGCCAACCCGCTCGCCAAGCGTGGCGATTATGGCAATTACCCCCAGGATCTACTGGGGAGACCCGTGCCCAGCAGTGGGCCATCATATGGGTTGATATGATGATGATGATGAAACTTACGCGTTGCATTATAAATACAATTTGACACGGGAATAAACGCGTTTAGTCTAGGTGAAGTACCTAGATTAAACGCGTTTACTAACTACTACTAATAACTTTACCTAGATTAAACGGGTTACACCGTGGTCACAAGCTGACTGAAGTCAGCTTGTGACCACGGTCGGTGTAACCCGGTCGAAACGGCAAGCATAAGGTAAATAACTTTACCTAGATTAAACGCGTTTATTCCCGTGTCAAATTGTGAATATACATTTTATTGATAATAGTTGCGATAGTGACGTTGTGAGCTCGGGTCAGGATGCACCTTTCATCTGCGATATTTTAACGCATAAAATAAAAAATATACTTGTAACACCTTGTAATTCATCCCGTACGACACTATAAGTTAAAATTATCAGAATATCTAGAATTTAATCGACAATATGACTCTTTAATAACTTTGGTATCGATAGTGATGTTCTACTTGTGAATAAATTAATCATATTTTTTATGCAGAGGCGACAGATGGCGTTGTTTACTTGAAATTAATTGCGTGTAAAGACTACTTCTAATTAATATTGCATGAAGATTTGAGTGGGAGTGTAATGACGCTATGGTTTTAATAGGGTACTCAACTTTCAAGAGAATTCAGTATCAGTCCGTTTTTATGTAACGTCAAAATGATTTGTTTCGTGCAAGTAGGTACAGTGGTGCAAGTTTGTATGAAATACTAATTTATGACTTGTATTTGTTTCGCTAACATTTGAAGAGTAGCTTAGTAAATATTTCTTGATTATTATTGGAAAATAAACTCAAACTCAATTATCTTTATTTCGTAAAATCAGGATAATGATTATTTGAAAACGTCAAATTAATACATACTAAAAAATTTATAAAATTATGATTGTTGAAAAAAAAAAAACAAAATGAGGTTAGGCGGCAGTTCTAAGTGTAAAGCTAATGAGGAGAAGATGCCAAGAAACTCATGGGCCACTCTTTTAAAATCATCAAGTTTTTCTTTACAAAAATACATTTTACTGAACGAACCAGTGTTATAAAGGTGTGACATTGTAGTTGTTTTTGAAGTTGAAGCAGTCGAAGTGATTTAGAGTTATGCAAAAGGTAGGTTTCGATTCCTGCACGAGACATTGACTTTGTGTGAACCATAAACGAAACACATCACCACCCACAAAAAAAATTAAAAAACTTCTGTTTGATTTGACCTAATCCCTGTCGGGGTCAACCCCTTCTCAAAGTAATCCTCAACCGAAATCCTGGATTGACCACAAACAACATTTTTGTTCGACAGTGTTTCCAATCATATTCATTTCTTTCTGCATTTTTCTCCGAAGATAGGCTGTGTGGAACGTTGTCATGACTAAATTAATTCGACCATTATAAGTTTAATGGCGGGAATTCAATTATTTGTCGATGGTGTCCGCGCAGCGTGTGTTGGTAGCGTGCGAGCGGATACATATGTCTGAACAAGACGTGTTTTTTTAATCTGTTGTGATTTATTTCAGTTGGAATTTAAAAATAAATAAAATACGTGTATACGTGGACCTCTCTAGTGAAAATGATAGTTTAATTTGTTTTGTCAGTTCTTTCGAAGTTTCTGGATCTACCTAACCCATTTTTCAGTTAATTTCTTGGATGGTGATTGTGTTTAGGTACTTTGACAGTATAATTGATAGTATAAAAATTCAGCCATCGATTCGGACCAATTGTTTGATATTTGGTAATGCTTACCGAATAATATATGAATCCCTATTTCGAATTTTCGAATAACGAAAACAAATATAACGGGCTGGGACGAAGTTCGCCGGGGCAGTAAATAATATTATGAGTTGTAAAAATGGCAGCAAACTAACATGTCGCTGTTTTTGCAGCTCCGGTTTAACGTGTAAAATCTAAAAACAAAAAAGTGCTCTACGAGTTCGGAATATGCTTGAAATGCGTTATGACTAGATGGAAACGAGACTTGGTGATTCAAGTACTGTAGTAAAGAAAAAACTGAAAATAAAAACTTGATACTAGTGAATCCACAGAATGTGCGAGCCATAATCCCTACCGAGTAATATCGGCGGGCAGAATAAAAAAAGTATAAAATATTAAGCCCAAAAAAATGCACGAAACAAAATTTGTAGACAAACTAGCATTTGAAGCTTAGCGTAAGCTATTTTGGGGTAATATTTAAAATAGCCAAATAAAGATCAGTACTTTTCAGCTTCTTATCTTTCAATTCAAGGTTCAATCTTCAGATAACTTTACTATTAAAATTGTAGAGCTATTTTAGACCTAAAAGAATCATGAGCCCGGATGATCGAAGCTATGAGTGATTTTATTTCATGTGATGAGACACGATACAGCAAGTTTACGAGTATTCCACCTTGTAATTGAATAACAAGATGGCGAAGTAAGGCAACGTTCAATGTGCACCTTCTAGCATTTAATAGTTGGGATATTTTTGAAAATGGAATGTGTCAACTATTGTTTTTACTTTTTATTTGAGGTGGCAATAAACAGTTGTTTCAAGTAATTTGTGCCAGTGCCTTGTGTCTTTTAACCCCCATACAAAATAGGGGTGTAATATTACTTTTCTCATAACAAATTTAATATGGAGCTGACAATACTATTGCTGTGATATCTGAACTCTTTTTTTTTCGCTGGTAATATTAACCCGGAGTTATTAGTGTAGTTTCCTTTCACTTATTGTATGTTTAGAGCCTTACTGAACGGAGTGGTATCGTGTCGACGGCATATATATCAGACAGGGGCCCCAGCAGGGCTCCGCTCTCTGTATAATGTGGCTACTTTAACATATCAACGAGAAAATATACCTAGAATTGTCAGGCGATCACCTAAAATGGTGGTTCGAAACCGTGTAAGTACCAGGAGCTCATAAAGTTTGAGAGATCGAACATTGAAGTTGATGTTTTTAGGTTGTATATTGTTGAGAGTTACTCGAGTTATTGTAGAACAAGATAGTCAATTACACGGGATAGTTATAACAAGGGGCAAAAATGTACCTTATTTCCTAAGTAGGTCTGAGATCGTTTTGGTTGGGTACCAATCGCACCGTTTTTGAAATAATAATAAGTCAATGTCAATGTTTGTCCACATAAAGTACGTTTTCTCATAATAAGGTTTGTAAAGTACACTTAGCAAACCATTCTGAGTAATCAAATATTCGTTCTCCGGTAAATACAATTGTAATGTATAATATTTAGGCTATGTTCTGAACAAATTCAAATGTGACGTAAATTTTGAATTGGTTTAGAACTAAATGATTATTGTCTCGGATAGGGAAAAGGGAGGCGGAAACATACTATTGTGGTGTGGTGTGGTGTGTTGTGTTGTGACGCGTCAGAAGCGCACCAATTTGTAGCTGCAATTAAACTTCGTGGATTGTATGGGCTTATTATAGTAATATGTAGTAACTGATCGAGTACAGAATTATGACAAACAATAAATAAAATAAAAAGAGCGCGGTGTCTGTGTCGTGGTAAGACGTGAAGTTTCCATACATTTCTGCCTCTGTGCGCGGTGCTGCCTCTGTGGCGCGGTGGGAGTGTATCCGACTGCTACTCAAGAGGTCGTGGGTTCGATCCCCACCCAGGATAAAACTTTGTGTGATGAGCACGATGGTTTGTTCTGTGTCTGGGTGTTATTTATTTAAAATAATAAATAAGTATGTTTATTGGTTGTATGGTTTCCATAGTACAAGCTCTGCTTAGTTTGGGATCAGATAGCTTTGTGTGAGATGTCCCAAAGTATTATTATTATTATTTGGTATAGTTAGAGACACATCATTACAGTGTGTTATGACGACACAACATGCTTTAACAATGTGTTTCTATCCATACTGCTTCTGACGCGTCACAACACAACACACCACAATAAAGTATTCCGGGGTTAAATCATTCGTTTTCTTGTCGCACGACAATGGGAGAGTCTCAAAACGAGCCCGATTAGTGATGTTAATATGAAATTCTGAACCACAATTAACCATAAACAAAACGTTTTATCATAATAATTGTCTATGGCAAACATTATATCTTTTATGTTGGTATTGTAACGTAGAGCTATCGTGGCACTACGCCCGTTCTCCCTACTGTAGGTACTTCGTAGGGTCATAAGCTTACAAAGTAATGTCAGGTACACAGAATGGGCTTTGATCCGGACAAAGGGCCCCGTCATGTCGGCAATGTAACAATTAGGTAATTAAATTGAGTGCTTTTTAATTATATTTATAATGAAAAGTATTTTCGTTTATGTGTATTTTGGGTTGGTAAATTAAAATAACACGGTTGCCGATGTGTGGTTTGCAATTATAAGGCGTTTGGTTTGGCTATAAGAATTCTGTAAGAACTTTTTAATTAAGCGGCGGTAGCCTAATGGCTAAGGCATCGGATTCATAATCGCGTGGTCGCGGATTCGTATACTACCCACGTGAACCCACTTCTAACACAAGCCATTGAGCTTAGCTGGAGGGGTTAACAAGATTGCTAGTAATGTGGAATCTCACATTGCTAGTACCTTTCTAAAAAAAGTTGTTTTTTAATCTATAGAACAAGAGGTGAATACGCGTCTGTAATCTATGGTGGAAAAGAAAACCAACTAAAATGCTATTTTGGTCAAAATCGGATTTTGACCAAAATTACTTTTCATTTGTTTTTTTTTCTATTTCGCACGCTTAATGTTGCTTAATTATAGGTTTAATTTACGATAAATGTCGCCAATGTGATTCCGCAAGTTTCATCAAAAGCAGGTTAACTTGAATTAGTATAGGACTAAGTGTTTTATTACATAGGACAACATTTTATACACTAAAACTTTCCAAGAAAAATAAGCAGTCGAATAGAGAAAACCTCATCTAAATCGGATCACTAGCTTTGAGAAAATCGCGAACATACATTTATACTTACGTAAGGGTCAGACAGAGACCAGCCTTTTTTGAAGGCAGTTATAAAACGAAGTTTACATGAATACAATAGGCAAGCTTACATGAGATACAAAATTTTCAACAACATTGTAACCCGAACAAATCAATAGTAAAAGAAAAGAACTCAAACCAACGAATCACGCACTGCCCGTTAACAACACAAAACCAATAATTAACAAACCAAAACAACCATTATTGTTTACATTGCTTACAAAATGAATTACTTTATTGCACTCTATTGATTTACCGTCGAATCTATCGGTAAAACGAACAAGCCTGTATCTGTTATGTTGGCGGCATTGCCACAGCGTGTGTTCACAGCATGGCGCGAAAATTATAACCTCTTGCGGAGCGCGGCACACAAATCAATTGGAACCATTTTATTTTATGCCGTTATGGCGATGTTAACGCACGCGCGAGGCGACACGAGCCTTCTTGTGGAGTTTGTTTGTGTATTTTGATGATGTAATGATGAGATGTAAGACTGGAGATAGGCATGGAATCTTCGAAAGACTATGAAGGAAATATTTTAACTCATACAACCTCTCAATACGTATTAGTAAGTAGGTAATAATAGGAAGTTTCTTCGTCCAGATAAAGTTAGTTTTGGAATTGTCCATGCAAGTTTTACGATTTTAATTATATTAGTTAAGACTGAAGAATTAACTGGTAGGGTAGCATTAAGTATAAGTCATATCGATTTTTTAAATTAGCCAAACCTCGTTTCATTTTCAAATTATGCAATCAAACTATTTTTTTTTAATTACTACAAATAGTGTGGACTGTATCGATCCATCTTCCCATTCCAATTATCCAGACCTTTGAGCTATTATCGTATATTTTTTATTCGTCTTAAGTATCCTGCGAAATATATTAGTTATATTTCGGGACTTAATCGCGTGAATTATTTAAAGGTACGAACCTTTTATGTACCCGACGTTTCGATCGAATTGCACCGATCGTGGTCACGGGTCGACTGATGGCAGCTTATCGATGTCTCCGTGAGGCGCGGGGTTTTTCAACTACCCTCGCCTGGTCTTGATAATTTTGATAATAATAATTCACGCGATTAAGTCCCGAAATATAACTAATATGTATAAAAATCGCGAAAGTTTAAAAACAATCCTGCGAAATAAATATAATTTCAGTAATTTTCACCTTTTATATTCGCATTTATGTAAAGCACACTTACAGTAAACTCAATGTTTGCTATCCACAAGTACCAGGCTGTCATAGAAGACAGGAGTTCGTCTGAGGAACAATGATGTGTACAGTGTACGGCGCACGGAAAGGAGCGGCTAATGACTGTTGAATAATTTAACGGAGAAGCGGAGCAACTTGTGTTGCCGTCTGTATTCGGAAAATGGCACCTTTAGTTTTGCGTAGTTTTAAAAAAGTGTACAGAGTATAAATGTTTTTTGCTGGAGTGAGAATGGTATAATTTTGTAGAATTAAAGTACCTACAGCTGTACCTAAGTATAACCGTATGGAATATGTGCGCTGTAATGCCAGAAAATATAAGAAACCAAGAAGAAAAACTCTGATTTGTTCCCCTTAAATCAACAAGTATCCACAAGGCTGAATAATAAAAATCACTACAAGCCCAGAGATTACATTTATTTAATAGAAATGTTATTTGCATTAAAAGTAAAAGTTTTAATAGATTACCATTGGAATTAAGAATACCTACCTACTACCAATACACAAATTTAAAAGTAAAATGTTTAGGTACTTGGCTTTTGGACTTGTGCTTTTATTCCGATAATTAATGTTTTAATCAAAAATGTATGTATGCATTTTGATATTAAATAAATATGTAATTGTGAATGTAATTGCTAAAATTAATAGTTTTATCTTATTTATAATTTGAATGTATAGTTAACTTATTATTTCTACACCGGCAGTGGTAGTTTATGTGAATCTATTTGTCTGTAAGAACTCAATGTACCATAAACTAAGAAATAAAAAAACATTCAATTCTGTTCTAATGTTGTTGCAGTAATTTGCTTTTTTAAAGGACGCCAAACTGTATTAAAAAAAAGGCTTTAATTTTTCAAATTTATATTTTAATAAATTAATTTATCTTGCATGATAATGTAAAGGAAAATAGGAGTACATACACTCCTAACACTACAATACAATACACTACTAACATTTAAACTTTCGCGTTGCGATACGAGGTTGTGTTTTACGAATCATTGGATGAATAACACAACCTCGTTTAGTTCGCAGTCGGTTAACATGGACAAAATCAGTAGTAGTGTGCAGTGACCCTAACATTTCGAGAAACAAAAAAGTGAGGGTAGGTGAATATTGATGAATCTTCACCTGCCTTACAGAATCTTAACATATCTGCGACAGTCCACCTGTGACCACGGGCGGTGCAACCTGGTCGAAACGTCAAGCAATTTCAAGGTAAATAATGCGCGTTAATTCCGATTTAATAAATAGTTACAGGAGTGTATGTACTTCACTTTTTTAATTGACATCTTGTACAACTGTCGTCAATGCCATTTTATTGAATAAAAAAAAAATACACTGCAATGTTATGCACGTTGGTGGTAGTGTTCATTCGTCACGCTTTTTGCGTTTCAACATCACAATGAACCACTTAACCTACCACAAAGAAAAACATCCCAAAAAGGTACTTCTTTTTGCAAAAAATGTTAAGTTAAATATATACACGCCATTTTTATTGACAAAATAAACACCCGCGCGAATTCACAGAGTATAAATAAAAAAGATTTTATTGTCGATGGTATTATGGCATTCAGCCTATTCGATGAATCGAATCGTCTGATCGAGCGTGAAATGAATTAACCGGGTTTATGCTACCTGAGTTTTGTTATTTTATGATTGTAGTTTGAATTATTCTTTAAAAAGGATTTATTAAGGAGTTAAAATTTATATTTATTTAATGTTGAACCATAGAGATTGCATTTTTAAAGATTAAAATTATGTTTATAGTTGTGAAAATGGTGTAAAATTTTAACAGATTTGCGTTTAATGTATGAAAATAATTTCAATTTCCTACATGTAAAATCGACGAGGTACTCTTTATTCTGTAAAAGTGCATGTAACAAGAAATACTTGTCACTTTCAGAAATAAGCTGAAAAATCGACCAGATTGCCTTCAACTGAAGAAAAAGAAATACTTTAGCGTTGGATTTACACACTGACATGAATAAAATAAAAACCGGACAAGAGCATGTCGGACCATACTCAGTGTAGGGGAACCCTACACTGAGTCTCGAGCAGCCTCGAACAATTGCATCAGCGGAAGAGCGTATGTTCATGGCACTTATGCCCTTTTGTTGAGAAACGCAGTTTTTGGCAATAACTCAATGACGGTCTTCTTTAAAATAATTTTAGTTTAAAGTATTATTAAGCGCTATCTTTGTGATTTTTTCCATATGTTTTGAACACACGGTTCAAAAGTTGAAGGGGAACGGATCCCTAAATCTAAAAATCGCCTTCCCAACCCCTAAACGTTTTTAAAAGACCTATCTATATTTCTATATACACTTTACATATAGGCGAAGTACCTTAAAAATGTTTTTTTCAAGATCTTACTCTTTTACTTTGTCGGCGTTAGTAATATGCATCCATGCAATGCATGCAATTACAGCCTCGTAGCACTAACAGTCTCTGAGGAAAGGTGTGGATGGACGGACGGCAGGACATGGCGAAACTATAAGGGTTCTTTTTTGCCATTTTGGCTACGGAACCCAAAAAACGAATGCTCTTGAGTTATGAGTTGTCAAAGTAAAAGAGTCTGCTATAAAGCAATTATAAGAATGTTATTAGGACAAATATGCTTATAATTTTTGCTTATAGGACTACACTACTTGCCTTGTTGGGATATGTACGTAAGTTTAGCACGTTATTGTGCGTTAAACACCTGACATTTAGCAAATAATTTTGAATAGAGTAGATGTATCGATAAAAACAGCATGTAATTGCAATCCCCGTGGTAACGTGCAAGTAGGTACACGACACAGGTTATCGTTTTGTCGATCCTTATAAAGCATTTTGTCGAAAAAATGAGCCGAGACGAATTGACGTGCGAGAATAGTGTGGTATAATACCGAGAGTATAGAAGTTAACCTTTATTAAGTCCTTTAAGCTAGACATCGGTTTCGAACACGAAGTTTTGGAATGCCTTTTACATAAAGTGTGCGAAATATAGAGCGTCATAAAATAAACTTTCGACATAAAAATACATAGACATTGCTCATAGACTCAGTGATTCCGTGTCCATGAGTGATGTGTATGATTCATCGAGCTAGGTACATACAATGTGTGAATGATTCCACGCCTGACCCGAAAGGTGTCTAGGTAGGTACTTTATTAGCAATGCTAAAAAAATATAAAAAAAACATATTCTCCGTCATAACTTTTCAATTTTTTTGAATATATTTTTTTTTAATAATAACTAGCAATGTGGGATTGGGTTCCACATTACTAGCAATCCTGTTAATGCCTCCAGCTTAGCTCAATGGCATGTGTTAGAAGTGGGTTCACGTCGGTAGTATAATGGGTAGGATTCGAACCCGCGACGTCACGATTGCGAGACCGATGCCTTAGCCTTACTATTTTAGTACCCATTTTTTTAATGTGTCCCAGATGTGTTATTAAAATTGTTTGTCTAAGGACTCTTTACAATCAAAACAATCTTTTCCACTGCCTCATGTCTTTTGCATCTGCGACTTCCATGTGACTTCTATTAACTAAAAAACATTAGGTAAATTTTTGTCATTATTGAAATAAAAAAAAACACAAATCGAATTGATGTTACTTAACAACACGTTAATTAATAGGACAGGGATTAAATAAAAATGTTGTACCGATCTACAAAAGTTATTTTTTGTGGTCTATGTTTTTTATGTAAAGAGGTTGAAAAACTTCTTTGTCGTCTTTTTATGTAACAGGTTAAAGTGGTCTGTGATTCCGTGTCTATAAACGCTGTCTATGTGTGCGTTGCTCGAGGGAGGTACGTATGATGAAACCTTCTGTACTCTCGTTATTTTGTGGTGGTAGTGTGACGAATTGGCTGAATATTACCCATTTGATACAGAAAAAATCTTGTTTGGCATTCTAATCTGCAATGTTTGGACTTTAGAGGGTAGCCGGTGGTCGTTCGCCATCTTGTTCTATAATTAGCATGCCTTGTTTATATTATGTAGATACTATTTGGAGCGCAGTTTTTCGTAGAGAGTTTAGGTTTTGAATTAGGTAATGTCGTAGTCTGGTAGGTTGGTATTCTAAAAAATATTTAGATACACAGTCATCACGATTGTCCACCCTCTCGACGTACTCCTTTTGTCACTTTTGTACTACATTTCTTCTGGGTTAATATTAAAACATATATGTAAAGTATAATTCAACTACTAGAAAAACTCTTTGGCTATATTTAAGTTCTCTTTATATTTTTTTTTAAAAGTCTAGCTCTGTTTGGCATATTCGATCCTTAAGGTTGATTTTTAAAGAAATGTCTAATACCCGTTTTACCCCATAAGGATATTGAATTGACTAAAATCCGTTTTTACAACAAATTCAAACCCAATTCGTTCAGTGCAACGACTTCTTTAGTAGGTACTAGCACGATGCACGGTCTTCCGCCGACACAACAAGACTTCATTTGACAAAAACAAGGATAACAATAACGGCCATTTGTCGTAAGTGTCAAAAAATTTGACAGGACGGTCATTCGATTCGATATTTGAAATTGCTGTCACTATGTACGGGGTTGCCAGTCCTACTACTATAGAATTCAGTGTACCTATCAGTCAGTCAGGGAATTCTAATAATAATATTATAATAATAATATCTTGGGACAACTCGCACAACGCTGTCTAATGCCGAAATAAGCAGAGCTTATACTATGGAAACCCTACAACTCATAAACATACTTACTTATCTAAATACACATACATCACACTAATACTTATTATAAAGGCGAAAGTTTGTGAGTGTGTGAGTATGTATGTCTGTTACTTCTTCACGTCTAAACGGGTTGAGCGATTTTAATAAAATTTGGTATGGAGTTAGCTGACACCCTGGATTGAAACGCGAGTAACACCGCGGGGCACAGCTAGTAATAGATAAATAACACCCAGACACAGAATAAAAAAAACATTATGCTCATCACACATTAATTATCCTGGGTGGGGATCGAACCCACGACCTCCAGCTTAGCAGTCAGGGTCACTAACCACAAGACCAACACACCAGTCAAGTCATACTACATTTTTTTTTTAAACACAAAAAAGGTAACGTAATAGTCAACATTTTTATAACTCTATTTATCTAGAACCATTCAGAAACAAACAAAACTTCAGAAATTGATTATAATAATAACGAGAGCCAAAGAAAACACGAAGTAAAAGAAAAAAAAATGCAAATTAATAAACCTGTCACAATCATACTCGAAGATTTCAAATAGGTAGCTACGTTACAACCTTTATTTATATACCATTAAGATTTATTTTCGTCTGCAGAATGTTGATTTATACAGATTGGTTTTCCCAATGTTACTTTTCTATTAGGGATTTGTACAAACATTCTCTTTTGAGTAAAAAAAATATAATTTGCAATAACAAGGCTACGGTTCCCTCCTCGGATGGTCTGAATACTTTAAAAGTAAGATAAACAGTGAAATATATCCGTATCTATATAAAATCTTTGAGTTTTTAAGAAGTTTTTCATTTAGGGTCGATTTTTGAAGGGTGGCGAAATCGTACCGCGCCCCTTCTTTGGAAAATTTTAAAATGGGATCGTTATTATGTAGAAAATAAATATACTTTGGTTTATTTTTGTGTGTAGTGATAGGTTTTTTATGTGATTTTGGGGACGAAGTATTCTTTATTACGTTTGTCATGGCATAAGATTTTGACGTGATAACGTCCAATAAATGACCGGGTATACACGAAAAGGTGTCACGTTATTGACTGGTTGCTGAGCAACGGTCACGTTATTGATTGGTTGCTAAGCGACAGCGAATGGCGATTGCAGCGATATGACGTGAGAAACGTTTTTTTAAGACGACTTCTGCTGTAGGGTACAAGCCCTGTATCGCGGGGGACTTTACAAACATACAAGTCACAGACACAAAGTACACCCAAACTGTAAACAAGAATTTGTATATCATACAAAGTGGTGTCCCGTGTGGGAATCGAACCCAAGAGGTCGTCCTCTTGTGTAGCAGTCGGACACACTCCCACCGCGTCACAGAGGCAGTCAACTAACGTTATTGATTGGTTGTTAAACAACAGCCAATGGCGATATGTCATCAATGTTTTCTTATGACGTTATCACGTAAAATAATTGTCCGTAAACCGACTTTACAGACAACCATTTTTTTATTTTTTATTCTTAGCTTTGTTATTTAAAAATCCGTTTAGATATTATAAGAAAAGTAAGTTATGTCCTGAATCGGATTTTTTAAACATGCGCACATTTATATGATCGGCTTGTTGGGCTAGTGATTGGTGACCCTGACTACTGAGCCGGAGGTCGTGGGTTGGATCCCAATCCAGAATAAAACTTTGTGTGATGAGCACGATGGTTTATTCTGTGTCTGGGTGTTATTTATCTATAATATGTGGGTAAATATATAAGTGTGTTTATCAGTTGTCTGGTTTCTATAGTAGGATCAGATAGCATTGTGTGAGTTGTCCCAAGATATTATTAATATTATTACTATTTTTAACCAAAATTGATAAGAATACAAGTAGTAGGTGCCGGTTTAAGAATAGTACCACGCCATCTCTTCCCGTAGGTATACGCCATAGAGACCTGCGCTTAGAAATGCATCAACGCGCATCTTTGGACATCACGGCGGACATCTTTGAGCGCGCCGTCAGTACGCACGGGCTTACCACGACAACGAAATAAAAATATTGAATAAAGACCCAGAGGATATGCAGCAGCGTCCTCTGCGTATTTTAAAGCTTTACTGCGATCGCCAACCCGCTCGCCAAGCGTGGCAATTATGGCAATTACTCCTAGGTAGGTTCTACTGGGGAGACCCGTGCCCAGCAGTGGAACATCATATAACTTGATTTGAAGTAGGTAGATATAGCACTTTATAGATGTCTCGTGTCTTGTGGGCGCTTCTCACAATCATGTCATAGAGTCTTTTAGCATCGTTACTATAAATATACGGATAACCGAAAAACATAAAAAGATCAAAACAAAGGCATTGGGGACCTACTTACGTTGGCCAAAGTGAACATGATCGCTCGTATGATAGACCTAAATATAACCCTTAGGTATATAAAGCACTAGCTGACCAACGCAACTTCGTCTGCGTAAATTTTTCCCGTTTTTGTAACATTTATCATTGCTGCTCCGCTCTTGTAGGTCGTAGCGTGATGTTATATAGCTTATGATACTCACAAATAACGTGACTTTCCGTAAAAGAACTTGCACAAACGTTTAGTAGATCACACGTATGATAGGTACATCTAAATCTAACTCTTATAAAGAGCCCTAGCTGACCCACGCAACTTCGTCTGCGTCAATTTCCTCACTTTTTACAACATTTTTCATTGCTGCTCCGCTCCTATTGATAGTAGTGTGATGTTATATAGCCTTCCTCGATAAATAGACTAAACAACAGTTAAATTTTTTTTTCAATTCCGACCAGTAGTTCCTGAGATTATCGGGTTCAAATAAACAAACTCTTCAGCTTTAAAATATTAGTATAGAAGACTTCTTACAACATTGCTTTAACTTGCCGTAACGACATTCTCCTATCTGACATAATAATAATAAATGGAGTTTCGTTCTGTAACTATATATATACCTACTTATATTATAAAGAGGTAAAGTTTGTGAGTTTGTGAGGTTGTAAGGGGTAACCTCTGGATTCACTGAATCGATTTTGAAAATTCTTTTACTAACAGAAAGCCACGTTATTGTTAGTGCCGTTGGCTATATAACATCACGTTACGACCAATAGGAACGGAGCATTAATGCACAACGCCGCCAAAGAAGTTTTCACTTCAAAAATATTTAGTACCTACTAGTACCTACCGCGCAACTTCGTATGCGTAAATTTTCCCCGTTTTTGCAACATTTCTCGTCGCTGCTCCACTCCTATTAGTTGTAGCGCGATGTTATATAGCCTATAGCCTTCCTCGATAAATGGGCTATCCAACAAAAAAAGAATTATTAAAATCGGTCCAGTACTTTTTGAGTTTATTCGTTACATACAAAAATACAAATCATTCCTCTTTATAATATTAGTGTAGATTTCTGGCCTTATGTAGAGCGTTACGCATTCGCTAGTAAAATAACACCAAGGCCATGAGAAATCGGCCTGCAAATATTCATAAAGAATCGTCAGGTAATATGTTAACCAAAAGAAAACATAGCAAAAGAATTGTAACATTGGAGCGCATGTAGGTGTAGTTCACAAATTTCAACAAAGCTCCCTCTGACAGCAATTCCGTTTTAGAGCTTTAATCCCGGCTCTAGTACGAATAAAAGGCATATTTCGTTCGCCGACGCTCGCAAAATTGTCATCGCAAATAGCTTTTGCCTTGGGCGTCAGAACTACCCAACTAGAAAACCCAATAACTGGACAAAATTTACAAATGAATTTCAACTTTAATTCGTCACAGTACAGTCCAATGTTCAAATATCGACAATTCCCCCGAGTATTGTAACAATGAAAATGCCAGCATTGCACACGTAAATACAATTTGAGAATACGGTCCAACTGTTTAGGCTTAACGGCTTAAGGAATAAGGTTGACAATCCTTTGAAAGGAAAATCTGAACTTGAAAATCGTCGCCTGCCTGACGCTCGATATCAAATAAACATTATTATGAATACGGAACGCCTGAAGCGACGTATTGTGTTTGGACAAAAATAAACTCTAAGCCTTTAAGTTAAAGTTGTTAATTGAATGATGATGAATTATTGCTAGGATTTTCGCCGGGGGAAGTGAAAGGGATGGTTGGATGGGTGTATTGGTAGGTGTGATAAGGATAGTGATATAGCTCGGAGCACTGTGATTGGTCAGGAAGGCCGCGGGCTGTAAACAGTAGCCCGCCCTATGTCTACTGTGATCTGAACGATGACGCAGCTGCCACAAAAAGACGTAACTAGAGTGGTAAACTATTTTTTGTTTTATTTTTTGTTCAGTAAATGATATATCTATAAGTCCTATCGCTTATAAAATATATTAATAGAATTATAAGTCCATTAATATATTTTATCAACAGTTTTGCATGTATTATATGCATTAAATAAATTACTTAGAAAAAATAGGTGTAATGATAATTTCATAGCATGGAAAATTATGTTTAATGAGAATAATATTATAAAATATTATACATACATAATTAAGTCGTAAATATAAAAAAGGTGATTTTTTAATTAAATATTTATCACACTAAGAGGCTTAATTACATATACTTACCTAATTAGGTACATATCTATTATAATAATATGTTTAATATTCTAATATTAATTGTAAACACGGTGCTTGAGTCAGCCCGGAGAATGCCTGGATAATTTTGAGTTTGTAAAAGGCTTTTAATTTTAAATATTTAACATTTTATATGTATACTTAGTTGCAATGAATAATTTGTTTATGTATATAGGGAGAATCATGGAATCTATCATCAGACATACTCAACGGGAGACTCATCAGATCAGAAGATAAGTGAGGGGGAGGACTCTTAAAAACCATGTTGGACTCAAAGGGGATGAGCTTAGCGTGTAAGTTTGTAAGTAGAAGGGTTTCACAGGGCCACAATTCCAAATTAATAGTTACCTTTAAAAAAAATGGAATAATTGTTAAACCTTCGCATGCCTAAAAAGTGTAAATATGATGAACTATCACACTATAACAACGTCTGTACCATATTTTAAGCGAATAAATATGTTTGTCTTTGAATTATGATATTCGTAGGATTAATAAATAAAATGTCACGTTGATAGCCAAAGGCATTTCCTAGAACTAATCAGTTTGTTTTTTACAATGAATATAATATTATTCTTTTAAAGTCTTACAAATTACAGTTACGACGCGGTTTTCTTGCGTCCTCGCCCCCGGCATTACCGAGGGCTCATTGCTCGGGGCGTGGCGCGCACACAAGCACAAAGCACCCCAACACTCACACATACATGATAAACACCATCTCTACAGCACACATACAAAGACAACATTCACATTCCAAGAAGGAAAACTTTTCTATGTGTACGTGGGTATATAACACACACATGTAAACAAGTTCACATTTTAAGAAGGAAATATATCAATGTGTGTAACTTTAACTCACACTTATACAGTCGAAGAAATTTCGTTGTTAAACAATATACATGTAAGTGAAAATTCACACACACATTGAAGGTAGCAATTTTTCTTTTACCTCCTTCCTATAGGTTTATATAATGTATAGGTAGGTACATGTGTATGTTTTATAATAGGTACATAACTTTTTGAAGCAAACCTCTTTCTTTTATATGTTTTTTTTTCGTTACAATTTCAATATTCTCTACATGTTTTCTTCTAATTAATTGTTAAGGAAAACCAGTACAGTCATTTTATTTGTAGAATTCAGTTCGTAAAACTTTATATCAGGTTTTTGTTGGTACTTATATAATCTTATACTTAAATAAAATGTAAAGAGCTAGATTATTACCTAATTCACTCATTATCGCTTAGTCCAACGCCTGGAACTTAGGAACCTGATTTGGGAGAGATGAATAAACTAAACTCGAGCGAAGCTACGAGTTCAAAATCATCTAAAATATTTACGAATTATTTTAGTGCTTCCCAAATAGTTTGATTTAAATTTTTATAATTAATCTTCTTTTTCAAAGAGAGTTTTGTACTAGGGTGTAAATTATATCTACCTACCTATTGTGTCGTAAACATTAAAAATACAATTAACAGACCCAAAATTATAGAACATCTACCATTAGAAGCAGCAAAAATTTAAATCAAACTATTTGGGAAGCACTAAAATAATTCGTAAATATTTTAGATGATTTTGAAGAGTGAGAGATGATTTTAAAGAAACACCAATATAATAGTCTCACAAATCTAAGCTCTACCCGTGCAAGTAACAAGTTATTAATATATTATCTACTAGCTGTCCCGCGCAACTTCGTATGCGTAAATTTTTCCCGTATTTGCAACATTTCTCGTCGCTGATCCGCTCCTATTAGTCGTAGCGCGATGTTATATACCTAGCCTATAGCCTTCCTCGATAAATGGGCTATCCAACAAAAAAATATTAAAATCGGTCCAGTACTTTTTGAGTTTATTCGTTACATACAAAAATACAAATCTTTCCTCTTTATAATATTAGTGTAGATAATTAACCAAACATATTTATTTGTAACGTATGTCGCTTCCACAATTGAGATAAATCCAGCGACACCTAACACGTAACAATGAAATCCGTCAAGCCGTTTGAGCTGTATGGAATCGAGGTGGGCTTAGCTTAGGTTGCTGTAGCTAAACTGGTATCGAAATCGCAAGGTTTTTGGGAGTGTAGCCAGAATATGTTTTAAGTTTTATTTATTTATTTAGGTATTGCACAATGTCGTTACAAGTATTGATCCTTACACATACATACATAGACTTTGTTAGTGGACTGCATCACTTACAAACTATTAAATACTTAAATCTATACTAATATTATAAAGCTGAAGAGTTTGTTTGTTTGAACACGATAATCTCATTTATCAAGGAAGGTTATAGGCTACATAACATTACGCTACGACTAATAGGAGCGAAGCAGCAATGAAAAATGTTGCAAAAACGGAAAAAAATCCGCGGTTGAAGTTGCGCGAGTCAGCTAGTACTTCAGAATATTGCATGTTATACATTGGTTTTCTCCGCGAATTTATTTAATTTAAACCGGGAAAAACACATCAATCACACAAAAATCCTACCTCTGGTAGAAATCATCGACTCGACATTTGACACATCAAATCGACAACCTCTTGTAATGTCGAACGAAACTACGCATTTTCACCTTCCACTGCATCAGTTATTGCTATCTAGGAGAAGGAACTTGAAGCAACGGCCGGCGCACGCATAGGTAGCTCCGTTTAAATGTCCAATTTAGAAGTGTCGGAGCCGAAGTCGGAATCGGAGGTGTAACATCAATCGGAAATTTATTTGAAGTTTCGGCGTTGGAGTCGAATCTCTGTAACATCCCTGTTGCTATCTATTAATACTCTAGAGGTATAACCTATCTATTCTATCTTTATCTCTGCATTTACATAATATACAAATCTATTGATATCATCTGAATTAATCTTACCTTAGAATCTCTCTTACGGGAAGGTAATTATAGTCGCTTAGTTTTAATTAAGATTGATATGACGGGATTATTAAATGGCAATAACTTTAGCATTCTGATAGTGTCTGAGTAGTTTCCATAGTGTAAGTATGGATGCCACCAATGTCAGGAATGTCACTTATGCGTACAAGTAATAAAAATATTTTAACTTCGTTTTTGAAGTAAGAGAAATGAAATGTAAGATCTGTAGCGTAAGGCAAAGAATGACAAATAATATCGGATACGGCTAGGCAAAAAGAAACATAGATAGCGATAGAAAAGCAAGAAAGAGCATAGGACTGTAACTTTTGGTAAAATCTCGTCAGAACATTTCATTTATTCCTCATCATGATGATGGACACATATAATAATATAAAATAAATTGATACTTGACAGCTCGCGTCAAATCCTGAATCGCGATATAGAAGTTTTCACAGCTGCTAACTATAAATACACAAGTTCCCAACGTTAACCGTTGGGCCGTGGCCCGCCATGCATGATCACCTCGCCTGGTCGGAGGATCCTCCCTTTGTGTTGGAGGGACACCTTGCCCTCCACAGTAGTGTCCTACCATATCAGGGTAATGTGTCCTATTATTAGCATATCTTCAATATACAATGCTCCTAAAACCAACCGATATTTTTTGATTTCCACCAACAATTTGGTTTACATAGAGTGTCCACATAAAAAAAAATATTAACATCAAAACGTTTAAATGTGACCTATATCGTTTCATCATAAACCAGATGCTAATTATTTAATGGATGCTGTAAGTGCATTTATGAAAATATAAGCTTTACATATGTAACTATTTGGTGTTCTGACGTATAAACTACATTAATGTAAGGTTTTCACTAAATCGATTCAGTAGTTTTTGCGTGAAAGAGCAACAAACATCTATCCATACTCACAAACTTTCGAATTAAGTACAAAAAAAATAAACTATTTTTTTCTTTTATGAATGGCATCTGCCGTAGGCGAAGGCAGTTCTGTCAAAGACATAATTCATAATATGTTAAACTAGGATGTACTCCCTTACACGTTGATTAGATGCAGATCAAATAATATTTTGAAAAAGTAGGTCGATACTAACAAAATACAACCAGTAGGTATTCATTATTCAAAACGCTCACAGATTTAGCAGCTTAAATAACTCGACAAAACCAAAACTCAATAATAAATAAAGACCAATATTCCTCTGTATTTCAGTATAAAATCATATTATCGCACAATACTCTACGTAGTTATATTGCATTTGTTTCAGTCCGACGCTCCGTTAGTTTCAGCCGGGACGCCTTGAAACGCGGCCATTTTACCGACTGGCGCCATCTCTTATTTTATATTAAGAATTATATTTTGTTCTTTATTTAAATTTGAGTTTTTTTGTGGAATTTGCATTAACGTGATATTTTTAAAGAGTGATTGTGAATATTGTTAAAAAAAAATCGTTCTAATGGTGTAGCGTCTTTAGTGTATTCATTTTTAATTAGGAATAGTGAGCAAAAAGTTCTGCTTATTTTTTTTAAATCACGCATTGTCTTTGACTTTAGAAAAGCCTTCTTCTTAACCCCAGATTCAAATGAAGTGTGTGTTATAAGTTGAATGTGTATCTGTGTTTTTATGTGTTGTCTGTCTGTGGCATCATAGCGTCCAAATAAACGGACATATTGATTTCATTACAAAGCTTGTTTAATTGAAATCGTTCTTAGCTTTGTTTGACTTAAATCCATTCAGCCGTTTCGGAGATATACAAGTTTTTATCTCCCATCTTTCATCCTTTTCTGATTCTTATATTAATTGGACAATAACGAATATGGAACATTATGTATATAACACTAACTTTTATTTGCAGTTTCGCTCTGCAGGTTTATGCAATAACGTAGCATGTCCTATGCTTTATTACAGACTAGCTTATGCCCGCAACGGTTACCAAAATATAAAATAACGACAAAGTTTCATACTAACTTTGCACCCCCTGCTTTACCCCCTTAGGTGGTGAATTTTGACAAAAATCCTTTCTCAGTGTTCCCTTGCGTTATAAAAGGAAACTCTGTGCAAAATTTCAAGTTTCTAACCCTAATTTAGGCCCTGCGTTGATATGTCTTTATGATTTTAAACTACATATAGGTACTTACGCAAAATTTCACTGAAACCCTTTATTAGATATATTTCGGGATTTAATCGCGTGAATTATTTAAAGGTACGAACCTTTTATTTACCCGACGTTTCGATCGAATTGCACCGATCGTGTTCACGGGTTGACTCTGACTCAACCCGTAAAAGGTTCAACTCAAATGAAAAGTTCGTACCTTTAAATAATTCACGCGATTAATCCAGAAATATATCTAATATGTATAAAAATCGCGAAAGTTTAAAACCAATCACTGAAACCCATTAAGCATTATGAGTGATTGATAAAAAACACGCAGAGTCATAATCTTTCACCTATATTATGTAAAATAAGGCCCTTTTCACATTTTTCGGTTGCCGGGGAGCCGGTGCCGGATATCCCCCAGCGAAATGTATGTGTATGACGATGTACGGTAGCTTTCACACGTTCCGGCATATATGGCTGTACATTCTTCGCCGGATATCTGGCGCTAGGTACCTACCCGACAACCGGAACCTGTGAAAATGACCTCACTCTCTATTCTCTCAATCTATACTAATATTATACAGCTGAATAGTTTATTTGTTTGAACGCGGTAATCTCAGGAACTACTGGTCCGAATTGAAAAATTATTTTACTGTGGAATAGCTTTATCGAGAAAGGCTATAGACTATATAACATCACGCTAGGACCAATAGGAGCAGAGCAGCAATGAAAAATATTGCAAAAGCGTGTATGTAGCATTATTATATCTAAGCACTCAAATCTAAAGTTTTTTGAGCATGTATTAATGTTTGTTGCTCTGTCACGTAAAAACTACTGAATAGATTTTGATGAAACTTTACAGTAATGTTGTTTAGACATCAGAATAGCATATAGGCTATAAAAATAAAACATAACGCTAGCGAAGCCGTAGGAAAAGACTAAATTTATATAAATATATCTAAATACCCATATTTAAATAGGGGACTGTAATTCCTTAAAAATAATAAGTAAAGCCGAAAGGTAATCATCCCTTGTAATCTTGTTACACAAATATTTGCCAAAATAAAAAAGTATAATTATTTAAGAAAATTTTCGGCACAAAGGACTCTCTTTGCTGAAAGGGAGGGCTCCCATTGTAATTATTTTTCTTCAAAAACTTTTCGTAGCGGAAGGTACGAAACGGAGGAACAAATGTAACGATTTATATGGATACGGTTGTTTTTCAACTTTCGCTTTTTAAATTTTTACTTAAACCTATTAGAATTATTACTCAGTAAATTATACACAGAAAAAGAAAAAAAAAATAAAAAAAGAAAAAAAAGAAAGAAAGAATATTGGTGTCACTTGTCTTGTCAGACAAAATTGTGTCAGTTGTTCCAACATGGGACATCAAATATAAAAAGTGAAAGCTGTCATTTTCACTGTCAAGATCTGCAGAGTTATCTTTTGTGATATACACTGACGGACTCATAAACTGCATCAAAGTTCAGGTTTACTCTAAAAGGATTTTTTTATAATAAGTATGCAAACTTTTTAGATTAAATTATATAAATATGGAAAGACTGGCTCTTAATCTTAAAAAAAAATTAAATTTAAAAATAGAACTGCGGTAAAACAAATGAATATAGCCGGGAAAAGAAAATTTACTCGTAGTATCAGATTTGCGTGTTATTTATAGCAAAGTTTTAAATTAATTCTCATTGATTTTTTTTGTTTGGTCAATTGAATTATTGTTACCAGCATAATTGTTGGGTTAGTTTTTTAACACATCGAGAGTTTTTGAACCATAATATGGATACTTCGTCCGAACAAGCGGCACAAATTGTAGCATTGGTGCGGGAGGGCTTGGATCAACGAACGATTGGTAGAAATTTAAATTTAAACCAGTCTACGGTTTGTAGAATATACAGAAGGTTTGTAGAGACAGGTTCTTACAGGAGGAGACGTGGTACAGGCAGAACTCGAGCAACCACAGGTCGTTATGACCGATTTATTGTTACAACTTCCCTGCGAAATCGTTTCCTCACGTCAGTTAACATCAAAACCGAGCTTAATGAAGTGCGTGGAAAAAACGTGTGTGCACGAACAATAAGAAGAAGGTTAAAGGAAGCGGCTATCACCCCTTTTAGACCAGCAAATGGTCCAAAGTTGTCTGCAGCTCACAGACAAGCTCGCTTAAGATTTGCGCGTCATCACCTGAATTGGACAGAAGAGCAGTGGGCCTCTGTATTGTTCACGGACGAGTGTAGGACATGTTTATATGGTGCAGATGGTCGCAGAAGAGTCTATCGTCGACGTGGGGAGCGATATGCTCAAAGTTGCATTGAGGAGCGTGTTCCTTTTGGAGGCGGTTCATGTATGGTCTGGGGTGGCATATCGATGAACGGGCGAACAGAACTTGTGTTCATAGACATGGTCCGTCAAAACGGTAATAGAGGGGGTTTGACAGCACATCGCTACATAACAGAGATATTAGAAGATCACGTGGTGCCTTACATGGGATTCATAGGCGAAAATTTTACTTTAATGCAGGATAATGCCCGGCCGCATGCAGCTGCACAAGTTCAACATTATTGCGAAGAGGTTGGGATACGTACAATGAATTGGCCAGCACGCAGCCCGGATCTTAATCCCATCGAGCATGTTTGGGACAATTTAAAAAGAGCTGTATATGCGAGAAACCCTTCGCCTACGACAGTGGCAGCACTAAGAACAGCACTTTCAGAAGAATGGGACAATATTCCGCAAGATCTTTTAAAAACCCTTATAAAATCTATGCGGAACCGATTAGAATCCGTAATAAGGGCACGTGGGGGTAATACACCTTATTAAAACACAAATAAACCCTTGCATAAAGTTTGTGTCTATTGTTAAAACCAATTTTTTAATTAAACAATTTTTCCTTAAACTCCTGTTTTTTCTTCAAAAAAGGTCTTAAGGTCCTTTCCAGTACATAAACTTAAACTTAAAGATATGATCCTACGCTGTTTTAAAGTTCACGAACCAATCTAGAGGTTTCAATTTAAATCTGTATAGAAAGTTTGCATACTTGGTTAAAATATTTATTTCAAAGTCGTCTATTACTTTGATGCAGTTTATAAGTCCGTCAGTGTAATTAGATAAGGAATAAGAAATAATTTGAAATGTGAACTAACGTAAGAGCGTTTTCGGACTTATGTTTTTTTCGTGTCGTTTCGCTTCTACTTAAGAGATACTAAGATTTGTTTCAGTTATGAGAGTGACACTGGATACATTTATATTAGAAACTACAGTACAATCAACGTATCTTGACCGAATTGAAGTTAGGTTTTTATTACTTTCGCGCATGTCATAGAGATGCGACCCTAAAATTACTTACGAAAACGATTAATCGATTAAAAATACTAACAACATTTTAATTCAACAATATAAAAACACTATTTAAATGAGTTCATAAAAGTTTAAATGTAGAACAGTTACAGTAATTAATAAAGAAACTTTGAAAAACAATTTCTTTACCAAACTAATCACAAAAAAACATGAGTTAGTAATACTAATTATGACAATGTAATGCGTAATTGCATCTCTAAATCTCTTGGTTTAGTTACCGCCCCCGCCCCTCCGCTTCCTGTCATCATTTACTTCCAAAAAATGCATCTGCGCAACCACTTGTCGCCTACTTCAGTCCGGCCTAGTTACTTTGATCCAACTGTACCTAAACTCGGCCATGCTTCGCTGTGGCTTTTAAAACCAGGAACACTCGCCGACCTTCCCATAACATTCTGCTAAAGTTTCATCACAATCTAATCAATGGTTTCGGAACGCATGGTCAGACAAACATTGTTTTTTATATATATACAAGGTTATTTTTATATAGTGCAAAGTACAGATACCCTAACAAGATTTTTACTTCAAGAAATCACATATAAAAAGAAATATTGAAAACTTGAAGAGTTTTAAAAGCCATTCAAGTTGTCTTGTGTTCTTCGTGCTATCGTGCTCTTTGCGTCCCGTAGTACATAATCCATGAATATGGTTAAAAAATGATGGTCAAATTTCACATCACATTGAGAACAGGATTTGGACTGTTAGAATGATTAATGAATTAATTAATGATTGATTAATTTATTAATTGAGAATATAACATGGTCCAAAAACTACTACATTCAGGTTTAGGTACATTTTACCAAGAATAACGTTGATTTTCTAAATTCTCATTCTGAATTCTTGGCGCCAAAATTTTTCAGTTCAGTAATTTTAAGCAGTCGTTTTTTTGTTTTGTATCTAATAATTTATTAATTTTATGTTTTTTATAATACTTTTGCTTGTTCCAATTATGTATAAGAAACATGCAAAAATAGGATTAAAACATGTATCCTCATAAAGCGGGCAGTAACAAGCCTCTTGTTAGAAGTTTGAGTTCCAAATACCTACTAGGGTAGGGGAAGGAAGGGTGGGGTTACATTCTAGTGGTTTTGTAGGAGGGTGGAGTAACTTGTAAGATTCAAAGACATCTTTATCATTAAATAAAAATATGTTGTCTTGAATTTTTCAACTAGACTTCCCTGTGGTTATGTTTGCATATTATGGTGGGTTTACACGCTTGCGTTGAAAGCGACATTTTTTGGCACGAACACGAGTGTGAGCGTGTGAATAGGTGTGAATGTGTTGCTCCGATCGCAGGCCCGTGTCAGACTGCTTGCTAGGTGCGCGCCGTGCGTGTAAACGGACCATTAAAGCTAAATATTTCCGTTTTGGTTTTTGTCTAATTTTATCATCGTCGTCATCAGTCAATCTGACCGGTCCACTGCTGGACATAGGCTTCTCCTCACGCCACAACACAGGATTCTCCGCTTTTCGTATACAATTCATGTCTATGAAAATATAGCAGATATATAGGTGTACAGGGACAGACAGATGTAGATCCTATCATTCGCTTGCGTTTAAAGCGACATTCAATGAGTACAAACACGGGTGTGTGTGTGTGAATAGGTGTGAATGTGTTGCTCGGCTGTTTGTACCGCCCGCCGCGGCCGGCCCTTGTCTGGTTGCTTGCTGGGCTGCGTGCCGTGCGTCTAAACGCACCATTATAGATAAATATTTCCGTTTTGGATTTTGTCTAATTTTATCATCGTCGTCATCAGTCAATCTGACCGGTCCACTGCTGGACATAGGCTTCTCCTCACGCCACAACACAGGATTCTCCGCTTTTCGTATACAATTCATGTCTATGAAAATATAGCAGATATATAGGTGTACAGGGACAGACAGATGTAGATCCTATCAATCTACTACTTAGTTTAATATGTTTGAATGTCTTATTTTTGAGGTCCTGGGTAGTGGGGGGTCATGCCACAACCCCACCAGCCATTTTTTTGTATTGATTTTCTTGTATTTGTATAATCATTTGCATGTTTTCGTGCCCCTCCCCCACCCTGAATAAAATCCTGGATCCGCCCATTCTGAGGTCTAAACTGTTGAATAGATATAAGTGTAAATTCGCATTCAAATAGGCTAATCGCTCAGTTTATTTGCAAAGTTGTTTCTTTAACTTTCATCTCTTTTAAGTTCATTTCAATATTAGACAATGAATATCTTTAATAAAAAGTGTAACAAAAACTTTATAATTCTTCACACAGTACAGTAATTTAGAGTGAACTTGAGGACATACAAACAAGTAGTTATTGCGTATGTGATTAGTGTAGTGACTGTTATTATAACATACATGTGGTGGACTAAATCTCATGACTTATCTGGCGCTGGATGCAAACGGATGGCAGGTAAGTTCCACTTCCGCATCCGTTTCTGCTGCCGAAGTGATGGGGATACGGAATTGACCGTAGCAGAACAGAAACGATGATATCTTGTAACTTGTATATGCATAATTATTATTATTTACATTATGTCATGAGCGTTTAAAATTAAAAGTACGTACCCACTTAATTTTTTGTTGAAATCAAATAAAATATAATTTTTAATCGACATAAAAAAGGTAGGTATTTATCATGACGTATGCTAACGGATGACAGGTAAGTTCCGTTTTACATCCGCATCCGCTGCGGAAGAGAAGTGAATGTGGAATTAAAAATGTACTTTTATTAGATTCTTACAGGATTTCAGGGGCGCGGGAACGTTAAAGGGAAAAAACTGATTTGAGTTTATTTCTTCGCCAGAATAAACCTCTCATACATAATAATAAATCTATACTAATATTATAAAGCTGAAGAGTTTGTTTGAAAGCGGTAATCTCAGGAACTACTGGTCCGAATTGAAAAAAATGTTACTGTTGATAGCCCATTTATAGAGGAAGGCTATAAGCTGTAACAGCACGCTGCGACTAATAGGAGCGGAGCAGCAATGAGAAATGTTGCAAAAACCGACAAAAATTTACGCGTACGAAGTTGGGCGGGACAGCTAGTCTATATTATCTATACTAACATTATAAAGAGGAAAGATTTGATTGTTTGTTTGTATTGAATAGGCTCCGAAACTACTGGACGGATTTGAAAAATTCCTTAATCGTTGTGAAGCTACACTAACCCCGGGTGGCATAGGCTATTTTTTAACCCATGAATTCTCACGAGAACGGGAACTACGTGGGTGAAACTGCGAGGCGTCCGCTAATAATAAATATATTTATTTCTCGTAGGTCCATAACCCTGAACCTTGATCTAAACTTAAAACTAGCTTATCTTAGGAAACTGCGACAGATAGAAGACTCAATAGACTCAGCGTATTGCTGTGTGCACATCACAAGACTGATTTACAATGTGAACCTAATCTGTTTAAAGGTCCGTCGTACTTTGAGGAACCAATCTGAGCAGTGACCATTTTTGAGACATTTTTCCAAATCTATACTAATATTATAAAGCTGATGAGTTTGTTTGCTTGTTTGAACGCAGAAATCCCAGGAACTATTGATCCGAATTGAAAAATTCTTTCACTTTTGGATAGCCCAATTATAGAGGAAGGCTATAGGCTATATAACATTACGTTGCGACCAATAGTTGCGGAGCAGCAATGAGAAATGTTGCAAAAACGGGGAAAATTGACGCATACGAAGTTGCGCGGGACAGCTAGTGTCACATATAACGAAAGAAACTTCATTTGTTACTTATAAATAACAAAATATTATATTAATTCCTTTCGGGTATATAATAATAATAATATCTTGGGACGACTCACACAACGCCATCTGATCCCAAACTAAGCAGAGCTTGTACTATGGAAACCAGACAACTGATAAACATGCTTAAACATTTCTAAATACATACATATTATAGATAAATAACACCCAGACACAGAATAAACCATCGTGCTCATCACACAAAGTTTTATCCTGGGTGGGGATCGAACCCACGACCTCTTGCGTAGCAGTCGGATACACTCCCATCGCGCCACAGAGGCAGTCGTTATCATATTCATTGAGTACCTAGTATAACTTTCTACCTAATTTTGTAAATGTCCGAATGTGGGAAGTGGTCCACCGAAGTCGATGCGCCTTCTTTAAAAGATTTCTTCAACCATAAAATCGAATTTCCCACCTGTAAAATCTTATTTTCTTGGACGGAAGTGACGAAGCAAACTAAATAGTGGCACCACCTGGGCGCACCGGAAGTGGGCTTTATTGGCGGAAATGGACCGGCCGACCGGATATACCAATTTACAACGTTCACGGCTCTCGTTTTGTAAAGGAAACTGGATTTATTTTGACTTTGTTGTTTAATTTACAGCCAAGTGATATTGTTTAGTGTATTTGAAGTATTTGTTTGTTTGTTTTGGGGATTTTTGTTGATTTTGTGTAAATATAATTATGAAATTATATATATTATAGATCTTAATCGCGTGAATAATTCAAGGTAAAATACCTTGTTTACTGCCCGACGTTTCGACCGTATTCCAACGGCCGTGGTCACGTGTCTACCCGTGTTGCAATACGGTCCGAAAGTTGCATAATTGTGCTTATCTTTTGAACCATGTGACCAAAAAAAATTAAAAAATATCACAAACGTAGTAAAATGAATACTTTACACTGAGCATGTTCCAACATGCTCTTGCCCGGTTTTTAAAACTATTATTTATTAATGCTATGGTTTTAAAAAGTGATAAATTCACTCTATATATTTCATTACAGAAAATCAAACATTATTTCTAATACAAACAAATAAGAAAATCAATAATTAAAGTCACGATAAAATTATTTAGATGCAATTTGATCGGAACTGCGCGCGTCTTGTTAATATTTTAGTACCTAATAAATATTTTATGTGATTAACTTTAGATATTCAATAAATAATAAGATATATAGGCAATTCGTAACGGAAACAAATGCGATCATGCTAAGCAATGTAAATAAAAAAAAACATAGATTGCTGAAGGTTTTTGCTGATAATTTGGCTGAAAATCAATTTCCCGCAGTGGGTGCAAGGTGCATCCAATGAAAAGACTGGTCGGAGTAATAACCTCACGAACTTGACCACTCTCTAGAAAGAGACAACGCGACTGTACGGCCAATACCTGTCCCTTTTCTCTAGGTCTGTATTACAACATAGTAGAAAACGGCCTTAAATATATAGTGTGA
Source organism: Herminia tarsipennalis (assembly GCA_945859575.2). Taxonomy (NCBI): domain Eukaryota; kingdom Metazoa; phylum Arthropoda; class Insecta; order Lepidoptera; family Erebidae; genus Herminia; species Herminia tarsipennalis. Next base: position 14,493,893 of record OX243849.2, on the reverse strand, counting down.
CAACTACTGCCATAAGACAACTGCTGGCCGCACGATTGTTATGTCTCTCTCACGCTTTGCGGCCGTATTTACTTCACTGAAAAGGGACGCTCAGTCTTTATCATTTACGTATAGATCTGGACTGCGCCATAACCTCACAAAATTGACGACTCTCTAGAAAGAGACAACGCTAATTTGTGGACCTTATCTGATAAAGAGACTGGGCCGTACGAGTTTTAATCTCTCTTTCACGCGTTGCAGTCAATATTTACTTTTTAATTGAAAGGGATGGCGCGGTTCAGGCCTATACGTCAATGGTCTATAAGTCTATGGTATAAACCAGTCAAAATGTTAAACAAGTCATAAACATAATAACTCCTTGCCTAACTTGATAGTGTTTATTCCCATGTCGAACTATAGGTTATATTACATCATGCAATGTGAAATTGACATTATTGACAGATGCACGCGATCAACGCCATTTTAGAAACGCAATAAAACCCGTCCATGTATGTCAATTATTAGACGGTTAAAGTCAACAACTAAAAAAGTCATTAGTTCCCCTCAAAGTACACGATACATTTCTATCAGTATGATCGTAATCATAGATAAGATAATCGTATTAGCATCAAACAGTGCGCTAAACGGTGCGTTTGTGGCGCGATCAGATAGCGCCCCCTTGTGGTCACCCCCCGTGACTAAACGTTGAGTCGCGCCTCCACGACCTGCGTGATTGATGACCGATTGAATTGGTGCGGAATTATTTTGTGATGGAATTGTTTTAGTGGGTATTATCTACTACTAGGGTTAGAGTTGAGCGAGTTGAGCGGTCACTCTAGGTGCCAAGCGTTGACTTCAATCACGGTTGATTTGCTGGCATTGAGGAGTTTCGTTGTCTCCAAAACTCATCATCAGATCTTTACGAGATTTATACGGGACAATATCGAGGCAAACGTCTTTCGAACAAAAAATAAAAAATAAAGTAAAAACAATCTAACAGAATTTTGGAAGGCGTTAACCAAAAACTTGTTAAAAGTTCTAATCACCACCCAGGATAAAACTTTGTGTGATGAGCACGATGGTTGATTCTGTGTCTGGGTGTTATTTATCTATACTAAGTATGTATTTAGAAATATTTAAGTATGTTTATCAGTTGTCTGGTTACTATAGTACAGTATAGTTTGGGATCAGATAGCGTTGTGTAACCTAATCACATACTGTTGAACTCAGAAAAAATACTGCTTTTGTTTTTTAATCGCATTAGTGCAGTACAGGTGTCGTGGGGAGCATGAACGTCCCACCCAGCGGGGGATTTGGGGGTTGAAACCCCCCCTGAAATTGAAAAGAGTTAGATTCATTTGATAGTATCATCTTGAACCCCCCCCCCCCCTCACTACGAATTAAGAATCGCGGCCCCGTAAACTTTCCCGACTTTACATATACAAATACAATATTTATGAATCTCGCAAAGTTTTGTCCCGAGTTGAATCGAACACTCAACCTCTTGCCTAGCAATCATACATATTCCGCTGCGATACCGAGTCAGTTTTAAAAATATAACCAAAGTACACTAAATAAAAATACTTAAATACCCTCTTACCTTTTCTTACTAAATGCAGTAACAAACTCGATCCGTACAACTTGAGGCCACAAAGACGTTCCTAAAATCAATTTGACAACAACTTAGTTACTCACCCATCGAATTTTCATTTCTGCGTGCAAGAGGCATACGAAATCGCCTCGAGCAAACACCGGCTGTACAAAACCCCTGCAGACCTTCAAATTAAACTTTAAAACAACAGCATAAGGTTGGATATATGAAGGTGGGAGGTCTAGGTGTGTTGGTTGTTCTGTAAAACGTCATCGAAGTGCGTTCAAGGTAGTTTTGGCATTACTACGCATGACGGAGCATTGTAAGTGTACGTAATAGCCGAAGCAATGTAGTTTCGTGCTCTTTGCAGGCGTCGATGAGAGATTTATTTTTCAATGCGATGTGCAGGCGAGAAAAATGGATTTTATCTTAAAGATTTTTTGATTTTGTTCTAAGATTTCGCGGGGTTGTAATTAGGAGCTGCTTATAAGCTAGGTGTACTAAATTGGATGCAATTTTCATAGTTGTGTTTAAATTTGATACATTTCGTTTAGATGTGTCTAGAGTTTTTACCCGAGTGCAAGGAAGGGTTATGTTTTTCGCGCGTATCTTGTAGGTATGTATGTTATTACCTCATATCTTTCAAACCACTAGACGGGTTTAAACAATTAGATTTGTCTTGATCGCCCAAGTGTTCTTAGCTATGTGACGTTTGAAAAAAAAACAAACATGGCGCCTGTGAGATGGTAAAAACAAAGAAGTGTGAAAAAAAAGTTTTTTTCTGTTACCGCAATTATGACTGCATTAAGCATTTTAAAAAAGTATAACATGATACTGTAACTAAAAAAAAATAATTAGCAACCATTCGTTTTTAATTATCAATATTCTTGGTAATAGCTGCGATAAAAGTTAGTTGATACCACAATTACAACCACTAAAAAGTATTTAGTAAAAAAAATTATTAAAAAAATAAAAAACCCGCCTGCGCAAAATAGATGCAAACAAGATCGCCTACACATGTAATATCATGCAGTCGGAGGCGTTAATGAATCTCGATGAACTTAATGTTGTGCCTCCGACAACTAGATATTTTTTTTTCAAATTTTATTTCAATTCGAGTTTCATGCATACGTCGTTAGAAGTCGTGGGTCCGGACAAAAAAAAACACTGATGATAATAATTGGCCAAGCCCGAGTGGTATTCGCGCACCGAGGGCTCCGTACATGTGTAACAGGGATAATTGCACATGTACAAAACCCTCGGCAAGATAAAAAAAAACACATTTTATATAACCCTATTCTGAATACCTCACAGCGTTTGCACTAATTTTCTATACTACAATACTGTGGTCACACCGAATCACCCGCCAATTTGTCTTCCCAAACAATTTATCTAAAACCACCCCTCCATTGCTGTGGCCCTGGTACATCAAAATTAAAATTCACCGGGATCATTGTACCTCGACAGTAAGTAACAGACGAACGAATGAATGGACCGAATGAATGACTGATTGTTATTTAAACCAGTCGCTATTGATCGGCTACGGCTACAATACCCCTCTGACAATAATAGGGAGATACAGACCTCGGAAATTATAGAAGGAGTTAAAAGGAGTTGTAAAAATGGCGGTAAACTGACATGCCGCTATTTTTACAGCTCCGCGTTTAAAGTGTAAAACAGTGTAAAATATACTTAGAATACATGATAACTGGACAAGAACGAGACTTTGTGATTGAAAAAAGAAAACTAGAAAGAAATTATACTTGATACTGGCGTATGCACATAATGTGCGAGCCATAATCTCTACCGATTAATATTGGAGGGAAGAGGAAAAAAAAGGAGTTAAGAAAATGGCGGCAAAGTGACTTTATGTGTAACACTGGCTACATACATTGGCCCCAATGTCGCTGATTCCAACTCCACTCGTGCAATGTCCCACGTCCTACATGTGGTAGATCCCCATGTAGGACGAGTTGCGTTAGGACCGACGAAGTTGGAGCCAACGTTTGGAGCAGGTGTTAAGTAATAACAAATAAATAATAAATCTTTTTATTGCATCAAATATGGTACATACATAGGTGTTAAAAGCAGTGTCTGAGTTCCACATATTTGGCTAACTTGAGCACTTGCAGAACACTTGCAAACTTGAGCAGCTAACTTGAGTATACTTTAAATACGCGATAACTGGATAAGAACGAGACATTGTAATTCAAAGAAGGAAATAAACTTGAAACTGGATGCACAGAATGTGCGAGCCATAATCCTCCCGAATAAAAGTATGGAGGAAAGAGGAAAAAAAAATATAGAAAAGTGTTTTAAAAATAATAATGATTCTAATAATTAAAAAAAATATATCTTTAAATAAAATTCTCGTGTCACAATGTTCGTTCCCATACTCCTCTGAAACGGCTTGACCGATTCTAATGAATTTTTTTATGCATATTCAATAAGCCTGAGAATCGGCTACTATCTATTTTTCATACCCCTAAGAGTTTGTTTGAACGCGATTATCTCAGAAACTACTGGGCCGCATTGTTGTAAAATATTTTATTGTTGAATAACCCATTTATCGAAGAAGGCTATAGGTTATAACATCACGCTACGACCAATAGGAGCAGAACAGTAATGAAAAATTTTGTAAAAAAAAAAGGAAGAGTTAAGAAAAAAGGGAAAATTTACGCAGACGAAGTTGCGCGGGTCAGCTAGTATTATATATATTTCAATTAAATCTGTGCATGTCAGGTATGTGGTAGGATGTACAGGTTCTTCATAGTTTGGGTTTAGAAAATCGTGTGGAGTTGTCCCAAGATTTATTTAATTTAATTGTTTTACTTTGTACTTCGTATGCTTAAAATGAGATGGTAATCTGGCCCAATAAAAGAACGTACTTATAGTTACTATTTTTTATAAGAAGTTATACTGTTGTGTCTGTTTTTACCCAGATTCTTCTACGCTTATTACGAAGTCTGTACCCCAACAAAAGGGTTGATCAACCCTTTCCCTTTCGTGCGGTACTTCACCGCGCATGCTGCGTAGTTGTACTTTGTACCAAACTGAAGCTATGCTCTTCGTTCCACTGGGCGCCTGGTACTTGTGTGCAAAAATGTTCATAGAAAAACTTAACTTTTTTGCGTTTTTTTATGCAAGGAATCGAATTACGGATGTTTGAAATAGCATATGTTACTCCTTATAATATCAGCTTTTAACCAGTGAACATGACCATTTCACATATACCATAATTAAAAAAATGTTTTGAGATTTATGTAATGTTCAAAGTAACGTACATTCTTGGTGAGACGCAGTTAATTCTTCTGTACAGAGTACACTTCAATTTTATTTATTTCTATATGTACACTATTCTAGGGGTCTAGACAAAGTCACATTCGAAAAGCGATGTCGTTAATGGAAAATATTTATAGTATAGAATTTGACGTCTGCGGTGGAGACCATAGACATTTTTTTATTTTTTTGCCAACGATTAGTACGGCGTTATCGAATTCGCCACGGAACTAATGTACCTTGTCAAAATTTTTTTTTTTCAGACACAGAACTACTGTTATAAGTACAAAAGTAGCTCAGTCTGTCTATTATATGTTTACACCGAGACTCCGATGGCTGCTGGAGCAAAGGAATCCTAGACTGGAGACCGCGACTCAGTAAATGTAAGGTAGGACAACCCCCAGCCAGATGGCTCGACTACCTAAAAAAGGTCACTGGGACGGATTGGATGCGGAAGGCAGAGGTCTATGTCCCGCAGTGGATACGGGCCAATGATAGTGATGGCCTAGACTCCTCAACCAATATTTATGAATTTTGATTGAGATAGTTTAAAATCTGGTAAGTCTATAAATATATCTTTAACCCAATAAGCAACATCTTCACCAAAGGTCGGCAAGTAGTTTTTAGTGGGGTCCAAGACAATAATGCAAAGTTTTATCGAGATCCGGAAAAACACCATGTTATTACAAAATACCGTTTTTACCCGACTCCGCGACGAAAAGAAGGGTAATCAGTGTATGTATCTATGTGTGTTCCTTTGTAGCACTATATAGACTAAACGCGTTGGCCGATTCTGATGATTCATAAGTCAATCTATTCGTATTAGTCTTACAAGTGTCACTGAATACATGACAGCAACCAAAATTCAAAATGGCGATAACCATTCGCCATATTGTGATAAAGAAAATAATTAAAAGTGTACAAACTATGTCATGTGGAATATCATTGTGTAGGTATTTTTATTTTAAGCATGATGATGTTTCTAAATAATTTTTCACTTAAAATTACCGTTTAGGATATATAGTGATATAAAGTTTGTTACCAACCATTCCACTCATTTCTTTAATTTGGTATTAAGTTACTAAAATCAAGAAGCAGAGGTTAGATTCTAAGTTGCTTTTATTCGTAATTTCGTATAAATGAATATGGGACTCGTTAAATATATATCTACTTTCATTTTATATGCAATTCATATTTCAATTAATATTAAGTCCATAAGTCTTTACATTTAACTACATCTGACGATCAGAGGCTTGGCTCTCCGCCGTCCAAATCCGGACCGCGGTCCACCAGTTGCCAACCCTTGATCTACACCATTGGATTCACGAGCAAAACCAAGTAAATAAAAACTGAAAATGTGTAAATTCGTCCTTCATACAAGTCGGGCTAATCAAGTGCGCGCCTCTTTTATTTTTATAACAAACTAGCTTTCGCCCGCGTGGATGTCGGTTATCGCGATAAAAACTATCCTATGTCCTTCCCCGGGACTCACACTATCTCCATACCAAATTTTATCTAAATCGGTTTAGCTGTCTGAGCGTGAAAGCGTAACAGACAGACATAGTTACTTTCATATTTATAATATTAGTATGGAAATGATGAGGCTTGGCTCTCCGCGATCCGAATGCGGACCGTGGTCCCCCAGTTGCCGACCCTTGATCTACACCATTGGATTCACGAGCAAAACCAAGTAAATAAAAACTGAAAATGTGTAAATTCGTCCTTCATACAAGTCGGGCCAAGCAAGTGCGCACCTCTTTTATTTTTATAAGAAATATGATTGTGTGGCGCGGTGTGCCGCGGGCGCGGATATTTTCGAAATAATAATTAAGCGGATACATTTATTATGGTGCACGAATATGTAATACGCTCTTGGAATTAACACATGGTGTTTTACGAACACTTCTTTTGAAACTTAAGGTTGTTTATTGACTAGATGGTCCACGCGGCTCTGCTCGCGGGTTTTTCGGTTACTACGATAAATTAAGGACCATTTGTATCTTAACTGTGTTCATATATTTTATGACTATCGGCATAATAGTTGCTAAGATCGAATCATAAAAAGTAGACTCAAAATTCAAACTCCATAATTTTTTTTTACAAAATCTTAAATCAATATGAACTGAAGTCAGTGCAAAGCCAGATGAAACTGAATCCTTAATGTAAAGGAGGTTTATAACTACATCAATTTATATAATCAGACTCAGATATTTTAAAACTTAATCATTTCACTGTCCTGGTCACCGATAGCTTACATGAATAATAATACACCAGAGAGTAGGTCTCTCAAAACTCTTATAATTACATTATTACATTGTGATTTTTGAAGAAAATTGGTATTATCGTTGTGAAGATAATAAATGTAATAAATTTTATTACATTTATTATCTTCACAACGATAATACCAATATTCTTTAAAAATCACAAAAAAATAAACGTTTATATTATCCAACATCCTGTAGCTATAGTATCTAAGCCGTCAGCGGTGTACAGGGTGCGTTCATTACCGGGCTGCGGCAGCTGCGCGCGTCGCCCCCGGCCCCGATTTGTGCGCCGGCGCACCGTACTGTATCGCACCGGTGCATGCCACGATCAACGTACAACATGGATCAAAATATTCAGGTTTCTTTTACATATATTACAGTTTTTTTTCTTTATTTTAGTGGCTTTTATTTCGGTTGGCAACTATAATATGATAATAAATTTGAAGCGGTGGTAGCCTAATGGCTAAGGCATCGGTCTCGCAATCGTGAGGTCGCGGGTTCAAATCCTACTCATTATTCTACCGACGTGAACCCACTTCTAACACAAGCCTTTGAGCTTAGCTGGATGGGTTAACAAGATTGCTAGTAATGTGGGACTCAATCCCACAATGCTAGTTATCTGTTCAAGAAAAAAAAAATCTTTATTATATCTTGGGACAACTCACACAACGCTATCTGATCCCAAACTAAGCAGAGCTTGTACTATGCGTACAACGACAACTGATAAACATACTTATATAGTTCTAAATACATACATATTATAGATAAATAACACCGAGACACAAAATAAATCATGCTCATCACACAAAGTTTTATCCTGGGTGGGGATCGAACCCACGACCTCCGGCTTAGCAGTGAATGTCACTAACCACTAGACTAGCAGGTCAGCTGAGGATATTCACTATCAAAGTGGATATTGTCAGAAGCATTGAGTTATTAGGTATGTATAGAGTTGTAGGGGAGACATTTCACTGTGAAAATCGTAACTCGCAACAGTTTTTTTTCTAACAACTACATGTAAATAGATATCATGATTTATGAATAGAAAGAGAAAGAAGCTGGCAGTATCTATTTAACTGGGTTGTTCCGGCTTCATCTGATGACTATTTATCCTTTACTGTTTTTTTCCTTACTCAGCCTATTTACCTACGTTCCTTACTCAACCGACAGAAGTTATTATCATTTTTAATTCTTTATTCATCACGTAAGTATTCCTTGCTCATCCGAATACGAAATCACCCAAAAAATCTAGGTTTGCGTTGACAGTCTGAACAAAGCAAAATTATTAAGTAATATTTCATAAAATAGTTTGAAATTGGTTAACTGTTGCTTTTGTATTGTTCTATTTTCGGTAGCATTTGTCACAGGTACCTAGAGTATAAAATGATTTTCGGTTGAATAAATAAATTTTATAAAAATGATGTAATCCTACCAGTTAGAATTCTAGGATGAGACGTCATAGAATGAATACGGAACAACCCAAAAACCTATCTCTAACTTAGCGCATTAGCAATAAGCATATAAAATTTTATCACAAAGTAATTAAACAATCTGGCAATCAAAATAAACTGTTTCTGAATTTTACAGAAATTGAATACAGTACTCATTTGGCCAGTGTTTAGTTAATTGTAACCCTCTCCCCCAATAGGGAAACCCGAAAAATGATTCTGGGCACGCCCATGAATGGAGTCTTCTTCTTCTTTGAGTTTATGGCAATCTAGCCGTTTTAACAGCTAATTTCTGCCAGTGTCAAGTATTTATGCACTTATTACATGCACATAGTCTCGTTCTCAAGTCAATTATCACATATTCAAATCATTTTTTACAAGTTAAACTCGGAGCTGTAAAAATGGCGGCAAACTGATCAGTTTGCCGCCATTTTTACAACTCATGAATGGAGTCATTCACGGAGTTGTCAAAATGACGCAAATAAACTGTCATAACTTTTTTTCGCAATTTTCGTAAGACCAAGTTTTTGTGCACTTAAAATGAACAATAAATACTTGTCACTGACAGAAAGTCACTGAAATATCGTCCAGATTGCCATCAGTTCAAAAATAATAAGATAAAGATGTCCATCCCTCACAAAAAGAGGAGCAAATAATTTTGCTCGCATGTGTACCCCTCATATATGATGTTGTTAGTCTTATTTTAATATGCGCACTGTTTAAGTTATTTATTTAAAAATATATCAGAGTCTGACACCGCCTTGGGCATAGAGAAGATTTTGATTTTTTTATAACATTTCTCGAAGACAGATTCGTCACAAAATATCGAGAGTATAGAATGATAGTTTCAATCAATAAATAGGGCAAGAGCATGTCGGACCATGCTTAGGATACTTCTGCTAATGAATTGCGTCAAGGCTGCGCTTGAAAACAACAAGACCTTTTTTTAAAAATTACTAGCAATGTGGGATTGGGTCCCACATTACTAGCAATCTTGTTAACCCCTCCAACTAAGCTCAAAGACTTGTATTAGGAGTGGGTTCACGTTGGTAGTTTAATGGGTAGGATTCAAACCCGCAACCTCACGATTGCGAGACCGATGCCTTAGCCATTAGGCTACCGCCGCTTTTTTAAACTTCTATTTGAACGGTCATTTGACAAAATCAAATGAGAGTCCATAATTTTTTTTCTTCTGTCCTCCGTTCGTTTATTCGGGAGGATTATGGCTCGCACATTTGTGCATCCGCCAGTTTCAAGTTTATTTTCTTACTAGTTTTTATGAATTACCAAGTCTCGTTCTCATCCAGTTATCACGTATTTCAAGTATATCTTACGTATTCAACGCAGAACTGTGAAAATAATGACATGTCAGTTTGCAGCCATTTTCCTACTCCCAAGTCTATACTTGAAACAACAACGGCCATTTGTCATAACTGTCAAAAAAGTTCACAGGACGGTCATTCGATTTGACATTTGAAATTCCTGTCACTTTGTACTGGGTAGCCAGTCCAGTTACTAATCACACGGTTACTGGATAACGATACTGATAAGTATGACCAAGACAACTGATCAACATATACTTATATTCGTAAACTTTCGCGATTTGTACACATTATAGAATTTTATAAGCAACGGGTCTTAATCGCGTAAATATTGTATTTTAATTATAAATACCTTTGTTTATTGCCCGACGTTTCGACCGTATTGCAACGGCCGTAGTCACAGGTAGACTGATTTATGGTATTTAGCCTTAAAATAAAATATTTACGCGATTAAGACCCGTAGCTTATAAAATTCTATAACTGATAAACATACTTATATATTTCTAAATACATACATACTTATTATGGTTAAAGCTTCCCCCAGACAGAATAAAGCATTGTGCTCATCACACAAATCCATCTGGCCCAACCCCAGGATAAAGTAATGAGGATTCAGGGATCCAGGGTGGGGATGAGTCAGTTTTCCAATTGGTCACTAGCCACTAGCATTTGACTAACATAACCGATTGAATCAGGCGTAACATGGCGGAAATTCATCTTAAGTAGATTATAAGGGAGGGATCCCACCACCCACCCTCGATCTGTGAATCATCACGATATGGCACCGACTGAGCTCATTCGGTGCCAAACTGTCCTGAGGATGCCTCGTGTAGAGGCGAAACACGTGTCGAAGTTTCACTTCGTGGAAGCGGAATATTGCAAGTCAAGGGTCCGGAGGTGCCTACCACTCGACTTGGTGAGAGTACCTGTCACTAATTTTATTTGTTGCAGGTATCTCTTTTTGAGTGCGGTCTGTCAATCTATTTCGATTGTTGTATTAAGGACATTTCCTTACTACTTCAATCGTGGTGATTCACAAATCGCGGGTGAGTGGTGGGATTATAATCTACTTATTTGACTAACAGCAAATTTTTCTTTCAAATGAAATTATTATATTAATATATTGGCAAGAAATGGCTATAAAAAATATTATAAAAGATAAAGAGACAAGTACATTCAAACCTATAATTTTAAATCTCTTAAAGATCAAACAATAAATCGAATATCTAAATATCGATTTACATAATAAATAATCGTTCTACAATTCGTGACTAAAACATAGTGATTTGTCATACAACAAACAATACAAACATTATGTATAGAGAACCTATCATTATTTCTGCAAATACATTATTTTAAATATACACCACCATTATTATATGAGCCATAGAGTTTATATTCGCATGGGTTTTACCTTCAAAGTATATATTTATTGCTTAAAGTAAATAATCTCTAGTAGGTATTACTTATTTACTATTATGAACTGGTAAACTAACTGTGTCTCTACAATGAAGCTATTAGTTTAAAGGAGCGTCTAAACGGGTCATTTTGTATGGCAATTGGTGGCGGCACTATTGGCAACTAATTGCTCGGCCAATAGTGGCAATAAAGCTACAATTGGGTAGATGACTACAATAACAATAAATTATTCTACACTATTTAGGAAATAGCATTTGCAAAACTGTTCCAAAAAACAATGTTTCTCCACAATTTTACGTGGTCTTGAATTTATAAACATTAGAACAAACATTAAAATGAAATGATTTGACCATACAAAAGAATGACGTCATTGTTTTGTATTTCATATAAATTAGTACGAGGCGCATCGTTTTGACGTTTCTTAAAAAGATACTGATTTGAATTGACAGTCATCTACCCTATTGTATGGCGGAAGATCCACTCCTAAACGGGCTACACAACCCGGCAACAATAAAAAAGAGGGCGACTGAAACAACAACAAAATTGGCCGGGAAACATTGCGGAAAATAGATCGCTCAGCGATCATCCGGCAACCATCAAATCAATATTGGAGAGTACTGCCATGTTGCCGGCCACGGCATTGCCGCCACAAATTGCCGTAAAAATGGCCCGTTTAGACGCCCCATAAGATCCGGTCTAACAAACATATACCCTTAAAAGATTATTGTTAGATATTGTTAAACAAGGAATAAAATAATTATAATATTATAATAATAATATCTTGGGACTTATTGTTGGGGGGAATAACCTTTTATTTCATTAAAAAAACAATAAAATAAATGACGTGTGTATATAATGCAAGTTTATAACATTAGCACGTGATTTAGCTAGGCAACCCATTTGCTATTTATCAATCCATGCATTATAATAATAATAATAATAATAATAATAATATCTTGGGACAACTCACACAACGCTATCTGATCCCAAACTAAGCAGAGCTTGTACTATGGAAACCAGATAACTGATAAACATACTTATATATATCTAAATACATACATATTATAGATAAATAACAGCCAGACACAGAATAAACCATCGTGCTCATCACACAAAGTTTTATCCTGGGTGGGGATCGAACCCACGACCTCTTGCGTAGCAGTCGGATACACTCCCACCGCGCCACAGAGGCATTATGATTGTATACTAATATTATAAAGCTATAGAGTTTGTTTGTTTGAACGTAATAATCTCACGAACTATGGGTTCGAATTGAAAAATTATTTTACAGTTGGATAGCCCATTTATTTTATATAACATCGCGCTACGATCAATAGGAGCAGAGCAGCGATGAAAAATGTTAAACGTTGTTTCAAACGGGGAAAACTGACACAGACAAAATTCTTTGTCAGGATGAAATATCAGATGAGAGTATTTATTTGTTACGCCGGATCTCGTCCTATATTTAAAAAAAAAACTAATGTCTAAATTCTATAGTATTGTCTGTTTGTTTGTTCAAGGTTGTCGCAAAATTATTTGATTATTTTAATTAATTGATTAATTATATCCTAACCGATGTCGGTCACGGCGGTCAATCTCATTAGAGACTAGCCAACTACGTAGGAGATATTATAGTGCATAGGTGGATCAAGGGGGAGGGGGCACGGGGGCACGTGCCCCCCCCCCGACGGTTGTTTTGTGTACTGATTTTTTTGTATTGTATTGAATTTGTTTGCTAATATACTTGTGCCCCCCCCCCACTCCCAAAACGTGTTTGTTTTGGGACACCCATCCTATCGTGCGTGCTACTCACACTTGGCTGGTGTCGGGCGAAACTAAATGCACCCCCACCTCGTAAAGATGTTAGATCCGGCACTACCTCTAGTTGCCTCCTCCAGATTCAAATTCTGGAACTACCCCTGCACAAATGCACTCTCTATTCCTTAACTCTCCTATGAGATTGAGGGAAAAGAGATCACTGACATCCACTCAAGCGTAGCCGCAGGCTCAAGCTATAATGGATATTAACAATATTTAAGTTAGTTTATCTAGTAAACAATTGCTGGTAAAGTGAGGTATTATTGCAATGTTCGCTATGTAATTATCTTGTTAAAATACCGTTATTATAATATTGTTGCATAGGAACAGATAATATCACAGACAAATGACAGTGGTCTATAATTATGTAATGTTATTCAAGAATCCGACCAGGGGCCAGGAACATCTAAATTTTATTTGCCAAATGCAGCAGGCCTAGACAGAGTCACATTCGAATAGCGATGTCGTTAATGGAGAGGTATTAAAGTATGAAATTTGACGATTGCGGTGGAGATCATAGACATTTTTTTATTGTTTATGTGATGTGATTAGAACGGCGTTAGCGAATTCGCCACGGAACGAATGTACCTGAGAGTTTACGCTAATCGAATAGAATGAAATGATAGCAGTTATGCGCGCGCAATAACTTCATTCTATTCGATTAGCGTAAACTCTAATCGAATAGAATGCCATTTATCTAGGGACCCTGGATCATGTCCGTCGCTGTATTGCTATCAAGTGTAAAGAATTCACAAATAGACAATGTCGCTCGTCGATATGAATGCGTTATCACTGCTTTTTAGTAGGATTATGGTAAAGTAACCAAATATGAAATGCCGTTTTGTTTTTGACAAATAAAAAAATATATATTCCAAAATATAATATATTTTTTTATAAATTAAGAGTCATACATTTGCGCGTAAACTCGTGATAGTTTTTTGTTTTCTATATAAATGTAAGGTACTGTTCTTTTAAAAAAAACCAAACAACTTAAAATTCGCCAATTATGGAATAAGCTCCCAAATATGGAATACTGTAATAACTCGTATTATACAAATAAGTAGTAAAACAATATATACTTTAATCTCATAAAGGTCTTATAATATAGAGGGTTTTAAAAATACACATATAATCAACACAAATCCAACTGACAAACTCTGAAGTTGCGCTGTTGTTATATGCAACGAGCATGCAGATGCAGGTTTTTCATTTTAATTCCACTAGGAGCACAGCGTTCGCGCGATTGTCTTGTCGAGACTTATACGTTATTGTAGTGAGTAAATGAAATACTTAGAACACATTCCATAAATGTGTCTAGAATTATTTACTTCTGAGAAATGATGGTGTTCCATATTATGGACCCTATTCCACATTTGGACACTTTCCTCTAAAAAATTAGCAGCACAGTTTATTTTTCGTCAACAATTGACCAGATATAAGAGTTCATGGTTCGGCCTCAGGGTTTCGTGACTGAATATTCAGTAAAATGAGAAACCAGCAAGGATTAGCCTCGGAGAGATCGTTGGATTGCGCCTAGTCTTTCTCCGTTTGTATCGGATTTCCTTTCCGACTATGAAAGTGAGAAGAGTTAGAAGAACCAAACTCTCACTTGTGCACTTTGATATTTTCTGAGTAGTTTGCTAGTTTCTGATGATATAGGCCACCTTAACCTACATGGGTTATGAGAAATACCCTTAACGAATAATTAATAAAAAAAAAAAACTCAAAGGGTGCCAGAATTGTCGTTAGCTAACATATCTTTAAAAAATAATTTAATACAATGTACAATAGGGTGTAGGCAGAGCGATCAGTGTGGCGTTTATTGCAATAAACACTAGGTCTGGATCAGACAGCCATTGGCCACGCCTTGCAAGGTGCGCTTATTATACGTGTAGCTGTTTGTGTGTTGTGAAACTTCAGTATGTAGTTCTAGGTGGTGCAAGGAGGCAGGTATAATTTTATTTATAACGGGCCAATGATCAATATGGTTTTAAAAAATATATTTATGCAGGTTACCGCCTATTGACAGCGATTACTGGCAACACCAATTATTTTTTTTATTTGTAAGATGTCAACGGAAAGCGAAATTCGAAATTCAAAAAGTTCAATTAAATAAAATTATGAGTGCTTTGGCGTTGATACAAAATGGCGGCAAACTGAACTGGCTTATGATGTGAAATACTTCTGAAGAAACCGTGACACTGGAAGAAATTAACTGAAAAATTAAGGCAATTTGGCACCCGAAAATGAATAATGGATACATTTTCAAACCGTCTGTGGAGTCCATGTGTATGGTAGTCAAAATACGTCCTTAATCATATCTTCTTCGTTCTTCTTGTCAATGTAGCCCATAGACTTAGAGACTGGACTGCGTCTTCTCTTTTAGCTATGAAGTAAATACAGGCTACAAATCGTGAGAGACACTCATGAGACACTCGTGCTGTAAGTAGTTATCTGTTTCTATTATCATTTTAATACATAAATCTTATAACTATTTATCATATCACTTTGACATTACAAAAAAGAGATTGGTATTGGGCTCACTGACTTCTATACTACATGTAGTATAGAGATTAGTGTATTGAGCTGGTCTCTTTCTAGAGAGTGGTAAATTTTGTGAGGTTATGGCACAGTCTAGTCTAGTCTATGATGTAACAAATGTATCAGCAAACATTCTGCCAGTGTAAACACATACTTTTGAAGAATCATTCTTATGAATCTTTGAAGAGAGAACAGTTTTTTTTTTAATATGATATTGTGAAATAGCAAAGGTATCTTGCTGATCTGACAGCTGGGCCTATTATAGCCTGTAGCGTCTGCTGAAGCGGCAGGCAATGTACCGACATATATTATTTCTGTAATGTCGGTTAATACTGATTACTAACTACAGGGCAGGTGCGTAATCAACTTCTAATCGTTATATACCATGCTAGCTAACCAGTACAATTTCGTAGCGCGGTGGAAGTGTATCCGACTGCTACGTAAGAGATCGTGGGTTCGATTCTCACACGGGTCACCAATTTGTGTGATTCACAAATTGTAGTTCCGAGTCTGGGTGTACTTTGTGTCCTTGATTTGTATGTTTGTAAAGTCCCCCGACACAGGGCTTGTACCCAAATGCGAGAGTCGTCTTTAAAAAAAAATCCCCGGATTTACCAAATTTAAATTGCTGCTCTGCTACTATCATACTATCGTAGCAAGACGTTATACAGCGGTAGCGTTCCTCGATAAATGGGCTATCTGACAGTCATAAAATTGTTCAATTCAAACCAGTAGTTCTTGAGATCATCGAGTTCAACCAAACAAACAAACTCTTCAGCTTTATGTTATTATTATAGATTGGCTTTTCCCAGCGGCTTAGCCCGCGTTATATAGGTCCAACTTTATAGCCTATGTGTAATTTTGATTTATCTATAAACTACAATAATAGAGATATAATACTACAGTAAGTAGTATAAAGTTTTATCAAAATCTAAAAACAAAGATCTATCCAAAACTATGCAGACGTTTCGATTTCTTTTATAAGTATTGATCACTTTATTATTTTTAAAGTAGCTGTCTTGGCAAAAACAAATATACAAAAAAAATAGTCGAGCTGTTTCGGAGGAATACGATCACAAACACCGTGACACGAGACATTTGTATAATAGATTAATCGATAATAACTTCAGTATTTAAGTCAATTTATTCCAACGCAACTTATAGAATTCCAGTAAAGCTACCAACACGAAACAATCACGAATTCTCAAAACTCATTACTTGCCAAAGCAATACCAACATAACAAAAACATACCATACCAACATTACGAGTTAAGAGGATACTACCGATTGCACTTAATTGTGCCTCCACATTGTCTTGAGGCCATCATGAGCTAGGCCCACGACTTCCCTCAAGGCCTACGCTAAATAACTACCTCACAATTCAAAAATTGCGTTTATTTTTTAATTTTGCGTTTCGTAAAATTCTTAAACGGTAAGGTTTGGTCTCAGCGTGAGAGTTTCAAGTCATATTCGTGAATGTTCTGTTAGCCTTAGGGAATAATTAGGTGTTCTTGATTCGTCTTGTTTCGTGATGTGTGAACTTTATCCAGATCTGTGTTGGAATTATGTCAATAGGAAGGGTTTTTGTTGTTTTTGGAATGTTTAATTATGATTTAATTGTCTATTTGTTTTTCTTTTTTTTAATTTATGGCAATCTAGCCGTTTTAACGGCTAATTTCTGCCAGTGTCAAGTGTTTAGTTTACTTTAGTTGCACAAAGTCTCGTTCTTATCCAATTATCACGCAGGTATTCAATTCATTTTTAGGCGAAAACACTGGCTCCTGAAATACAGTTGATATGGTTCGGGGACCAGAGTATTTCACATTCTCTGTAAAATTTTTATGTCAATAAAATGTTTAATATTTTTACAATTTATACTTAACTCTCTGCCTACCCCGGCTACGCACGGGTCATATCGTAGCTTTTTATACCTTAAGTTACATTATTGTAATTTTCGTAGGGATCTGGAATTTTTTGACAATGAAATGCCTATGTTACTTCCCGATAATGTAGCTTTCCAATATAATAATTTTTAAAATCAGTCAAATAATAAAAAGAAGAAAGATTTTATTGCTTGATGAAATCTTTCTTCTTTTTATTATTAGTTTAAATAAACTCGGAGCTTTAAAAATAATGACACGTCAATATCACGCCATTTTTCAATTCCGTTATCTATTTAATAATACGTAAAGTAAAAATTAAATGTACCCCTTTTTATGTAAATTGCGAGATAGTATGATTATAACATTTGGCACAGGTAAAGTTTAAAATACATTAAATAAATTAAAATAAACATTACACACTTTGATTAAATAATGTCTAGATTCATAATCCGGCATCTAAAATTGAAGCAAAGAATTGTCAAAAAGTACGGTCAAGTTGACGTAATTTTTGACAGGTAAAAAACCGCCATCCGATGTTTTAACCATAGTTGTTCTCATCAACGAGTGTCAAACGTCAAAGAGGGAATGCTTAATTTTTTTATAGGCTTATTGAGAGAATGCTCCATCTAGACACTATATCAAAGACTAGCTGTACCGCGCAACTTCGTATGCGTAAATGTACCCCGTTTTTGCAACATTTCTTATTGCTGCTCCGCTCCTATTGGTCGTAGCGTGATGTTATATAGCCTATAGCCTTTACCGATAAATGGGCTATCCAACAGTAAAAGAATTGTTCAATTCGGATATGTAGTTCCTGAGATTACCGCGTTCAAACAAACAAACTCTTCAGCTTTATAATATTAGTATAGATTACACACTACCGCAAATTCGTAGTATGTAGAACACACTCTGTCAATGTCAAACAATACAATGGAGTAATTGAAATATCGAAATTAGAAAAAAATAATATTGGCGCACACAGTGGCGTCAATTACTGAAAACAAAAGTTTATTTCGTAAAAATACGGTTGTAATTTCTGACTTGGCAACAAAACGATGTAAAACAACTTTATTCTGATGAGTTTATACAGTACCTAGACATTCTTTTAATATTAAACTAGGCCTCTCAAAGCTCAGACGTCGGCAAATAGATCTCCATTTCTTTATGAGCAACTGCGACAACTTGCGACAACTCTTGAAATGACAGATATTTTTTTTATTCATAGACTCGCAGATGTCTTAAGTTTTCTTTTTCATAAGACTTCGTCGAAGGAGGTTACCATTTCAAATGTAAAAGTTTGTTAAAGTTACGGGATGGCCTTTAAATATATATTTACAACGTACCAAAACATTTTAAGACGTTTCTAGTAACTAGCATAACAGCGCGACTAGGTATGCATCATTTTCCCCCCTTTTTGCAACATTGTTAATTAATGCTTAGCGTCTATTTGTTTTAGCGTGATGTTATATAACCTATAACCTTCCTCGATAAATGGACTGTCCAACACTAAAATAATTTTTCAATTCGGACCAGTAGTTTCTGAGATTTTCTTCTTTCTCTTTCTTTATAATATTGGTATAGATTAGTGTAACTCCTTCATTAAAATTAGCCGTGTCTCACATTACAGATCAATCAGACTGTGACGGTCTGGAAATACTGCTGGACATATACCTCTCCTAATTTACGCCACAACATCCAACATTTTCACTCCGTCTTCCGCATCCAATTCATCCCAGTAGAGATCCCATAGTCCAATTCGTCCCACCATAAGGATATATTACATAGACTATTTTACAGCACCAAACCTTTGGTCAGTCTCCCACTATTAATAAAAAGCTCTTTCACAAAAAACAAAAGTCAACTGTGTGACGTCATCCGCGCATGTTTACCTCCCGGCGCAGATCAAAGGCGCGCTTTCAATATGCCAGCGCAACGGCGCATACGGAGGGTTGAGACAGTATATTTACGCGGGAAGTAGAGGGTTAGTCACCATAGAGAATAGGGATTTTTTTAAACGAGTGTTGTAATGTTAACCTTTTTTTGCAAGTTTTTAAATTTGATTTCGGAGTTGTGATAATGGTGGCATATCCACCGGTTATCATTTTCTCACAGTTAATACATGAAATTCGTAAATTGAAAGAGAAAGGAAAAAATATATTTTAGAGAATTTTATTCTTTTTGTTTATTTTTATTGTAGAACAAGCTTTCACCGTGGCTCCGCTCGCGTAGAGGTTTGTAATCGCTATAAAAATATCATATCTTCTTTTCTGGGACTCAAACTATCTCCATACCAAAATTCATCTAAACCGGTTAAGTGGTTTACGCATGTAAACGTAATAAACAGACCGACAAGTGTTAGTTTCACATCTATACTACAAAGCTGAAGAGTTTGTTTGTTTGAACGCGATTATCTCAGGAACTACTGAGTCGAATTGAAAAAATATTATACTGTTGTCTAGCCCATTTATGGAGGAAGGCTATAGGCTGTATAACATCACGATACGACTAATAGTAGCGAAGCAGCAAAGAAAAATGTTGCAAAAACGAGGAAAATTGACGCAGACGAAGTTGCGCCGGTCACCTAGTTTATAATATGAGTTTGGAAAATTACCAATATGTAAAAAGTATTTCATTACAGTAGGTACACTTAAAAGACAGTTTTTTTTTTTAATTTTAATTTTTACATAATTTCTGAGTTAAGTTAATTTTAGTTACTAGAATTAGATACTTACATAGTCTTTAAGTCAATGTATTTACTAACAAAATATAGACCACAGTCTGAAATAAATGTATTTTATTTTATAAAGGCTAATTTCTGCCAGTGTCAAATATTTAATGCAACAATACTCTTTATCTGCATGTACAAAGTATTTTGACATGATAAACATGGAACTGTAAAAATAACGACACGTTAGTCTGCCGCCATTTCTACAACTCGTGTCATTTTTTGTTAGATATTTAATAATCACGATATATCAAGCACTATTTAAAATTCGAACGCATTCTAATAGAAATTTGTTTTTAATCGACCTCAAATTGGGCGCGAAATGAGTTCGGCCCCTCCGTTGGGGTGGGACTGTGGGACACCGATAGCTCTATTAAGGATCTCAAATTAGTTTTGTTAACATTTATCATATTTAAAAAAATTTGGTAATCAGGTTATTAAAAATAGTAGTAGATAGTCGTAGAATTTGGAATACATATTATGAATATAACTCTACAATTACATATTGCAGAGTAATTAAAGTTATGTAAACTTGACTTAAGCCAAGTTTGCTTAACTTTGCAAGCCAATGCATAACCATAGACGTATAGAAGAGGACTGCGCCATAACCTCACAAAATTGACCACTCTCTAGAAAGAGACAACGCTATTTTGTGGACAATACCTGTCAAAGAGATAGGGTACGAGTTTTTTATTTCTTTCACGCTTTGCAGTCAATATTTACTTTTTCATTGGAAGGGATGGCGCGGTCCATTAACGTATTGAAAGCAGTGCAGTTGCAGTTAAGTTTCGATTAAAACGGCCAATTTTGTATTCTTGTAACTTTGGGATCGATCTCAAATACGCTTGCGTCAAGTATGCGTCACGAGAGCGCCATTCAAGTACGGTTCGCAAGCGTTTTTTAAGATCGATCCCATAACAAAAATAGCTGTTTTAATCGAAACTTAATTGCAACTGTACTGCTTTAAATACGTGAATTGGCCTCCTGGTCTATACGTAAATGTGCATACCAAAATGATTGATTCGCCAATAACTAGTTACTTACTTCGAATTATGTTTTGCTATGCCCCGCTCAGTCCAAAGTCCACTTTAATGTCTCCAAAAGAGTAATCAAACCAAAAACATTTAAATATTTTTACTAGCAAATTATAACAAAGAGAACAAAAAGTGACCATAGATTAAAAGTCACAATCCATATCCAACAGGATTGTTTCCCTCCAAAATCTGACAGCTCAATTACATTCACCGCGACGGACGACATTTGTTCAAATTGGTCTTGTTTTATAGACATTACCACAATAGCTTTACATCCACAAAACTACATATAACTCCTTATTTCTTAGTACCTAAAGTTGTAAATCGAATAAATCAATATTATTCAACAACAAATTTAAACTTGTCAAAAAAGTTCTTTTTACGTTCCATTTCGCGGTTAATACAGCGTGTAAATGAGTTCTTTATCGCGTCGTGTTTTAAGCGGCTGTTTATATAGTTTTGGGGACAAAAGGGTGAATAAATTAAAATAAGAGAGGTAATATCAGAGGGTGTTATTCTACAACTTGGCATGTAGCTGTAACGAAGTTATTTTGTCATTTTTTGTTTCGTTATGGTGAACAAATGTTTGGTGACATTAGTTAGAAAAAAAATAAGTGGGTAGTGCCACACAGTTATCATTATACCATCTTGATCAGATGATTAAAACAGCGTGTTAGGAGGCTCAGCATTTTCGCTGATGACTAAATAGACAACTCACGAACCGCAGCTGCAACCACAGAGCTGGCAAGTTTGAGGGAAGTGTCCAGTCAAGTCAGGCTATTAAAGGGGTACTTCGGAATGAAATATAAGAAGTAGGGTTGATAAGGATTCCTCCTCCTCATGAGGAGGAAATTCCTTTTCAGATTTCTCTTCCCATTTCGCATCTATAACAAGTGATTTTCCAAAATTCTGTTTCTTTTCCGCTTCTTCAGTTATTATGAGGAAGTATCATCACTATCGTTTCAACAACCTTTATGTTTACTGATTTAACTTCCTAATATAGTTTCAAACGTAAATAATAATATATTATCTTGGGACAACTCACACAACGCTATCTGATCCCAAACTAAGCAGAGCTTGTACTATGGCAACCAGACAACTGATAAACATACTTATATATTTCTAAATATTATAGATAAATAATAGCCAGACACAGAATAAACCATCGTGCTCATCACACAAAGTTTTATCCTGGGTGGGCATCGAACCCACGACCTCTTGCGTAGCATTCGTATAAACTCCCACCGCGCCACAGAGGCAGTCTAAATGATAGGTAGATATAACTAACTACTTTCACCTACCTTTCCTTTTCCTCTTCCGCCCTGATATATCCCCATCCTCATCGGCATCCTCAAAATGAATACTAATACTTAATCTTCCTTGTCCTCTCCTCATAAGTACATCCTCATTAACCCTAACAAGAAGCTGTACCCCTGAAATACCCCTTTCTCAAAAGGCCTCCCTTAAAAGAATTAAAAAAAATCGCGTGTAGTACTGGGCGGTCTAGTGGTTAGTGACTCTCACTGCTAAGCCGCAGGTCGTTGGTCCGATCCACCCAGGATAAAACTTTGTGTGGAGAGCACGATTTTTTAGTCTGTGTCTGGGTGTTATTTATCTATAACTAGCTGTTCCAGCCAACTTCGTACCGCACCGAAAAATTTTTTTCTTTATTTTTTTTTACACGAAATTTCTACAGATTATTAGAAATATAAAAAAAAAGAATGACTGAAGTCGGTTAAGTTGTTCTCTAGTTATCTCGTGACCAAGGGATTAATTTACGAAGGGAAATAGGGATTCATTTATATTTATACATATAATATATGTATGTATTTAGAAATACATAAGTATGTTTATCAGTTGTCTGGTTGCCATAGTATAAGCTCTGCTCAATTTGGGATCAGATGACGTTGAATGAGTTATCCCAGGATATTATATTATTAGATATTATAAGTACTAGTTAGGTTAGGCAATCATTTTAGATAAATTAAGTACTTATAACTAAGGACTAACACCTAAACATCTACACAATTGAATACCATTACATTGTTTCAATCTGGCATGTAATAAATTACTGAGCATATTGTAATATCAGAAACGGTAGCGTTACTAAAATTCACGATTATATTGTACTTAGTAATAACCTCGTGATTTCGATTCTGCCCGCTCTTTCTCTTACAAATTATGCAGCAATCAGCCTTTATCGGTCCACTGCTGAACATAAGCCTCTTCTACAAAATACAAATACAAATAAACTTTATTCGCAGTAAATAGGGTATACATAAACAGGTGTTGAAGTATAATAATGTTAATTCAAGCATATTTAACTATTGACAATGGCATGCAAGTCAATTTTATTATTATTAAGTAATTACATTACTTTATCTCTAATAACATTACAATACATTATTTTTTTTCTTTGATCTGTATCATACAAGTAAAGACTGTAGATTAGGTCGAGTGGGCCTTCCAGTAAAGTCAAAAAATTTATAACTGCATCAATCTGTCGTGTTCAGTTCCAAAATGTATTTCCTCTTTAGTCGTTTAGTGTAACTCTAAATACATATATATATATGTATATATATATATATATATATATATATATATATATATATCTAAATATTGAATGGATTAAATTCTTTAATATTATTAATTACATTAGCATATATATACATTATTAATTTCCAATTAAATAACAATACACAAGACACATTGTACATTTCCGTAACATTATTTATAATTTAGAAATTCTCTATTGGAATAAAATGTTTTTTCTAAAAGCATTTTTTTTAATATGTTGGTAAACCTGCTCAGTGGTAACTATTTTATGACCTAACTATCCAATTCATTCCAGCGACCTTCTTGAGGTCATCGGTACGTCTGGTGGGTCGGCTGGGAATCGTCCCACCTTGCGTTTAGTCTCCACTCTAGGACTCGTCTGCTCTAACTGCCATCAGTCTTTTGGTAGATATCTCCAGTTCATTGCCACTTCAGCGTGCTTAACCTGCGTGCTATGTCGGCAACTTTGGTTCTTTGTCGAACACCCCGTTGTAATTTTATCCTTGAAAGAGACTGGAAAATTCTGTGTAAAAATGGCGGCAAACGTCATAATTTTATTTTCTCATTTAAAGGACTTTCATATATTAAGAGAAACAATAAGAATAGTGTTAATGGACACGAACTTAGTTTTGTATATTATGAGTCTAAGTGAACATTAAATTACTTACTAGTCTCCATATATGATGACTGCCTTTTTGGCGCGGTGGGAGTGTGTCCGACTGCTACGCAAGAGGTTGTGTGTTCGATTCCCACACGGGACTTTATGTGATCCACAAATTGTTGTTCCGAGTCTAGGTGTATTTTGTGTTCGTGACTTGTATGTTTGTAAAGTCTCCCACGACACAGGGCTTATACCCTACTGCGGGAGTCGTTTACTATTAAAATGTATATATACATATATACTAGATTGTAATGATAATGATGAACTTTATAGTGCATCATATTATAGAAATAAAAATATAAAAAAGTGCAAAAATGCCTCACTACAGTCCTGAAGGTAAGGCATTATTCCAAATAGCTCCCCCCCCCCCCCCAGCTTGTAAAGTGTACAATACTACAAACCTACTAAAGCTTATCTATCCACCTCTGTATATACCTACTACAATTCGTCTATAATTTCCCTTCATATACACACAAGAAATACATAAAGACATACATACGCGTTGCACCTGCCATTCAAATCACGCCTACAATATTCAACAACAGCAATAATATTATAATTATTGCACTCAATAATATGCTTTATGCACAGGTAATAAGGGTCATAAGATATATCGCACTAGTACAGAATTTGTCTTGCCAAGACAAGTTATGACCATAGATTAAGGTAAAACAGACAAGATTTATTTCTGGTTAATGGCTGTCTATAAATTGTTTATGTAATGGTTTCTGTGTAAGATAGGGTTATTTATTTTATTAACTTGGATGCGATAGGGATTCCGTTCTTATAGCATTATGAACTAAGCTACCGAGTCTCAACGAGATTTGTTTCATTTTATTTTAAGCGGTGGTAGGCATCGGACTCGCAATTGTGAGGTCGCGGGTTCGAATCCTTCCCATTATACTACCGACGTGACAAGTGGGTTGTAACACAAACCATTGAGCTTAGCTGGAGGGGTTAACAGGCTTGCTAGTAATGTGGGACCACAATTGGGTATTTGACTACTATTAAATTAAAATATTTTGTAATAAGCAGGTAAAAATATGCCTTAAAGTGTTCTAAAAAGTATGTTTGTTTATTAATTTAAGGTGTTGTTAATTTATAATCATAAAGAGAAACACTGAAATAAATAATTTGACCATAGAAAACGTGACGTCATATGCTAGCATTCCATATAAATTTGTACAGAGCGGGTCGTTTTTGACGTTTCTTAAAAAGAGGCTGATTTGACTTCAGTCAAATACCTAATTACACAATATAGAGATAGAAAAAAATAAGATAGCGTACAAAGGAAACTACTAAACTAAAGTAGGGAGAAGATAATAGGTCACTTTTGACATTTCATCAAAATTCAACAACGTAACCTTGTAACGGCGGGCATAAAATAAGAACTGCACAATTGCTTAACTTTTTTCAATTACGTTTACATATTTATTGTAATAATGACCGATACGAGTAATTTTACGATTTGCTTTCACTAATAAACCATTCTAAACATAATAAACAATTTCTGATCTAAAGAACTGAACGTCGTTACAATGTTGCGTCAGTCAACCCTTTTTCTTTTTAAACACTAGGGATGTTACTCTAAAAATCGAAAGCTGATAGGATTGTAAGTTGAATCGAATGCAATGATTACTTGTGAAGAAAAATCACCATAAATTTATAACCACGTTGTGATTATAATAAAACCTAATTATACATATTTATTATTCTTTTAACTAACTATGAAAATACAAAAAAATAACTAAATAGAAAGGTCATTGATGTTGGGTGCAATTTAGGTGGATGTTGCTGGCAACACCAGTGCCTGTCGATGACGCATGTCATGTCGCCATAACATGATGATGACGCAGTCTTTTGTTGTTGTGCGAAGTGACTGTGCGTTTTTGGTGTGCTCTCTGTTATTTTCTTCTGATCCGGCTTTTTCATTGAACTGATCTTACTGACTACGTTTACCTGGCTATAAATTGGACTCCGATTGCTTAACGATTATTAAACAAGAAAAACATTACAGTCTTACTATGTCGAAACGAGGGAAAACTCTAAACAGTCAATCTCGCGAACTAGTGCTGAAATTGTATAATTATTTTGGACGAGAATCAGTTAACGATGGGCCTCTTTTACCATTGAAACCACCGAGAGAACGCGTTGCCGAAGCATTGGGAATAGGGAAGAAGACAGTAACTCAAATTCTGAAAGAGAAATACGGACCATCAGGCTCAGAAGATAATACTTTACGTACACCGAAAAAACGAAAGAGGGACAAGAAAATTGTTGACGTTGATAATTTTGATGCTGCTGCAATTCGCAACCACATTTATGGATATTACTCGAGAAAAGAATATCCTACACGGGAAAAGCTATTGAGTTCGTTAAAAGGCGCAGGCTTATTTTTTGGAGGCAAATCGTCTCTATCAAAGGTTTTGAAATCGATTGGCTTTAGATTTAAAAAATCCGACAAGCGGAAAATCCTGCTAGAACGCTACGATATTATTTTGAAGAGAATAACATTCTTACGTCAGGTAAATAAAATTACGGATTGGGACAATGTCGTGTTTATTGACGAAACATGGTTGAATGCGAACCATACGGTTGCGCGGACATGGACCGATGATACAGCGGCCTCCACCTCAAAAGTTCCATCGGGAAAAGGAGCCCGACTTATTATATGTCACGCGGGATCAGCTTCTCAAGGTTTTATTCCAGACTGCCTCCTCGCATTCGCCTCTAAAACTACAACAGATTACCATGAGGAAATGAACTTTGATGTTTTTAAAGAGTGGTTTGAGAAGCTGCTAGTCAGCTTAGAAAACCCATCGAAAATTATAATGGACAATGCTCCGTATCATTCTGTACAAGTTGATAAACCACCAACTCAAGCAAATAAAAAGCAAGAAATTGTCTCGTGGCTCGTAAGAAATGGTGTGGAGGCAAGTCCAACTTTATTAAAAGTTGAGTTGTTAAATCTGGTAAAAGCAACTAAGCCGTCCAAGCTCCGCTATGTAATCGATGAACTAGCCCTAGAGCATGGACACGAAGTTATTCGATTGCCTCCCTACCATTGCCAGTATAACGCCATCGAGCTTATTTGGGCACAAATAAAGGGTCATGCAGCGCGGAACAATACTGAACCACCCTTCAGTACTGCTAAAATGATGACTCTGCTACAAACTGCATGTGCAGAAGTCACTACAGAAGACTGGCGAAAAGTCGTGGAGAAGACAAAGAAAATAATTTTACAAGATTTTGAACGAGATGTGAGAATAGACAATATTATTGAAAATGAATTAATATTATCTCTGAGTGCTGACAGCAGTGATGAAGATAGCAGTTCCGATAGTTCAAGTGAATAAAAGCAATTTTTTTGTTAAATTACGTAGGTACTTGTCTTATTTTGCTCCTTTAATTTATGAAAGAAAAAATAATAATGGGACAGGGATTCGCATGATCATTTTTAAAATTCACATAATTATGTTTCAAGTCTGTATCGATTCATTCATTTAATCGATGTTTTTAAGCAGGTCACCTCACTATGAATATAAAACTGACATCTGTCAAAAGTGACCTATTATCTTGTTGACCTACTTTACTAAAAAATAATATATCTCTCTGTTGGTCTAATGGTTAGTGAATCTTTGTGTGATGAGCACGATGGCTTATTCTGTGTCTGGGTGTTATTTATCTGTAAATATGTATGTAATTAAATAAAAATATATTCTGGTTTCCATAGTACAAGTTCTGCTTAGTTTGGGATCAGATGGCGTTGTGTGAGTTGTCCCAAGAAATTATTATAGAAGGAATTATGTATAAGGGCTCAATAAGGACAGGCGTGGATCCACGGGGATGAGGGCAACAGGAACAATTGTTCCTCTCTCTAGATTCTACTGAAACCCCTTTTTGGGGGAATTTGAGAATTTCTGACACTGGATATGTATGTTTTGACAGGCAATTGCCCCCCTTGGCGGTAGTGCTAGGATTACCGGTGTTGTATCAAATGCACCCCACCCCCCGTCATGTGAGTGCCTTACACTGGGCCGGTTGAGTCAAATGTAACCCCCCCCCCCCCCACAAGTTCTGGATCCGCGTCTGAATGAGATGGGGACTCTCTGTAAGTGACATTATGTTAACTAGTTCTATGTTTTCATTTATAATAGACATGTTCTATCACGAGTTGGTAAAGAGAGTAAGGCATAACTCATTTTTTTATTTTTCCTGTCTTATCCCATTTTTGGGCAGTACTCCCCCATACGCTTCCAAATCTCTCCGTTCTGTAGCTTACTCTCTACACATCTTCTTAGAGGTTCGGTTCAGTTTGTCACGCCAGAGTTTCTAGACCTCCCTAGCTGGTTGCCGTCGATGTACGATGGATGTTTTTCAGAGGCAAAGGGTCACGTTTTCTGGAGGCTGGAATATATCTTGCTGGACACGGTCTCACGGTCTTTATTCCTATAATATTAAGTAACTAGAATTCAAATGAAAGACAAAAGGATAGTGTTCAAAGAAACTTCCACCGAAACATGTTTATAAAAAACTTAAAAGCAAGTTTTTTTAGTAAGCCCTAGGCCTGCTGAAATGAAATGAAAGTCATTGTGGTATTACAAAATATGTGGGGATGTCGGTTATCGCGATAAAAACTATCCTATGTCCTTTCCCGGGACACAAACTATCTCCATACCAAATTTCATCTAAATCGGTTTAGCTGTTTGAGCGTGAAAGCGTAACAGACAGATAGACAGAGTTACTTTCACATTTATAATATGTATTAGTACGGATAACTACTGTTGCTCTATTTTTCTTCCATAGGTTACTAAGAGGCCGATAGAACATCGAGGATCTATGTATCGCTATGGTTGAAACAATAATGCAATGTGATTTGACACCATGGCAGATGTAATACTTACGACGCCATTGCTGCTGAAATTTGCACACGCTTCTGGTAGTATAAACAGTTTATGTCCTAACTAGTCTATGGTTAACCCGTGGCATACAGTTACCGAAGTGGCAGAATGCAAGCGGAGCGCCGCCTGCGGACATCACGGCTGCGCGCGCGTCGCCCGCGCACCGCACGCTCCCCGCAAGATCACAGCCTGCCTCTACCACTAAACACCTATAAAACAGAAGTTACGAAGGTTCCAGAATAAAGTAGCAATTAACTGCATTTTTTTTCAAATAACAGAATTAGGTATACACTTTCTCGACATGCATTTTACCGGGTACTACAGTGTTAGTTATTCTTCCGTCAAAAAGTAATGTTAACACATCACTGTGTTGTAATAAGTGTAATTACTGGGCATATGAGACTTAAGGTTTATTTCCGTGCATCGCGGCCGATCGCGAGCCGCGAGCGGCTAACGACAAGCGTCAGACGCGCGCGGCCGATGCCACAATATTCACAGTGCGCGCGCAGCTTAAGACAGTCGGCCGCGCGCGTCTGTCGCTTACCTCGGAAACGGCACCATACATTCTTATACTCTGACTATTGTCGCATCGGCCGCGCGCGTCAGTCGTTCGTCGTAAGCCGCGCGCGGCTAGCGATCGGCCGCGATGCACGGAAATGAACCTTTACGAACTAATGTCTCAAATGAGGGGCGCGGTGCGGTGACATTTAGAACTTTGATGAACAAGGATTTAAGTAGATTATTTGTTAGGGATCCCACCTCCCACCCTCGATCTGTGAATCACCACGATTGAAGTAGAAAGGAAATGCCCTTAACACAACAATTGTAATAGATTGGCAGACCGCACTCAAAAAGAGAGACCTGCAATGAAGAAAACTAGAGACAGGTACTCTTACCACGCCAAGTGGTACCTTCAGACCCTTAGCTCGCAATATTCCGCTTTCATAAGTTAAACTAAGACACAGGTCTCGCTTGTACACGAGGCATCCTCAGGACAGTTTGGCATATTTCAGTGCGGTCTGTCAATCTATTTCGATTGTTGTATTAAGGAGATTTTCTTAATACTTCAATCGTGGTGATTCATAGATCGAGGGTGGGTGGTGGGATCCCTTCCTAATAATCTATTTCAGATAGATTTTCGCCATGTGACGTCTGATTCAATCGGTTATCCTAAACAAGAATTTGCATTCATGCTGTAATCGGCTAGCGTGACGCTTACACCAGGCTCTTCGCTCTCTCTTCTTCTCTGTCTTTTGATTTTGTCCAATTTAATTGTTTGACTGCCTCTGTGGAGCGGTAGGCGTGTGTCCGACTGCTACGCAAGATGTCGTGGGTCCGATTCCCACATGGGACACCACTTTGTGTGATCCACAAATTGTTATTCTGAGTCTGAGTGTACTTTGCGTCCGTGACTTGTATGTTTGTAAAGTCCCCGCGACACAGGACTTCCACTACGGGAGTAGTATTAAAAAAAAAATTGCGACTCATCTATCTCTAGTCGTGTCTCTCTCTTTCGTCCCATCG
The DNA here is from genome assembly GCA_945859575.2 of Herminia tarsipennalis. Classification (NCBI taxonomy): domain Eukaryota; kingdom Metazoa; phylum Arthropoda; class Insecta; order Lepidoptera; family Erebidae; genus Herminia; species Herminia tarsipennalis. The sequence goes on along the minus strand of OX243849.2, from coordinate 14,462,948 downwards.
GGCTAGGAGAGTGAAAGAATATTTAATGCACTTTGTGAAGGTTCTACAATAGTCTCTATGCGATGGACCAACGTAACCGATATTGGTTTGGAGACCATCATTACCTTCTGTACTCTCATTTGTTTTGTACGTCTACGCAACGGATGCGCAAGCGCAACGGATTATTGTGATGCTTACGTTATTAATATGAAAAATAAAATTGATGTTAAACCTTCTTAGTATATTTTTTATTTGTGTACAGCGATTGGTTTTTTCTTGTTTCAAAAATAGCAGGGCATGTCCTTAATTGAACAGTAGGTTAAGGATAGTATCTTCATTGCTAACATGCCCCCCTCCCCCCTCTGGGTGCACCTATGGGTTACAATGTAATTAAATAATTAAATATTATCACGAGAAAGCAATCCTACTCAACATCGTCGGGTCCTGATCTCTGAAATGGCTGGACGAATTTGGGCAGGAATTTCACTATCAGATAGCTGATGATGTATACCTGTTAAGAAAACAATTTTCCTTATAACATGATGACTGCATTGATTCCTGGAAATACAATGACGTAATTTCGAGAAATGACGTCATCTTAACAAGTTCGAGCACTGAGTGTCTCGTACCATTTTTATTAAATAACTCTAGTCCTTATTATCAGGTTTTATTAATTTATTTCCGTTAAAATTTAAATATACAATCTATTCAGTTTATAAACTTTTGTGTGTTTAACTGATAAATATTATAATCGATCGTGATCCACCATCTCAGTCAGTGTAATGTAATCAAAACGTCAAGCAATGTTAGAGTTTTAACCTCTCAAAGTTTAAAGCCATTTTATTATCTATACTAATATTAAAAAGCTGGAAAGTTTGTTTGTTTGAACGCGGTAATCTCAGGAACTACTGGTCCGAATTCAAAAAATATTTTACTGTTGGATAGCCTATTTACTGAGGAAGGCTATAGGCTATATAACATCACTCACATATTCTTGTCGTACAACTATTACACAATGTAATAGAGCTGATAGTGAACTATCATGTGAATTCCTCAACAATGATCGGCCCTGCATCGGGAAAAGCAATATTTGGAAAGCAGTTGACATAAGCCTATTGTAACTTCGGTGAATTACAAAGCAATCCACTAAAAAGTAAAAAATAATAAAAAATATATATATTTTATGGCAACAAGTACAAAATGTTTAATTATTTATTGTTATCTATGTTATTTTTTGCTTTTGAAATAATTTATTATAATTTGTTATTTGTTGCTTCGGCCGCGTTAGTTTAATTTTGACAGAATTTGTGTTTTGTTTCGCAAAATGTCTCTAGGTCGCAAAGTTTTATTCTAAGTTACAGAAAGATATTTTGCGAAAGAGACAATCTGTGAAAGAGACATTTTGAGACCAAGCGACATTTTGCGAAAGAGACATTATGCGACTAAACCGTTGTAAGGGTTGGGCTGTCGCCTTAGTCTCTCGAAATTGAGCAATTGCAAGCAAACACAAGTATTGATTATAGGGTGTTTTATTACTGATAATTCAGTCATCATACGTTGTTCGTACTTAGCGATCGATAATTACATATTATATGGTATATATGGTACATATCGATAAAGGCTTTTATATTTTACGAATTCGATTTCGAACGGATGTAGTTAATAAAAAAAATGAGACTCATTCTTACTATTGCGCTATAATATCTAATGCTTATATAAAAAAATCGTTTCACGATGTTTGTGGTCGAACACCCGCGAAACGGCTCGACCCTTAATGATTTTTTTTATTTGGTAGGTATGAGAATAGGTAGTAGAGTATTTTTTTTTTTAAATTGCAATTTATGTATTTTTGTATGAATTGTGAAAATAGGTAAAATTGACGCGTTGCGTGGATCAGCTATTTGATTAACTAGCTAATTAAATATATAATAATTAACGAGCTTTGCCCGCTACTTCGTTCCCGTGAAGTTGCAGTGCTGCTCTCTGTTAGCCTGGTTAGCCGAAAGTTACTCCTTATATCCTCAGCTTTCTGAGAGTGGAAGTCTCGTCAAAATCCGCACAGCTGTTGCGGAGATTAGCCGGAACAAACAGACAGACAGCCAAAAAAAAAAGTGTATTGTTATAAGCATCATAATAATAAGTATGTACTTTCATATGCATTTAAGAAAAAAACTGTTATTTTTACATTAATAATAATATAATATCTTGGGACAACTCACACAACGCTATCTGATCCCAAACTAAGCAGAGCTTGTACTATGGAAACCAGATAACAGATAAACGTACATATATATTTCTAAAGACATACATATTATAGATAAATAACACCCAGACACAGAATAAACCATCGTGCTCATCACACAAAGTTTTATCCTGGGTGGGGATCGAACCCACGACCTCTTGCGTAGCAGTCGGATACACTCCCACCGCGCCACAGAGGCACACTTCAATTTGATTTATGTCTATAGAAGATTTATATAATTAGAATGATTATAAATCCAAAAATTTGTAAAGATGCTCTTTTACGCAAAAAAACTTTACATTAATGTAGAAAACCAAACATTACTGCGGGTAAAATCGCGAATAAAAACTAATACGTGTCGTTCCATTGTAGTTCCCGTATCGTGTCATATAACATGTACATAGATCATCGGTATCAATGCAATGAAGTCATCTATTAAGCCGTATGTAACAATACATTGTTCGTATTGTACATTAACAGGCTTGTGTTGTGTTCAACTACTAAGCTATGGGAATTTAGGTAAAGATATGTTTGTACCGTAATTAAGGTCAAAGCACACTGATCAAATGGGAAATGTATTCAGATCGGCATACTGACACTTTGTACGTATACTATGCAATATCCAGTGTCCCTATAGTACGTCATACGCTGGACTGGTTACCCCGTAATAACATGGCGGCTACAAAGTATTTCATGGTGTTATAAAACAGATAAAAAAAACTAATTTTAAAATATATTTAGTTATTTTATGAACTAATACTAACATTTACGGGCCGCATTTTACCTAAACTATCTCAATTAAAAATTTCTAGATTTTTTCTTTTATAGAGTAAAATACCCTATTCGGCCAATCAGAATCAGTCAGATGTGCGATTGAGAAACGTGAAGATTTTTTATCGTTAACTATTTATGGAGTGCATGGAATTTTGTCACATTTATAAGTATAGAATTCCTTGTAATTCCGTCCGTAAAGTCAAAATCCTAAGGAAGTTTTTTGTTCCTGGGATCGGCACCGTATCAAATCGAATCGTTCATTATTGTTTGTATGAAACTCACACTAATCGGATTCGTAACATAATCGCCTCGTCTCGGGACACACTCGCGACAGTTGACAATAGGCGATACGGTGACGATTCCTTTCCGAGTCGATCAGGGTGATTTGACCTTTAGACTTAGTTTAATTACGTTATAATCATGTATCAACCTTAGCTTCAGTTAAATTTAGCATAAAGCTTGACAAACAGCTCTTAACAGAAATTAGCTGAAATAATCTGTGCAAATTAGAAAATCTCCCGACACGCAGTGCAATATAGAGGGGTTAGACAAGAACCATTCGCTGCGTGGCGAACTCGCTATCGTCTACAATGTCAATTCCATACAATCGTTCGCAAAAAAAATAAAAAAAAATGTTTATGGTCTCCACCGCATACGTCAAGTTCTTAAAAAATAAAATGCGCCATTTTATTTCGTTTCCTACATGGTCTTACCATTCACTAGATTAGTGATCCATCGAATGGAAAAAAATAGCGAAAATACTGTCAATAGTGCAGCTTATCTACGCATCGACTTGGATTGACCACTTGACATATTTCAATTCCATACATTTTGTACCTACTTTTCCATTAACTGACTTTGTCTAGGCCCCCAGGGCCATTAGGCTTATATACAACAGAAGCGTTGATCGAAAAAGCTTGCAACATCGGCATAACGTGGCCTGCTTGTCTGTTCTACAGATTGTACTACGGAGAGAGCTCACAAGAACTTCATGCACAGATCCGGTCATCTCTTTTCCATCATCGGACAGGCTACCATACCACACGTCGTGGCTATACCCACCAGTCGCATAAAGCGGTGCACTTCTACATTTGTTATACGATCAGCTAAACTATGGAACTCACAATTTTCACAAAATATAAGGATAAATGGTGCCCGAAACAATACAAAAGAAGGAAAGGGAGACAGCGTCTTAGATGGGAAGACGATATTAAAAAAATAGCGGGACATACTTGGAAAAGACTAGCTACTACATCGCATTCGATGGCGAACTTTAGGGGAGGCCTATGGACAGCAAGACAATCTTCACACACCTGTGGCAAATAATTAAATACGATTATTATAACTTTAATGTAAAAAGATTGTTATATAAAGGCTATTATTGGAACGAAGTTCCTTATCGCGCGTTGTGAAAGGGGCTAGACGGAAAAAAATCTCACGAAAAGTTGTAACGACACTTTTTGACACACACAAGCCGTGCGGCGTGCGCGTAAGATATGAACATCTAATTTGACAAAGAAGTCACCTGTCGATTTGGTCTAGAGGCATAATTCGGTACACAGTATTGGTGACAATTGTGTAGTTGTGGGTTCGAGCCTTCGGTATAAGTACAATCGTCTTTTTGTAAGTTATTTTCGTTTCGTCTTTCTATTTCGCATTGAACAGTGTGGTGTTGCGAAGATTATAAAAAAAATAAAAAATAAGATAAGAACTTCGTTCCATCCGGGTGTCCCTTGACACCTCTCAAGTTTTATTAAAGTGTGCAACTCACTGCCGACATCAGTGTTTCCAATTAATTATAACCGCGACACTTTAAGGACTCATGTTTATAGGCATCTTCTGGGTGCGCTCGTTCCATCGTAGGCCTCATCAATGCTTACCATCAGGCATAATCGCAGCTCTTATTTAACATAATCCTACTCAATGCTTCATGATATAGTTGAACTACCAATCAAAGCCTTCCTGTTTATGATTACGCCAACATGCCGGTGGTCTATTTACAAGTACATAATGTGAAGTAATTCCACAATAGCAGATCGATTATATATTTAAGTAAATAGCACAGATACAGTACACATTCACGTTGTACCAAGAAACGTAATAACTTAGTGTAGGGTAGCCATCAATTTCAAGTTCATTTGTGGACATGCCATTTTAACTGAAGAAAAGAAATGGAATTGGTTTCGGAAATGAGCCTCATAGCTTACCCTCAGTAGGGACTCATACCATTTTTATTCTTTTAAAGACATAGTTAGGTACCTCGCGATATTTTCCTGACACGGCCAGTACAGACATAATAAAATAACCCCGGTGCTAATTTTGACAATTTAATTCCCATAGACCCATTAATAGTACCCGGATGACCGATGAGCTTTGCTCGGTATTTTTTTTTAACGACGTTTTACTCTACATACAAAATTTTATGAAAAAACAAATGCATTCTCTACTTCGTGACTCTCATAGTTAGATGGGATGTAAGTTCTTACTTGATAGGAGAATAATTCAACTCAGGGGGAACTGGTTCACTTGTGCATCGTCGCATGGAGTATTATGACATTTATTTTTATACAAGAACATAATTAGAAAATTAAACACGTCTGCCTTTGTAACTAACTTTAACCCGTTAAGTATAACATGCCGTCCTACGTGATTAAGGTCATAGTCGATTTATTTTTTCTATATCTGGTCAATATGTGTCATTATTCAGGCGATTTTACATATGCTATGAGCTTTATTTTATTTATTTATTTAAAACTTTATGCACAAAGTTGTACAAAGGTGGACTTAATGCTAAAAGCATTCTTTGCCAGTCTACCTTAGGGTGATGTAGAAATGGAATGTGTAGGTGCAGTAACCTAATTGTAAAATAAGAACTTCCTTATTATTCTTACATAATACACAAATAAAAATAGCTAGATAGAGAATATAAAATAAATACTAAAATCCAATATAACTATACAATAGTATACATACTTACAAAAATACATACATACATATATACCTACATACATAACTATACAATAGTATACATACTTACAGCAATACATACATACATACATAAATAAAGCTTTAAAGGCATGCCTGTTTTTTTTTGCTCTTCCCTCCGATATTATTTGGTAGGGATTATGGCTCGCACATTCTATGCATACGACAATTTCAAGTTTATTTTCTTTCTAGTTTTGAATCACAAAATTTCGTTCTTTGCCAGATAACACGCATTTTTGGTAGCTTTAATTACACGTTAAACGCGGTGCTGTGAAAATAGTGATATGTCAGTTTGCCGCCATTGTCACAACTCTGCCTGTTTATTTACTATTCCAATCAATACTAATATTATAAAGCTTGAGAGTTTGTTTGTTTGTTTGAACGCGGTAATACTACTGGTCCGAATTAAAAAAATCTTTTACTGTTGGATAGCCCATTTATCGAGGAAGGCTATAGGCTATATAAAATCACGCTACGACCAATAGGAGCGGAGCAGGAATGAGAAATTTTCCATTCCGATTTTCCAATCCGTGATGTTATATAGCCTGTAGCCTTTCTCGACAAATGGGCTACCCACTAGAAAAATATTTTTTCAATTCGGACCAGTAGACCCTTAACTTATTGCGTTCAAACAAACTTGAAACTCTTCAGCTTTATAATATTGCGTATAAATTTTTAAATATGTTTTTTTTTGTAATATACATAATGATATATCATACATAATATACATCTGCACCTGTAATATCTTTACCTGTAATATCTGTACCTGTAATATGTGTATAAATGTTGTGTCCATACTTCATGGTTGCCCTACACTGCGCAATGGTGTACTAGCGGGCAGTAGGTACGGTCGCCTCGGGCCGTCACGATAAATGACCGTCCAGGCCGCCCCATACACAATTTCACTGGCCCGGTCTCGCCGCGGACTGCTCATGAAAAAAACACCCTTTTTTCTTGTCCAACCTTTTTTGAAACATGATGAGCTTCTTTTTTTGAATATTGTTTGGGATTATGGTGTATGTGTGTGTGTGTTGTGTGATAAGAGTTGCGTTTAATTCATAGAGTTATTACAGATAGAGTAGGGGAGACACATGACTGTGTGTAAGTGGAAATAAATGTCTTATGAATAGAAAGAGAGAGAGAAAACCTCAGTAGTTAAAAACCGGTAGGTACACCATATCTACCACCAGCGAGGGAGGCGGATCTAGTGTCAACATTTTGAAATTCCCAAAAAAAGAGTCATTCAGTCGATTCGGGGGGGAGATAAGAGCGGGGGGGGGGACAATGCTCTTATCCGCGCCTGCGCGCAATAATGCCCTCATTACAGTACACTGAATCAGGGACCCTAAACTTAAAGACTTAAAAAGAAAGATTTAGGTTCATAATTCTCAAACAAATTTTCATTTCTTCAAAAACAAATTTTCAATTCTTTAACAAAGGCACCCTTTGATTGAGGGCCCTAATTCAGGGTAGTGTAATAACTGTTTAAGCACTGAACGGGTTACAGTAATCAAACAAGCTCTTTTTTTCTGCACTTATTGGACATGACAACTTACCCTTTTTTATCAGTCCGTGCTCTTTATTTACCTCCTTTGAAATCAGATATAGGTACTCTATTTCTTCTAGTAAAGTGAGAACTATGCCTAATGCCCTCATTACCCCTAAACCCTTAAAAAGAGAGATGTAATAAGATTTAGGACCCTAATTCTCTAATAAATTCAAGACCACCTTTGATTTAGGGCCCTAATTCAGGGTAGTGCAATAACCGTTTAAGTTAAGTTTCCTAACTGATTCATGCACAATTTATTATTCAAACGACTTAATTAACAAACACCCAAACACTTTTGAATTGCTTATAGACGCAGGTCATAAAGCTTATTAATATTCTCTATGGGCTTTGGGTGTAAATTGTATTATTTACTAGCTGTCCCGCACACCTTCGTCTGCGTAAATTTTTCCCGTTTTTGACACATTTCTCATTACGGCTCCGCTCCTATTGGTTGTAGCGTGATGTTATATAGCCTATAGCCTTCCTTGATAAATGAATATAGACCAGTGAAAGAATTTTTCAATTCGGATCAGTAATTCCTGAGATTACCGCTTTCAAACAAACTCTCCAAGCTTTATAATATTAGTATACATTACATTGTCTGGTCATTATGAATGATGCCACATAACTGTTGAACAATTTGATAATTAAGGTAAGTATTGAGCTCATACGGACCTCCCGACCGCGCTTGGCTTTATTCTAAGCTATTGATGATAGAGCCTACTTCTCCGGGCTCATATTTTTTACATACGTCATATTTCACTTATGATATTTGACTATTCATATTTAGACCAGAACAGCGCCATCCCTTTCAATTAAAAAGTAAAAATTGATTGTAAAACGTGAAAGAGAGGAAAAAGTCGTGCGGCCCTTGACAGGTATTGCCCACAACGTAGCGTTGTCTCTTTCCAGAGAGAGGTAAATTTTGTGAGGCTATGGCGCAGTCCAGGTCTCTACGTCAATGTATTTGACTAAAGTCAAATCAGTGTCTTTTTCAGAAACGTCAAATATGACACGCTCCGTAAAAGTTTGTATGAAATAGTTAGCGCGTGACGTCATATTTTCAATGATTAAATCAATACTTTTAGTTTTTTTTTTTGAAAAATAGAAAAATAATTAACACGTTAAATTATGAACGAATGCAATAAGAAGTCATAAAAAAATCTGAGAAAATGTTTCTCAGATTTTTTTATGTAACTAACTGTAAACCACTAAAAATCAGTAGGTACGTATTCTGTATTATTTTAAAAAAAAAACCCCTGTAGTAGGGCACAAGCCGTGTGTCGCGAGGGACTTTACAAACATTCAATTCACGGACACAAAGTACATCCAGACTCCTAGCAACAATTTGTGGATCACACAAAGTGGTGTCCTGTCAGGGGATCGAACGACCACTTGACCCAGTCGTGCACACTCCTACCGCGCCACAGAGGCAGTCAAACCATGTAAAACTACATCTCTTACTATACATACGACGTAATATTGCAGACATAACTTTCTTTCTCAATCTTACTTAAGGTAAAATCGACTGCCCGAATCAAGAAGATTCGGAAATAATATGATAATGAAATTAATATAAGGGTGCCCTAGTCGATGATTCTACCATACAAACGCACATTAGCACATGCTAGATACGGTTGCACGCAGTCGTATAGTGAGTGCCCAACACCATCGGGTTGTTCACTCGGACCTACCAATTAGTTTATTTATTAATGTTGATAAACTTTCGCGATTTGTACACATAATGAAAATATATATATTACGGGTCTTAATCGCGTGAATAATTTAAGGTGCATTCCTTGTTTATTGCCCGACGTTTCGACCGTACTGCAACGGCCGTGGTCACGGGTAGTCTACCTAGACCACGGCCGTTGCAATACGGAATACCCACGCGATTAAGACCCGTAATATAAATATTTTCTTAATAGTTTATTTATTAATTATGACTAACACTAGTTTGTAAGCTCGCCAATGTACTACTAACAATGATGGATATATTAAATTAAGAGAAATCTGAAATAAATGATTATTATTATTATTAGTGATTACTCCTCTGTTTAAGATCGTCAGCCAAAGCTTAAAATTAATATCAATTCGTTTTATCATAAACTAGGCTTGTAGAAAGTGATAATTGTAAATAAATTAATATTGTGAAAGTTATATGCCTTAAAACATTAAAGAATTACAACAATTTTAGCGAAATTCCAGTATTTTAAGGCTTATAACTTTTAAAATAATTACTTGTTTTCAATTATCACTTTCTACAAGCCTAGTTTATGATAAATGAATTGATAATAGTTTTATATGGTAGAATCATCGACTAAGCTGCCCTTATGAACACCATTCAGAATATGACTGCGTAACAAACATCCCTTTATGTCATACCAACTTTAGGAAAAATAGCTATCTGCCTGGAGTTGACCGCTGACTTTAATAATTTAAACAATCAATGACAGTTGTTTTGATTTATTCACTACAAGTGCTGGATGTGCTTACAGACCAAAATGTTTGTCACCAGAGTACCTAACGAATTGTAAACTACCGAACTATTTTGACGATACCATTTTGAAGTTTGTGCCTAAAACATAATCCTACATTTCCTCCTTACCAACTTCAAAATGTTTAATTATTTTTTATTGTTGTAACTACCTATATTATTTTTGCTTTTTAGTTACCCTATATTTATTTTGAAAGTCGGTTTTTATGTTTTTATAGAGAGCACTAGTAGGTACTTAAACTAGGTCGAGCCCGTATCTTGTTCTTCGGATAGGTCGCTCTGTATAAAGTTATCGAATACCAAACACAGCATTTATAAAAAATGGTATTAAATAACAATCATTACAGAGCTCTTCATTACAATCAAACATTGTTATTAAAACTACAAATAAATCGTGTACGGTACAGCCGCATAGGGGACGTCCCGAATGATCCAAATAGGCGCTTACATTTCGCTCTGTACCATAAAACACTGAAAGTACAGAAGGTAAGATTCATTTGTATTTTATGTTGAGCAATCCACACAATAACCAAGGGGGTTATTGTGTGCGATTGCGAGTGTGCTTTGAGCGCGGCAACAGAATCAAGAATTTCCGTAACGAAAATAAAACCTAACACCCCCCACTCCGCCTACCACGTAGTTCGGCCGAGCGTTCACTTAACGTATAATATGTAAATGGTACGACTGTACGAAGCTCGCACGGATCGAGACAAGTTGCTCCGAAATGTATTTTTTTTAAATTGCATAAGTTGATGAAAATTGCTATGCAATAGCTTTACCGCGGCAGTCCCCGAGTGCCACACATTTTTTTGTTTTCCAATACTCTGTAGAACATTCTCTGTAGAAGCGCGAGGCCGGAGTTGCTTTATGGTAGGAGATATTTGTGCTGATTCTGTTTAAATATTTAGAAATACTAGTGGTCGTGGTCGAAATTCAACCATAATTAATTTATATATTTTTTTGTCACTGCTCTGCATCTGCATTATTCTGCACTCATGAAAAGTGTCTAAAAAAAGTCACGTTACTAACTAAGGAACGCGAATAATTGAAGTAATTTTTATAGGCATTTCTTGCCAAAGACTTTACAAATAAAATAATTGTATTTTTGAAAGATAGAAAAAATTGAATCCAGACTCAGGACTCGAACCCGAGGCTTCCGTAGCCAAACCGGGGCCAGAAGCGAACCACCTATCTGGACTATGTTACTAGATATCAAATTCTTCTATCTCTTAATGCTTACGGGTTAGGCCCCCGTAGCGACATCTAGTCGATAGTTAAAGAACTATCACGGCTTTTGTTATTGCTTCGTTACAGAGAGCATTTTTAACAAATTATGATGACGCAGGCCGAATATTGAAGTAATTTTTATAGGCATTTCTTGCCAAAGACTTTACAAATACAATAATTGCATTTTTGATAGATAGGATTTTTTTTTTTTAAATATATAATAAATTACTACGCCCGGTTCCACTAAAGTCGTCACAGGCATGGCTGTTTCTTTATTACAATGTCATCAATGTTTTCTTATGACGTTATCACGTAAAATTATCGTCTGTTACTACTTTACCGACAACCATTTTAGTTTTTTTTTTAATATTAACATTCCGCACTCATTTTTCAAATAAACTATAAGTGTGCGGAATTTTAATACTCCTCCGTCCGCGCAATTCTAGTTTAAAGGGGTACAACCCTTTTGCTTCACTCATTATTATACAAATAGATTATGCGATGTAGCCAATAACCTCTGTAGTAGGTACTAGTATGCTGGACTAGCTACAAAGAAAGTACAAAGTGACAGTAATGATCGAATCTTTTTTTTTTAAAAAAGACGACTTTACAAACATACAATTCACGGACACAAAGTACACCCAGACTCGGAACAACAGTTTGTGGATCTCACAAAGTGGTATCCCGTGTGGGAATCGAACCCACGACCTCTTACGTAGCAGTCGGATACACTCCCACCCTGCCACAGAGGCAGTCAGTGACAATCTTATCCCGAATCGAATCTTTTGAACATTTTTGACACTTATGACAAATTAATGGCCGTTGTTGTTATTCTTGTTACACAAGTATATACTTCAATTTGGTTTTGTAAATTTTCCGTCACCTTGTTATTATCGGCGGTAGCCTGTATAGCGTACTAGTACTATAGAGGTCAGTGCATGTAGTGTGAAGTTTACCTTCTTTACTTTCGATTCATTGTGTCTATACTCTATGGTCGATCCTGTCATTACTTAGATTTGTGGGACGTAGATAAAAAATACGGATAAGGTGATTATAGAGGCCATCTGTAATATTAGGGTCTGTGACGGCGATCTCCTTTGTGGTTTTTTTTTAATATTTTGGTTGTGTGTGATGTTGTTTTGTTTTTGTGGAGTTTAGAGACTTTCTGGCGCAGTTGAAATTGATTTTGGAAAGGCAATAGCGTGATTAACTGGTGTTATCACGGGTAAAGTAAAATGGTAGGTATATTATACTTACTTTAATACTATTTAACTGTTTTTCTATTTATAAACATAAAGCTGTATACGTAACTACGATTAACCATTATTAGTATAATGATACATAGTGTTTTTTTTTTTTTTTTTTAAATATCGAGTGCCTATATCGATATATAATCGATATCTGTGCCGAATTTCATTTAGATCCGTTCAGCGGTTTTGACGTGATTAAGTAATAAAAAGCCATCCATTCAAACTTAAAAAAATGAAAGTCCGGACTGAAAGTCATTTACTTATAAACCTCCAGCCCAAACTCTTGGAATAAAAACTGAAATTATAAAAACAGGTTTTTTTTGTGATATGAAGGATTTGACGTAACTCGAGCATAATCTCGTAGGAATGTCAAAACATTACACTTAACTTTTTTTTTTTTCAATTTTAATATTTTTCAAGTTTATTTCGATAAAGTTGTTAGTGTACAGTACGATCAACGTAACTTAACCGGATTGAAGTTAGGTTTTTATCACTTTCGCGCATGTCATAGAAATGCGACCCTAAAATTACTCACGAAAACGACTAAATATGTTTAATCGATTAAAAATACTAAAAACATTTTAATTCAACGATATAAAAACACTATTTAAAAGAGTTCATAAAAGTTTAAATTTAGAACAGTTACAGTAAATACTAAAGAAACTTTGAAAAACAATTTCTTTACGAAAATAATCACAAAAAAACATGAGTTAGTAATACTAATTATGACAATATAATGCGTAATCGCATCTCTAATTCTCTCGGTTTAGTTACCGCCCCCGCCCCCGCTTCCTGTCACCATTTACTTCCAAAAAATGCATCTGCGCAACCACTTGTCGCCTACTTCAGTCCGGCCTAGTTACGTTGATCTAACTGTAGTGAGTAGTGGGGATTAAAAAAAAACGATCACCATCAGCCCGTATTCGTTCCCAATTCACACTACAACCAAAAATCTCATTAAAACATATTTTTAACAACAAAAAATCCTTATTTTTTTAATCTAACCCATATTGTGTTCATTAATCAGAAGTGGTAGCACTCTACTAACAAGTAGGTGCGCAAAGACAATGGCAGCACGCTGCGACGCGCGCGCTCCCCGCTGTGCACATACGCCCGCGCACAACGACCCGCTGCGCTGTCACACACTCTAACATTCCGTGGACTGTGTAATTGATTGACATACACGAAACATCGACAATATCTACAAAAGAAAAGCTTCATACTAGAAATGAGCCCACTATAATTTGGCCAAATAATAGGTTTAAAAAAAAGACCGATTAGTCGACCAGCTTTTCTTAGACAGCCATTACACGTTCAATCTAGATCGAGATCCCGTGATCGTGATCAGTGATCTTAATACAGATCGCGACATGTTACTACTAGCCGAATCAAGATTTAGGTATGTATGAATCTATTGCGATCCGCAACCTTGATCAGATCACGATCTGGATTGAGCGTGTAATGGCTGCTTTAGGATTTACTATAAGTAAAACTGAATAGAAACTAGATAAGTATTAATCACATTGTAGATTTTGTAACATTTCGGACGGGGTGTATTTATACCACAAAATAATTGCCGACTTTGTAACTAAAAAGTATGAAATAATAAAGATTAGCTTCAGGCTCGTCCATCGTCCAATATAGACACTATGTTGGACGATACAACGTTCCGCATTGCTGTTCGCTTGCGTTTCGGTGCCCCATGTGTCTCTCCTCATCGATGCCACTGTGAAGAAGCCGTAGACTGGGGCATCTGCTGAGACTCTCAGACGGCGCAAACGACGACTGTTCTAAATTTAAACTTTTATGAACTCATTTAAACAGCATTTTTATATTTTTGAATTAACATTTTGGTAGTATTTTTAATCGATTAAACATAATTAATCGTTTTCGTAAATAATTTTAGGGTCGCATCTCTATGACATGCGCGAAAGTGATAAGAACTTAACTTCAATCCGGTCAAGTTACGTTTATCCAACTGCATATCAGAATTTAGCAAATTTAATAATTTATTTAACACTTTTATTTATATTTTTAATTATAGATTATAAAATTCGGATTCTTACCATACCTACTTTTCTTAACAATATACAATATTTTTTATAATCAAGAAAATATAGAAAATCCCTAGGCTCTGTTGATGTGTCTATTAATAAATATTGTGGTATGAAGTTTATCGATCCATACTTTTGACGTGTAACGTCTTATAAATCGATGACGGGGTGCACGCACGAAAAGTGTCATGTAGCACATTATTGATTGGCTGATAGGCAACGGTCACGTTATTGATTTACTGCTAAGCAGTCACGTTATTGTCTGGTTGCTAAGCGATTATGCTTGCTGATAGGCTGAAGTATTATGACCACTAAAGCTGTCACAGGCATAGTTGTTTATTACAATGTCATTAATGTTTTCTTATGACGTTATCACGTAAAATTATGGTCGTTAAACCGAGTTTACAGACAACTATTGCATAGCTTTTATCGCGGGCATTGAGCGCGTCGACCAAATCAAGAAATTCCGTAACGAAAATAAAATCTAACACCCCTCACTCCGCCTACAAGTAGCTCAGCCGAGCGTTCGCATTACGTATATGTATATGGTACGACTGTACGAAGCTCGCATGGATCGAGATAAGCTGCTTCGAAATGTTATGAAAAGAAAAAAAAAACGACATAAATAAAAAAAGAAATTGTAATTGCATAAGTTGATAAAAAATGCTATGCAATAGCTTTATTTTTAAACTAGCTGTCCCGCGCAACTTCGTATGCGTAAATTTTCCCCGTTTTTGCAACACTTCTCGTCGCTGCTCCGCTCCTATTAGTCGTAGCGCGATGTTATATAGCCTATAGCCTTCCTCGATAAACGGGCTATCCAACAAAAAAAGAATTATTCAAATCGGTCCAGTACTTTTTGAGTTTATTCGTGACATACAAAAATACAAATCTTTCCTCTTTACGAGTATAATATTAATGTAGATTTAATACACCTAGTAATGTGGGGCTCACATTATTAGCAATCTTGTTAATCAGTACAGCTAAACTGAATTGGTTCACGTCGGTCGGTAGTATGATGGATGATATTCGAACCCTCGATCTCCCAATTGACGTAACTGCCCTTTAAAGAAACTCCAAAACGTTATGTTTCAAAATTACTTGACGACGTCCTTCAATGGATACGTATATTTCATCTCCTCGCCTCGAGAATATAAACGCGAAATTATTCCTGTTTCAGAACTTTTAGCACCCATTAAAGCCATCTGCGTAAAACATTAAATTAATAATATCAATAAATAATAATAACAAAAAAACTGTTTGCATATTTTAAACTCGCACATAGTCAGTAACGCGAGGATTAACCTAACTATCATAGATTATCTACCGTTGACTGTTTGTTGCTAACTGTAATAGCGTAACTGACATTTATGCATTTTGATAACCGTGGACTGGTCTGTTGGTCCCCTGACTGCTAAGCCGGAGGTCGTGAGTTCAATCCACATCCCGGATAACATTTTGTGTGATGAGCACGATGGTTTATTATGTGTCTGGGTGTAATCTAATACATATATAAAATTCTCGTGTCGCGGTGTAATCTCCTCCGAAACGGCTCGACCGATTCTCATGAAATTTTGTGTGGACAACATCTATTTTTATCCCCCTAAATGTTAAGGGTAGTCCACCCCAATTTTTTTTTTTATTTTAAGATATTTTTTTTTACTTTTTTATGATACAGCATTATATAATAGGTACATACAACCCTGAATTTTCAACCCTCTACGATTAACCCCTATTTTTTTTGTTAATTATAAACTTTAATTTGCAAAAACGGGCTTGGAACTTGTATATATATATATATATATACACAAATCAGTTGTCTGGTTGCCATAGTACAGGTTCTGCCTAGTTTTGGGTCAGATGGCGTTGTGTGAGTTGTCTCAAGATGTTATTATTGTTGATAGAAAACCTAAAAGATTTTCTATCTTTCGGCGCACAACGGTTTCGCTACTACAATAAGCTATGTTAACAGTTAGTTAACAGTGGATAAGTTGTTAAAACAAGCCGTATGACTTTCTGACCTGGGGTTCTAGGCAAAGTCACATTCGAATAACAATATCGTAAATGGAAAAGAATTAAAGTATAGAATTTGACGTTTGCGGTGGAGACCATAGATATTTTTTATTTTGCGAATGCCTATAACGGCATTATCGAATTCGCTACGGAACGAATGTACCTTGTCTAACCTCCCTGACCTCCCCTGCCCAGAGTCGATTGCAAAAAGGTCGATTAGTCCGCTTGGCCTACCTTTCTTTAATATCTAATATCTTCTAATATCTTGGGACAACTCTACTATGGAAACCAGACAACTGATATATATACTTATATATTTCTAAATACATACATATTATAGATAAATAACACCCAGACACAGAATAAACCATCGTGCTCATCACACAAAGTTTTATCCTGGGTGGGGATCGAACCCGACCTCTTGCGTAGTAGTCGAATACACTCTCACCGCGCCACAGAGGTAGTCAAAAACTCTTCTTTGAGACTTTTATTTTTCGTTAAAAGGTGTTATCCCATTATGTGTGTATCCCATTGGGTTTATCACGTTATGGGTTAATCATGCCATAGCGGCTAATCGGATCTGGATGAAAGCACAAAGATAGATTTTAGTCTGAAATAGCACATAGGTTATTTTTTATCCCGGAAAAAATACTGCTCCCTTAAGGGATTTTTTTCAAAATTTCTGGCAACATTTAATTACTTAATATATAATCTATACTAATACTATAAAGCTGAAGAGTTTGTTTGTTAGTTTGAACGCGATACTCTCAGGAACGAGTGGTTCGAAATGAAAAACTCTATTACTGTTTATTAGCCCATTAATCGAGGAAGGCTAGATTATTGATATTATGACGAAACTATAAAAGTTCCGTTTTTGCCATATTGACTACGAAACCCTAAAAACCCACGTTAACTAACAAAACTAACTAACAAGCTAATGCAATAAGCTGTCAAAATTAATAAACTAGAGATATCAAGTGACAACACGTGTCAAACAATGTATACTCGCTTTTTATTCAACGGCTAATGGCGGCCGCGTGGCAGTACGAGTGGCCGTCGGCGTATTGTTACCGTTTTTGGGGCGCTCACCACTAGTTATAGATACCGTAAAAGTATTTATGGTATTTTTCGACACGTGTATCGGTTATTGTAAAAAAGGTAAGTATGTTAATGTAATTTTATGGTTCAAGTGGTAGGGGATTTTGTGGGATGTTGATCTTCAGTTTTGTTAAGTTTTGGATGAATTGTAATAAAAAATATTTATTAATGTTTAAATTGTACGCTGTTAATTTTATTCTAATTAAATGGTAACATTATTGAATAGTAAGAAGTAAATTATTGCCAATTTCTTTTCTCACGGCTTTACTCTTGCGAACTTGGCATTAAATGTAGAATCATTCTATTCCAAATTTTTTAGTACCTATATCTATCTGTCAACATTAAAAAACTGTAAAGAGTGATTAAAACGATCCAGAAACAAAACGTCAGTCGACAATTTGGCTGTTTCGAAACGAACCAACGCCTTTGAAAGTGATGCGATCGAGAAACGCAGAGAAAATTTTGATCGCTAGTCGTCAGTCGTCACTTTGACAGGGTATCTGAACATACCCTTTGTTTATTGTATTTTTTTTTAATATAATAGATGAAGGCAGCATTCACTACCTAATTAAAACTACTACGTTACTACATTATTTTAAATAAGCGGGTTAATTAAGATAGGATAAAAATAAAGAACTATGATAACTTAAAAGGATTTCTTTGTCCTTTTCTCTGCCATAAAAATTATAAAAAAAATAAACTGCACGCGAAGAACTCATTATAAATTTTCGCGGCAATATGCAAATGAAATGCACCACATAGAGCACGCGCCACCTGCCACTACAATTTGAATTTGAATTTCGAATGCTTTCGAAACTTATCTGCGTGATGCGATTTGCGTCACGCGAGCGATGCGAGGGCGCGAATCGGAGGGAATCGATGCTTGAAATCACATTCGATTCACAATTTAAAACGATTTTGGGGCCTTTGATGTTTTTGTGATTTGATGTTTTAATATCAAAGGACTAATATAACATTGATTTTAGTGAATTGTTTTAATAAAAATTGATAAAGATTATCTAATAGGTCAAAGATTAAAGAAAATAATGTGAAATATAATATTATGTTGAATAGTTGACTGTCAAATCAAACCAGCATGTTTATGACGAGTCTAATTACGCCACTATGACGTATTAACTTTTTGTCGTCAAATCAATTACTTTTTGTTTAATATTCATTTTGATATTTATACATTCAAAAACATACACAATTGTAATTTGTAACAGAAATATTGTTCTCAAGTATATCGTCATTGGGGCTGCGTTATGTAACCTGCATACCTACCTCCAATTAAGTTACCTTTAAGGTTTGTTTATCCTACAGTTGGCAATGCAGTACCTATAAATCGTCATGATACTTAGTTGTATTTTTGACGTGATAACGTCTTATTAAATCGATGACCGGGTGCACGCACAAAAGAGTGTCACGTTATTGACTGGTTGCTAAGCAACGGTCACGTTATTGATTGGTTGCTAAGCAATTTATGTGGATTGTTTTAGGTGTCTGCTGTCTTGTCGCATGATTGAGGACTGTTTGCATGTTGGGTTAACCGACGAAATTTGTGATACTTTTTATTTGATGTAACACCTTGTACACTACCATCTTTCACGCAAATAAATATCATTTCATTTCAACAGCGAATAGCGATTGCAGTGACATGACATGTGCTACAATTGTAACTTACGTTATTGATTGGTAACTGAGCAACACGAATGGCAATATGTCATCAATGTTTCCTTATGACGTCATCACGTAAAATTATCGTCCGTAAACTAACTTGGCAGACTATCATTTTTTTTTTCTTAACTTAGTAGGTAACGTTAGTTACTAGGTAATTTATAGAAGAACACAACATAAGATACTTTACAACGGTTGTTGTAAATTAAACGGAACATATATTATGAAAGTTTACGATAATATACTAATACAAAGCAAATATTTGTCATAAGTAAAGCGTTAACATACATCTTCAATCTGTACTAATAATCGCCTAAAGTCAATTTCAGTTTTGAATATAAACAAGAATTGATTATCTAAACGTTCTGTTTCCTTACCCGGTATGTTCAGAATTCTGACGCACCTGTTCGTATCGAGAATCGAATTACCATAATCGATATTGGGGCTGGCCACACGAAGTGCAATATGAACATCCCTCTTCCCTAGCACTTGAGTTTTAATTTCACAATTTCAATTTCATCGACAATTTTTTTATAGTTTTTTTTATCATCCAGTTATGGGCACAGGCATCAACATTATAATGGCCAACGGGGTAACTTTAACCTGTATAATTTACATTTTGAGACTTGTAGTCGCCTGATTCACAAAAACATTATCATTTAGGATTTGTGAGAAGTTTTAATCCTTTATTACCTATGTGTATATAGTTTGTTTGTTTGTTTGTTTGTTTAAACGCGCTAATCTCAGGATCTACTGGTCCGATTTGAAAAATTATTTTTTTGTTGGATAGCCCATTTATCGAGGAAGGCTATAGGCTATATAACATCGCGCTACGACTAATAGGAGCGGAGAAGCGACGAGAAATGTTTAAAAAACGGGGAAAAATTACACATACGAAGTTGCGCGGGACAGCTAGTAGGTAATAAATGATTAAAATAGTAGCCAGGACTGCGCCATAACCTCACAAAATTGATCACTCTTTAGAAATAGACAACGCTACTTTGTGGACAATACCTATCAAAGGTTGCACGAGTTTTTTTCTCTCTTTCAGGCTTGCAGTCAATATTTACTTTATAAATAAAGGAATGGCGCCGTCCTGGTCTATACGTCAATGATATTACAATATACTTGATAGTAATGTTACGATTAATTTTTTTTTTTTTTTTGTATAGATAACTTGCAACGTGAGATTATGGGTCCAACATTACTTGCAATCCTGTTGTCCCCCTTAGCTAAGCTCAATGGCTTGTGTTAGGAGTGAGTTCACGTCGGTAGTACAATGGATAATAGAATTCGAACCTGCCGAATAACGTTGTAAATAATACCAAGTTGGCAAAGCAATAGGCAAGGTCTACAATTTAAGCTTCTATGAAACAGGAAAAATATTTTCTCAATGTTGTAGAATGATAAGTGAGCATAGACAATAAATCAGTTATCACACGCTAACCACAGACAAGTGAGTGATCCTACCTGCTCTCTGGTCCACTATCAATCATTCTCAGAGGTTTAACGACTAAATTGCAGCCATATTTCAACGATTCCATTTTCCATAAATGAGATTTCGGCATTTTTGTGGAATTTAAACTGTTTATGAAGATTTGTAGCCCTTTGTGTTCAAAAATATAATAATGATTACTTATACTTTCGAAAATGAAATAAATCTGTCTGTCTTTAGGAAATAATTAGCTATCGGGTTGCTACCGAGTGCATCGGGATATCTGCGAAGTTAAGCAACGTTACCACTGTCGGTCCATAGATGGGTGACCGTTTTCGAATATTGCCACACCCCTCCCCGACTCGGAGAGCTCGTTAAGCCGTCGGTCCTGCGCCCAATCTCTCTCCGATATTGTCGGATTTCCGTCCCATCGGGCTATGAGCTAAGGAAAGCACACTACATTGGCAAAATCACCTGAAATAAGCCTAGATTAACGTAACAAAAAGAAATATATATCTTACATTTCCCTGAACATCTCACATTAAACAACAATTACAAAGAAATGTTCGAAATTCTAAATTCAGTTGTGTTGCGTGCGCGCACGACGGGCGGGCAATCAATCAGTCAAATTATATTGTCTTAGAGATCGGGCCAAATTGTCCCGAGCCGAATATCCACCGCCATCAGACGGGTTAACTCTTTAATGGTACGTAATTGTAAATAGGGTTAAAATTGTGCTATATGCTTTGTAGGGTTACATTAATGTATAGTATAATACAGAAATTTGAAATTTAAGATATTTATTTTGAAGTGATATAAACCCTTAAGGGTAGATTACGCGAAACAGGGTTCGGCTCTCTCAAAAAATTATAGAGAAAACCTAAATATTAGGACACGAAAAAAATTGTGTCACTAGTCAAAGAGTTTTTGTAGTAGATGAAATAAATAAATTTAAGGATATGTCTTAATATTATCCCGCAAATAAATCTTGAAGTTGCGGAAAAATGCAAAATCGAGCATTTTCGTATTGTCATAGTCATGGCGTTCGTAATCTAACATACGTACAAACGAATATTCTACATTATTTTGACCTGCGCTCCTGCGCACTGTGAAGTAATGGTTGTGTGCGGAAGTGCGAGGCCGGCGATCGTGTCGCTTTGTACGTAGCGCTAAATAAATAATTCTCTCAGTGTAATGCCCCCTTAATTTAAACCTAAATCGATGACTGGTTGCACTCAGGAAAAAGTGTCTAAAACAAGTCACGTTATTAATTAGTTGCTAAGCAACAGCGAATAGCAATTGCAGCGATACATTTTCTTTTCTTTTTTTTTAATTTAAAAATGGAACTAACCTTAATTGATTGGTTGCTAAGCAACGCGAATGGCGATATGTCATCATTTTTTTTTCTTAAGACGTTATTACATAAAATTATCGCCCCTAAACCGACTTTACAGACAACATTTTTTTTTCATGTGAAAATATTAGAAATATGTGTAAGTCCGAGTCAAATCAGTCAAAAGGTTAGTTCCAATTTTATAGCATGTCGCTGCAATCGCCATTCACTAATCTTAGCAACCAATCAATAACGTGACCGTTGCTACGTGACACTTTTTCGTGCGTGCACCCAGCCATTGATTTATAAGATATTATCACGTCAAAAAAAAAGCGGCGGTAGCTCATTGACGTACCCTCACAAAATTGACCACTCTCTAGAAAGAGACAACACTACATTGTAGACAATACCTATCAAAGAGACAGGGCCGCACGAGCTTTTTCTCTCTTTCACCCTTTGCAGTCAATATTTATTTTTTACTAGCTGTGTTCCGCGGCATTACTCTCGGTTTATTCGCCTATGTGTTAATTCAGAGTGTCAGCTAACTCCATACCAAATTTAATTAAAATCGTTCCAGCCGTTTAGACGTGAAGAAGTAACAAACATACACACTCACATACTCACAAACTTTCGCTTTTATAATATTAGTGTGATTTGAAAGGGATGGTGCGGTCCAGGTTTATACGGCAATGCGGTAGTCTAATCGTTATGTCAATTTCAAATGTTGAGTCATGTCAGCAATGTCTATTACGGTATACCTACTACAAATTCGATATCTTTATATAAAGAACTGCATTATTAATATTTTAAGTTTCTAGATCCAGTGATAGCTGATGTGACATCATTAAGGTAGAGGTACGTATTTCCGTCAGTGTCCCAGTAGCCGTCAACTTGTCAGTTTTTACATTTTTGCACAATTCTGCCAATAATAAACTAAATTTTGTGAATAGCAACATAATCTTAATAAAATTTTGCACAAAAATAGTGGCTACACTGACAAAAAAGTCAAATGGCGTCGAAACTACGTAACAACAAAAGTGCGCGTATAAAAAGTTTACAGAAAGTTCGAAGTTTTGTTACTGAACTACGAAATCAACACGTCGTGTTGATAAGCTCCCACTAGCTTTACGGGTCGCTATACGGTAAGAGTGTTATTTTTTTTTAGTATTTAAGTAAATGATCTAGCAATATTAGACAAAAGTTGCTTGGAATTTAATTGAAAAGTAAATATTTTCACATTTGACATCTATTGGTACTCACAGTTCCCTACTTGTCCCAGTTACCGACAAAATCATAGGTATTTTTGACGGTTATTGGTACGTGCATTAATACAGTAAAATATCTTGCACCAAAAACCGTCATTGTATCCTTATTTTATACAGATTAAGGGTCATTTTTCTTTGAAATAGTATCATACATTCTTGTCGGACACTGGAACAGATAATAATGTTGTACCTAAGTCCGTCATGTGTCTTATTGCCTTGTAATAAGTCTCATTCCTCTTTGACAAATTATTGAAATTATTTTCTACCGTGTATTTAATAACTACGTAAATTTGATGGCTTTTCTAAAATCCGCTTATCCACTTACATTCACATTATTATTATTAGACATTCGATACAATACGAAACATTTTCAAGACTAAAAGGCCGATCATAAACTTTATGAAATTTGGCACGAAGAAACACCTATAGTGTCCTGGGGAAGGTTAACGTATCACAATAATAAAGTAAAGTTGTGAGCTGTGAGCTGTTGTCTGTGTCGCTTCGCTTGTATGGATATGGTTTGTTGCCAGTCATGCCAAGATGGTCATAATCTCACCATTGAAACCAAGTCGAGTGTCGTGGTTTCAATTCCTACACTTTTGGTCTAAGATATGTTTTAACAAATAAATGGTTTATTGGTAAGGGAGTAGCATGTGCAATGTTTTAATCTACATGTTATCTAACTTTTATTATGTATCATTATATCGAATAACAGACGACAGTGTCTCGCACTAGTTATAAATAGTAACTCCTACAGATTACCAGATTTACTAGTAGTATACGGGGTGGCGCCGTCATAGCGACATTAAATGATACCACGTATGTGTCATAAGGTTACTTGGTCGTGTACCAAACATCTATACCTATTATCGCAAATGGTGTTTGTATAACTGATATTTTAATATTTATTTCGTTTGGATTTTTTATATTTAAAAAAAAAAAAAAAATACTAACTATGAGTAAAAATTGCACGTAATACAACTAACTAATTATTTACATATATTTACAAACTAACAAAACCAAGTAAAATAAAAAAAGGCAAGACCCGTTTACGCGTCGAAATATTCTTCCCCATCGATGTCGACTGGTAACGTACCCAGAAGGCTGGCAGCATTGCCACGTTGAATAGCAATGCTTATTCTTTGTGCAAAGAAAACCCAGCCCTCGGATCACGCGAAGAACTGATAAGCCGATATGAAATTTCCTTAAAAAGAAGTCGGGCACTTGGACCCCACGGACCCAGCGTCTCGACCCCAAACGGCTCAAATATATAATCTTCAATTAGATTTACATATTTGCGACGTTTGAGAGTCTCCGCTGATGCAGCAGCAGCGCTGGCACAGTCTGAAGTGCTTGAAAGATGGGAGGGCGCAAGGGTATCGACACAAGTTGCGTCCCATACCAATGGCCTCCCCATCCTCCATGGCAGCAATGTCATACCATCCGGTCTCTTGCCATCGTCGCGCGCCAAGCCATTTGGTTCAAGCATGGCTGGAACGTCGGCGGTGACAAGAGCCCGACGGATTATATCGTTCAGACTGGCATGCCGAGATATATGGCCTGAGCTCCTACTACACGATAGGCCGTGGTGTCCAAGGCCGGTGACCAGTTCTCCACAGTGGCATCGATGTGGAGAAACACACGAAGCGCCTAAACGTAGGCACGCAGCAATCCGAAATGTCGTATCATCCAACATAGTGCCTATATTGGGCGATGGAAGTGCCTGTAACCAAAGACCCGATTCCCATTCCCCCACAGCCAACAGGCGAGCGCGCTCTGCAGCGTTCGATGATGTGCTAATTATGTTCTCTTACTATGCTGCACAGCGCTCTATCCCATTGCCTCTGGGAGAAGGGGTTAGCGGGTAAGTCAGTATTAGGGCAAGCCATTTTCCAAGCGTTCAGCGCTTCAGTCTCACACAACACTTCAGAATTGACCAGTGTAGGCGTTAAAATATTCCTGGTTATTAAATATTTATGGTGGTGTTAATTAGATTAAAATCATATTATTTAATATAAGCTGTGGTTTACTTTAATGTCGTTATGTCAGCGCCACTTTGTTTATAGGTAAATGTAGTTCTTCTAAATCTAGGTGTGCTTGGTATCTGTAAAAGTTCGAGGTAGCAGATGATGATGCACCTGACATACAAAGATTTTCAGGAAACGTTACTTTTATTACAGGTAATCATGAACGCAAAGCAAAATGCCATGTTAAAGGCTATAGAAGCAGTAAAAATTGGAGCCACTATTTTAGCTGCAGCCCGACAGCACGGTGTTCCACGGACAACGTTAACTGATAAAATACGTGGCCGCTATCCAGTAGAATGTTCCAAGGGACCGGCTACAGTCCTATCAAAAGATGAAGAAAATAATTTAAAAAGATGGATTATTTTTATAGCTGACAGTGGATTTCCAATAACAAAGGCCCAGTTGTTGGATAGTGTTAGTCTAATAATTAAAAAAATGCAGCGAAGTAACTCGTTTCACAATGGCAGACCAGGTCGTCACTGGTTTGAAGCATTTATAAAGCGTCACCCAGAGGTAGGGCAAAGAGTAGCCCAAAATTTAACTCAAACACGTGCGTTGGTAAAAGAAAATAATCTTAGAATGTGGTTCAAAGAAGTCGAGGATTATTTTAAATCGAGTCAACTTCAAGAAGTCATTAAAGATCCACGTAGAATTTTGTAACTGTGACGAAAGTGCTTTCTTTTTGTCGCCATCAGACAATAAAGTAATAGCAAAACGTGGAGCCAAAAATGTTTTTAATATCATCCCCAGCAGTGAAAAAGAGTGTGTGACAGTCCTTATCACAGCGAACGCTGCTGGGGAATTAGCACCTCCAATGGTAAAATTTCCTCATAAAATTTCTAAAACGGCACCTAATAATTGGGGATTGGGGTTCACGCTAAAAGGCTGGATGACTGGCGAGTCTTTTTATGAATACATTACCAATGTATTTTATCCATCACCGCCGGTGCAAGCTGGTCGAAACATCAGCAATTTTTATAGCTAGATAAAGAGTTATAGCTAGATCGGGTCCTGCCCCTCCCTCCATCATGCGAGCGATTCACACTTGGCCAGTGTCAAAACCTAACAACTTTGTAACGAGTTATTAAAATGAATGTGATTTATTTTATGTGATAGTCGATTAATAGAAATTTGTTTTATAATACATATAAGATGATTATAACCTAAACTTGAATTATTTGTTAAAATATATTTCTTTTAATCAAATACGTGTCTTTTATTTGAAAAAGAAGATATTCATTAAGATTTTGTTTCAAATCAAAAAAATATGTAGATTAATGTGATCTTTAATGCCAAGACATAGAATTCAAAATTCGCAATAAAAATGACGGCTACTGGGACAATTTTAACGGTTACTGGTACAAGTATAACGGGTACTGGGACAATACGCCTCTTTTTACATTATTTCGTAATATTAGTATATTAACTGTAAAATTAGTTTAAATAAAGTAAACCGATAAAAACTACAATAAATTACCTATCATATCATATAAATTAAATTCTTGTAAGTCCAACAGTTTTAGCATAGCAGATAACCAAAGTCGGTAAAGTTCGAAAATTGACGGTTATTGGGACGTTTACCTTATTTATCTTTAATTTTTACACAAAAGATAGGTTGCCATTCAACGCAGCAATGCTGCCAGCCTTCTGGGAACCTGTTGACATCGATGGGGAGGAATTCTTTGACGCCTAAATGTTTTTGTCCTCCTTTTTTATTTTAATTCTGTAAATATCTTGTATATATGGATGTAATTATGAATACTTTTAAACGGAAATTGTACATAATTAAAATAATAATTTATTAATTCAATTGATAGCTACTTTATGAAAATATATTAACATATATAGTTATTATAAAACTAGCTGTCCCGCGCAACTTCGTATGAGTCAATTTTCGCCGTTTTTGCAACATTTTTCATTGCTGCTCCGCTCCTATTGGTCGTACTGTGATGTTATATAATCTATAGCCTTCCTCGATAAATGGGCTACTCAAGAGAATTTTTTTTTTTCAATTCGAACCAGTAGTTATCAGTAACTACTGGTTCGAATTGAAAAAATATTGTTTGTTTGAACGCGGCAATATCAGTATTGCCGCGTTCAAACAAACAAACTCTTCAGATTTATAATATTGGTATAGATATATTGATGTAATTATGGATAATTTTAAACGGAAATTGTACATAATTAAAATAATAATTTATTAATTCAATTGATAGCTACTTTATGAAAATATATTAACTTTTAAAGTTATTATAAAACTAGCTGTCCCGCGCAATTTCGTATGCTGCTTCGTATTTCATTGCTGCTCCGCTCCTAGTAGTCGTAGCGTGATGTTATGTAGCTTATAGCCTTCCTCGATAAATGGGCTACCCAACAAAAAAATATTTTTTCAATTCGAACCAATAGCTCCTGAGATTACCGCATTCAAACAAACAAACTCTTCAGTTTTATAATATTAATATAGATTTGTACATAATTTAAATAATAATTTATTAATTCAATTGATAGCTACTTTATGAAAATACTTTTCCCCTTTTTTTTATATAATCCTATGTTACTTCTAATACCTCCAAGAATATGTGTACAAAGATTCATGATGATCGGTTGAGTAGTTTTCGCGTGAAAGCGTAACAAACAAACTTACATTCACATTTTTATATTAGTAGAGATAGGGATATTAATATAGATAGTTAGTAAAAAAAATGAGGGTTTGAACTATGGCCGGTCAAACTCGAGATCTTATCGTCTGCAGATGAGCGCAACACTCTGTGGTGACGAGACAGAACCCTATACTTAGTCGAACATTAAAATACCAAGTTTTTGTGCCTCATAATGAGCTTACTTGTTCTTTTATTACATTTTCATTATTATAGTCATGATATTATGGTAAAATTTATTTTTTGTTGTCGCTATTTGTTGTTTGTTAGGGCAGTGTCGCAAGACGTTGTGGATGTGATCCCTACATGAGTGAGAATTAGCAATTTGAAAAGAGTGGCCGCGAGTTTTTATTGCCAGGTTCTTTTTTCGGGCTTTACCTATTGTTTGCGAACTTGGTATTACGTGTACATGTAGAATCCCGACGTATCACAAGAGTTGTTTTGCATCCTAAGTGAATAAAGAATTTTGTTTTTTTTTTGAGAGCTTTACGAGATTTTGGGTTTCCGAATTTGGGTGTACTTTGTATCTGTAATTTTATGTTTTTTTTTTAATTGACCCGAATTTTGAAGCCATTTTCTATGTTTTGTATAATCATAGCCAGCACTCTCCCATTTACCGTATGTGTACTTTATCAAATAGTATACGAAATAAGATTAATATATTTGTTCAGCACGTTTCTTTAGCCTCACTGAAACAAGACATTAAGTTTATATTGTGCTCTTCATTGTAATTTATTATTTTAAGTTACTATAAATAATGTGTAAACAATATAACCTAACATAGCAAGTTGTGTTCACATCAAGTAGGGTATAATCAAGAAATGCTACAGTTTGTCTCTTATATTTATGTAAATCCATGATTGTATTTAGTTTTGTGAAACAATAAAAAAAAAAATGGGCTCCTGAATAATTGGCTAGATTCCAGTGAGATTGGTCGTAGCTATTTTTTTTGACGACTCCCGCAGTAGGGTACAAGCCCTGTGTTGCGGGGGACTTTACAAACATAGAAGTCACAGACACAAAGTACACCCAGACTCGGAAAAACAATTTGTGGATCTCACAAAGTAGTGTCCCGTGTGGGAATCGAACCCACGACCTCTTGCGTAGAAGTCGGACACACTCCCACTGCGCCACAGAGGCAGTCGTAAATTTATAGTGAGTGCTTAAATTGTTTAGAAGTGTATTATGTACTATTAAAATATTACTATGTTTAAACATCATGCCAAATTTTAAATGAAAAGAATATTCTAAAGTAACTTGCCATATATATATTAAATATTGCTATCCCAAAAATTAAAGTCTATCTCCCAAAAACGCGGATAACTCGCGTGAGACCATACGATCACTATATTGTGTACAAAATTACATCTATCAATCACAATTTACTTTTTAAAACGATATAAACGTTTTGAACAACAGTGTTTTAGTCGATTATTACAAAAAGAATCGACTAACACGAAGCCAAATTATTATAATTCGACTAAAAGATCATCTCGGTAATCTGATAATCGTCCGATTGACTTTAACCTTTCATATTTTGATTGCAATAAAAAATATTGAGTTGCATTCTAAATTCAAAAGTCTTAAGTGTTCGAAATTCAAATTTATGTTTGAATCTAGGTACTTGTGTTTGATATTCGACATGGTTCAGTAATAACCTTCTTGGTGAAATCTATTTGCGAAAATGGCGGTAAACTGAACTTTCATTATTTTCGCAACTCAGTGTTTAAAAGTGTAAATAAATTGATAAAATTTACAATAAATACTTGACGCAGAAATCAGTCGACAAACTGGCTAGATTCCTATTAGGTAAATCAGAAAATGAAAAGATATCTAAATAGAACCCTCAATATAAATCTACTTAAAATCAAATTGATGTTGATGGTCTAATATCTCTTTAGCGTGGACAAATCCAGACGTCTTGTAGAAACAGTCTTTTTCTTTTTTTTAAAAGACGACTCATTCATTAATTCATTAGGGTACAAGCCCTGTGTCGCGGGGGACTTTACAAACATACAAGTCACAGAAAGTGGTGTCCCGTGTAGGAATCGAATCCACGACCTCTTGCGTAACAGTCGGACACACTCCCACCAGAGGCATTCAATTTTTACTATTTTGTATCAGAATTTGATATAAGTACACAGAAATGCAATGTACATACCAAATCATAATTTCTGGATTTTGAATACCATCCATATATTGATGCATTTTGATCAGTTTTTTTACTTAACACGACCTAAACTTATAATGATAGTGTCAGTTTCCTAAATTATAGGGTTAACATTTTTGGTACCGATTAACACTTTTTGTCACAATATAATATATTTTAATAAATCAATAACAGTGACTAACGGTGTAGTTCGTGATAAAATTAATGTTTACAGTTTCTTTACACACAAGAGATTTTTTTTTTTGTGTGCGCCTCGGTCGAAGGTGGACGCGTGCTTCTCGCATTCGTAAATTTGAGTGAACTTTGTATACAAAATTGAACGTTACTCAGTGTACTTACGCTTTAATATTCCGTGTGTGCTCAACATTCATAAATTGGTTGCAATAATTCATCTCTTTCTATCCTGCTATAACTTTCCTGTTCTTGCGCCGCTTGCAGTGTCCGCGAACTGTCAAATTAAATTCATCGTGCTGTGTCACCTGACTCACCTGTGTTGTCGTTCCACGACGGGGATTATACACACACATACATCTATGGCCAACCCACCGTTATCGGTCTCCTCGCCCGAATCCGAGTTAAGTGATCTACGCTCACAAGATTCCGGGTTTGTGAATGTTAATCGACGTAAACACAAAACTATGGAGGAAGATCTTCACGGGTTGTTTGAAAAATTCTCAGCTGAATTGACCGCCAAGCTTACATCCTCGATCTCAGAACTTTTGTCTAAGCTCTCTGTCATCGAGGCCAATCAATCTCAGCTGTTTACCGATATGGAATCTGTCAAGCAAGCGATCGAACACCAAGATAAACGTATCGCCGATATTGCCACAACATCAGGCAACAAGAACATTACTGGTATCCAGGAGCGCATGACCAAACTTGAAATCGAGTTGAATGACCAGCAGCAACGTGACCGTGCATTCAATTTGGAGGTGAACGGTATTCCTGATAGAACAAACGAGAACCTTGTTGGATACTACTGTGCCGTGGTGAAGTGTCTAGAGATTCAATCTTCGTCGAATGACATTGTACATATCACCAGAGTACGTCCGGTCAATCCAGTCCCAGGCCGCCCTAAGTCTGTGGTAATCAAACTCAATTCACGCACACTTCGTGACACCATACTCGCAGCAGTTCGATCAAGGAAGGGCCTTAACACCACGGACCTTGGTATCCCTGGGGATCAAAGGAAAATTTTCGTGAACGAACACCTGACGCCTTCCAACAAGCTACTACATAAGGAAACTAGACAAAAAGCAGCTGCTGCCCAATACCGGTTTGTTTGGATCCGTGACGGAAAGATCTTCGCCAGAAAGAATGACACTTCTGCTGCTATTCGTATTAGAACTACGGCCGACCTTCGAAAATTAGTATGACTAACAACCATAATATTATCACATAATTTACCTTATAAACGTTTGAACTATTATTTTTATCTGATCACTATAATAAGTAATTTCAAAACACTTGTAATAATTGGTTCGAGTGAAATTTCCTATGTATTAACTGTTCAACTCGGTAAACATTTATCTAATATTTACTTAACTATTTTATTCATACCCCCCTATTTTTATAATGTAGTTTATCTATACCATTTGGCATTGAATATTATGTATTTCATTATTATAATATATTCGTATAATGTTTATAATCATTATAATATAACCATGTCACCACGTCCTTCAGCCGGAGCTATAATACACTATTTACTTTACAACGGTAAGAGACTAAGTTTGATCGCGTTTATGATTACCCGTTTTAATGGATAGTAAAAGATTGAAAATTTTTTATCAAAATGTTCGAGGTATGCGAACGAAATGCCTTGATTTTTATAATAACATATTGCTACACGATTATGACATTATTTTAGTTACTGAGTCTTGGTTGCAGAGTGATATCTTGGATAGCGAGATTTGCGATAGTGGGTATGAGATGTTTCGCTGGGACCGCGACTTACACACAACGTGTAAGCGGGCGGGGGGTGGCGTTCTGTGCTGCGTTCGTCGTGAGCTATGTGCGGTATTGCTTACTGAGTGGCAGAATAATGCTCACTATGAAAGTATTTGTTTTAAAATCTCGGTGCGCACTCTCGGCGCATCAGCGGATCTAATTGTTATTTTATCGTATATGCCTCCTGATGTTAGCAATAATTTATTATTTAATTTAAATCACTATTATCATAGTTTAAAATCTATCTTCGACAATAATAATTCAGCCTATTATTTACTTGTTGGTGACTTTAATTTGCCATGTTTGCAGTGGAACCGGGATGGTTGGTCGCTTGTCCATGTGGGTAGCTCGTTATTACAGAACAGAGCTTGTGAATTTGTAGAAGACTTAAGCCTGCTAGGTCTGAACCAGTATAATCGCACACTTAATAGGTGCAACAACACTTTAGACCTCTGTTTTTCAAATCTACCTTTAGATGTATCCGAGACCGTAGGCTTAACTAAAATAGACACACTCCACCCGCCTCTTCTCATCAACATATTAGACCTTCACATTAAACCTTTTATCGTGAACAACACGAGTAAATTTAATTTCCATAAATGTGACTACGAACAAATAAACACATTCTTATGTAATGTTAATTGGGATCAACTGTTTTTAAGCACTGAATCGGTGGATCACGCTGTTGACACATTTTATGAAAAATTAAAAGAATGCATTACCCTTTTCGTGCCCTTCATACGGTACAAAAATATTAAGTATCCCATTTGGTACAGTCGAGCCTTAATAAAAATCATTCAAGAAAAAAATAATATGCATAAAAAATGGAAAACGTTCAGAAATCCTCTAGATTACCATGAGTTTAAGCTCCTTAGAGATAGACAACACAGAGTACAGAGTCAGTGTTTTGATAACTTTACTCGTAGTGCTGAGTACTTTGTAAGGAAAAACCCCAATTACTTTTGGAGGTATGTTAGGTCTAAGAAAGGTAGTTACTCTTATCCACGGCATTTCACTTTAGGCATTAACAGTTATAACAATGGGCAAGACATATGCACGGCATTTAATAATTTCTTTGATAGTGTGTTTAGTAGACATCTTTCCACTTCTCATTCTCATTCCGTTATGCAAGCTCACACCTCGTGTGACAGTATATCAAATATTAGTGTATCTACAGAGATGGTATCTAGGCTCCTGTCAAAACTGGACAGGACCAAAGGCGCTGGTTGCGACGGCATTCCTCCCGTGTTCTTGTCTTCGTGTGCTCGAAGTATCTCATATCCAATAGCTTTACTGTTTCAATTATCGCTGAAGCAGTGCGTTTTTCCGTCTTTCTGGAAAAAAGCTTACGTTATACCTATTCATAAGAAGGGCTCGAAATCTCAAATTGATAACTACCGCCCTATCTCCATTTTGAACTGTGTTGCCAAAGTCTTCGAAAAGATTATTTTGCAACACATTTATCCTATTATCAAACATGGTATACCAGATTCTCAGCACGGGTTTATGCAAAGACGCTCAACTGTATCAAATCTTGCCTGTTTTACAGATTACGTCTTGGGTCACATGGAAAATGGCGGCCAGGTCGACGTGGTCTACACTGATTTTGAAAAAGCATTCGATCGTGTGGACCACGTCACCTTACTGCAGAAGCTCTCCGCTCTAGGTATACATGGAGATTTACTCAGATGGGTAGAATCATACCTATCAAATCGCTCGCAGGCTGTTATACTAGGTGGTTTTAAGTCCGACTTTGTCACAATCCCCTCTGGCGTCCCGCAGGGCTCGCACCTCGGTCCCCTTTTTTACAACGCTTACATCTTTGACATCGAGGATCACATAAAGCACTCGAATCATATTCTCTACGCTGATGACAAAAAAATTTACATGTCTATTAGATCTATTTCGGACTGTATTTCGCTTCAAGAGGATCTTAACTCGCTATTTAACTACTATACTAATAATTTTATCACAGTTAGCATTAGTAAATGCCAGAGTATATCATTTACACGCAAAAGAAATCCTATTTCCTATCAATATAATTTCAACGGCGTTGTGATCAGGAGGGTCGAGGTTGTGCGGGATCTCGGTATTCTTTTGGACGCCGAGTTGTCCCTGCGGCAGCACGTGGATTCAATTGTCAGTAGATCATTTC
Source organism: Herminia tarsipennalis (assembly GCA_945859575.2). NCBI lineage: Eukaryota > Metazoa > Arthropoda > Insecta > Lepidoptera > Erebidae > Herminia > Herminia tarsipennalis. Next base: position 14,428,611 of record OX243849.2, on the reverse strand, counting down.
GTAATCTTGGCTTCGTCATAAGGTCTTGCCAACCTTTTCAGAGCATATTAAGTTTGAAAATAGTCTATTTCGCCTATGTTCGCAGCCTGCTTGAATATGGCAGCCCAATCTGGTCGCCTTGCTTTGCTGTACACAGGAATAGCATTGAACGCATTCAAAGAAAATTCGTGGCACACCTTAATTTTAAATTCCATTGCGGTTCTTGTGACTACAAAGACAACTGCCGTTCATATAAATTACTGACACTCGAGGAAAGGCGTACTTTACTGGACATGGGACTACTATCTGACCTATTGAACGGACGTTTAGATTGTTCGGAGCTACTTGCTAATATTAACTTTTGCACTCCTAAAAAACGCACGAGAAATACTGCACTTCTTCAGAATCCATTTCATTCAACTACTTACGGTAAAAATGGTGTATTATCACGTTTGGTTGACACTTACAATAAACAATTTTGTGATTTAGACTTATTTATTGGTTCTAAGGACAAATTCAAAAAACATGTATTGAAGGTAATGCTTTACTCCTAGCTAGTTTGCCGTGTCTACGGTTCTTACACAATAATATTATTTCTCCATAAACGATTCATGTACCTATGTATAAGTATCTATAGAAGTATATGACTATGTATCTATGTATATGTATGGGCCCATATGTGGCCTTATATGTATATGTACCCATATCATATAATATTTCTGTTTACCGATAGTCGTTTGAATCTTGTAACATTTTTAATGTTGAGTTTAAATAATATACTTTTTGTCACAATATGTTTGAACACACTTAGACCGCTGTATATCCATCGTGGATAACTTATTTGGCTACATAAGTAAACTTTGTTAAGTAGTTAAGTTTAATTGTAAGAAGCTGTTGTTATTCCTAATAAATAAATAAAAAAAATAAAATAAAAAAAAGACAATTTATTTTACACTAATCAGGCTTAAATAAAGTGCTCTGAATAAATACGTTCATAAAAAAATTAAAATGTTAAAGAATTTGTAATATTCTTAACAAATACCCACTAAAAGTAAACTATTTGATGTCCCTCAGTTATGACGTCATTTGACTTGAGAAGGATCTAGCTTATTGGTTGGTATCAAATGATAAAGTAGGTATTCCAGGCTAAAAAATACTTCGAAGAACTTTTAAATGTATGAATAAAAACTCTCGAACTTTAATTAAACATAGGGGTATCGTCTCTATGGCGTTAAACCTTGCCACGCTGGAGTTGTCCAGCCAAGACAAGTGGCACAAACTCTAATCGAATAAAATGACGTCGTTGTGCTCGCAAAACTACGAAACTCAAATAAAATCATATTCACTGTTTTGCACCGCGCAACGACGTCGTCATTCTATTCGATTGTCATTTTATACGAGTAGCGTTTATGTCACTTGCCTAGGAGTTCTAAACGATTAACTCTGTATGTTTGAATCCCGCTCGAGCACACAGCGTACATATATTTTTATTCTATTCATTCAATATGTATAAATTAGCATAAAATGTCCAAAAAATTGCAAAAAGTAAAACTTCAAGAAAAAACCAAAGAATCTTGTACAATATACAAAAACTTTAGTTTTCATAAACAATAACGTTTGACCGTAAAATAACGCAAATTACTATGTTTAGATCACTCAGAGGTGTGCGCGGGCGCAATTATAAACCGTTTTGTACCATACCTGCGTTTTATTGAACAGTTCGGTTGTTTTTAGAACATTTAATATTGATTTAGTGTGTTTTTGTTGTGTTTAAAGTGCATAGTTCAGAAATGTGCATGTTACCCAATTACTCAAAATAGAGTATTTTATGATGACTTGTATGTTTGTAAAGTCTCCTACAACTCGTACCCTAATGCGGGATTTGTCAAATAATGAACTGATTATAAAAGTCCATGGGCGTACCCAGAATCATTTTTCGGGGTGAGAGGGGGCATTTTCGGGGTCGGAATCCCCCCCCCCCCCCAAATTATTTAAGTTAGGTGGTTATATTGTTATTGTTAATTGGCTAAATGCCGGCCAAAAGTGTACAATATCCCTACCTTTTTACAATGTGGGGGGAGGGGGTTTAACATCCAAATACCCCCCTTGGGTACGGCCATGAGGAAAACTATTTCATAGCTTATATTTAGTTTACAGATGTAGAAAATCTATAGCGTGCGTTTCTTCAGTTATCGCGTCTCAAGATAATAAGGTTGATATTCGCACAAATCTGTCTTAACTTACACTACAACGGTTTCAATTCAAGACTAAGGGATAGTGCATTAATCACGTCAGTATCAAGGAGTCAGGGGAGGTTTGGAAAAAATCACGAAGGATCACCAGGGGATATAGTGAGAAATCACATGTATTTTTTTGGATTGTGATTCCTCAGACTTGACCGGCGTTGAATCAATATACACATGATCTTGGATGCGGGCAGGGGTAGACTAAAACCTCACCAAGTATTACCAAGGGTGAGGGGGGTTCAAAAGTGGCTTAAAAACATAACGTGATTTACGGAGGACCCCTAATTTTGTTTAATCAAATACATAGTGATAGTGGATAATATAATCTTTTTAAACCGATCTGTACCAACAAAAATGCTTTCTTTATAAAGTCATTAGTCTATATTAGTGAGTCTGTACCACACATGACATTAGTGAAGGTCTAATAGAGTATCATCCGATAGTCGAATAATAGAGGTGCGCCTCGCGTGCCTCAACGAATACTCCAGTAATTGTAGTGGACATGAAATATTTCAAATTTTTACTAAATTACACACTTCATAGAATTATTTCACCATAATTTGAATTTAGAAGTGTTGGTTTTATTCTTTTTTCAAAGTTGTCAGACTTGCCAGTAATAGTCTACATTCCAATCGAAATTGTTTATGATTAATCAGCGAAGGATTCCATTTTTGAACTTTTGATTCGATAAAAAAATGTCTATGATTTATTGGTAACGATTTGTGGTTCAGTTATTTAATTATACACGGAGTTTTTATATATATTTATGGTATCGAAATATAAATTAAAAGGTTATTTTGTAGATCTAATTCTATTGATGATACATGTATCTATCAAATCTAGGTTTTCTCATAGCTTAAGAAACTAAATTACTTACCTACAAGTCATTCTAAAACACTTTAAAACCAATGAAGCGATTTTAGATCAAACAAGCCAAGAACAGTCCCAATTAAACTAGCCTTCTAATAAAAAAGCTCCGCATCAATATCGGTTCATTCATTTGGGAGTTATGATGCTATAGATAGACACATTTTGTGGATTAAAAATGGCGACCAACAGCATTGCCCATAATGTAACTAACTCGATATTCCCAGTATCGCTGCGGCAATCTTACTCAGGGCTGTCAGTAGGTACTGTACAACTTATTTTATACCGACAACAACAGGCTGGTCTAGTAGCCTAGACTGCTAAGTTAGAGGTCGTGGGTTCGATTCCCATCCAGGATAAATCTTTTTCAGATGAACGCGTTTTTCAATTCAGTGTGGGTGTAGTTTTTAGGGTTCCGTGGCCAAAATGGCAAAACCGATCCGTCCGTCCGCAGCTTAACTCGGAGACTGTTAGTGCTGGGAGGCTGTAATTTTGCATGGATACAAATACCTATTACTTACGCCGACAAAGTGGAAGAATAAAGTCTTGAAAAACATGTTTTTTAGGCGCAAAGTGGGGATGAGTTTTTTTTCTCACCAACCCCATCGTGATCGTGATGAGTATCATTTGATAAGTCTTTTAAAAATGTTTTGGGATTATCATGACCACTTTTAAATTTAGGTATTAGTTTGTGAAATATTAAGCTTCAAAGTGCAAATTTCATGCAGTCGGTGGCACTTTACTAAGTTCATTAAATTCAATAAATCAGAGACTTTATAAATTATCACTAAATTTACTTTACTCTTAAATTTTCTTTTGTATTGAATTATACAAAGCAGTCTGCTAAAACAGAAGTTAACAATTTGCACATTTATTTATCCAAACGTATCGATCTGACAGCCCTAATCTTTATGTAGATTATGTTATATAAGCAGTGTTTTAATCATTAAACTTCAATATCATTTACATAAATAAAATAGTTAGCTCCGCCCATCCATACAAGAACATACGTAAAATATAAAAATAAATATTAATCGCACAATTTTGCTTCCTTTGCCTTCGTGCATGACAAATTGGAAAAAAAAACAACAAAACGCTAATAAAAAATGGCGACTCTAATAAAAAACATAAATTACAAGTATTTACGCCAATTTTGCTTCCTTTTCCTCCGTTCATGACAAATCGAAAAAAAAAACTCTTATGATATAAAATGGCGTCTATTAAAAAAATGACATAATGACATTCTAATTTCGAATCCAATCTTTTACATTTAAATTCGAGTTTAAAAAAATTACACACCGTTACATAATTCTAATTCTAAATTCAAAATGTTAAAATAACGGGATAGTGTGACCAATGGGTCGGAATCGGTAAGACAAAGCGACATAAGTAAGAAAATGTGAATTTATCAAATTCAACTGACAGTTTAGTAATTTTTAATTGATGACCCGTGGGTCGGGTCGCCGCGGTGAATTAGTCGTTAATGAGCTGATAATGTGTTCGGCCATTTTTTTGTCAGAAGTCTTCGGTAGTTTTTTAACCTTTTGTGAAGATGCGATATTTATGTTTCGTTGTTTCTGTGACAATGTTGGACAAGAGTTTTTATGATTGATACTGTCTACTTTGCAGAATATCGGATTGAAACGATTTCATGTTATAATTCTGCGGAGATGTGACCTTCGCTCACTAACCTCCATAGTATTAGAAGCGGCGGTAGCCTAATGGCTAAGGCATCGGTCTCGCAATCTAGAGGTCGTGGGTTCGAATCCTACCCATTATACTATCGACGTGAACCCACTCCTAACACAAGCCATTATGCATAGCTGGAGGGTTTAACAGGATTGCTAGTGTAATTTGGGACCAAAAATCCCACATTGATAGTTATCTTTAAAAAAAAATTTAAAAAAAAATAGTACTCTAGACTGGCTACCCCATAACAAGTGACAGCAACTTCTTGTGCCGAATCGAATATGTATATAAGTTGCTATTAATATTAACCCATTAATTGTATCCACAGCTGGTTCCTTCATCTTTGCATAACCATAAGGTTGACTGGTAGACAATGCCTTCGCCATAATTCGAGTCTTGTACATTTATAGGCAGGTTAAAGGATAAATATAATAAGACATAGGTAAAAAAATGAACTGTAAGTATTATGCATATGAGGTCTAAAGTACCTCATGTGCATAATACTTACCCACCACAGGTATCTCTTTTGTTTATACGGGATATATGGATAGGGAGCCCAAGTAGCTATCTTAGATTTACTCGAGCGTCGTCGTGGTTACCTATTTAAATTTGAAGATTGTTATGGCGCGAAGAAAAAATGTTTAGGATCCTTTCAATGGTGGGGAAGGAAGTTGGCGGCTCCGTTCTTAAAAAAACTCTTTTACATGAAACGTGTGAACCCACAAGAAGCTCTAATTCAAATGACTTACGATTAGGACAAGCCGCAAACTCGCTGCTGTTTTTGAAAATTTTAAAAAACCTTGTCGATTAAGAAAACCCTGACACATAATCGTTGAAATATTAGATCAGCGTGGCTAAAATATTCAACTTGATATTACTGACAATAGTAAGAAAAATAATCTGTATGACAATCTAATTACTATTTTTTTTTACCAAATATTTTAATCGGCTGCCCAAGACGCGCGTCACTATATAGAAAACTAATATTCAGTACGGGTACTCGGGAGGGTACGAGTTATCACCCTTATAATAATCTGCTGCGTTTGAGTAACTCGAAGTTAGATATGTACTTGAGCTCCCCATCTACTACATCTATTGTCCGTTTCTTGAGTGAGAAAATAGTTGAAGTGCTTTCGCGTTGGTGGGGCCAGTGCCTATACTATTAAAAACCACAAAATATAGATAGTACCTATAGAAGGACAGCTGCGTATGTACTCCGTTTAGAGAAGTTCTCAACACCACTGATGTAGAAAATTCGACAGTGGTCATCTACTACACAGTAGACCAGTATTTGGGGGGCTGGTCCCAATTCCCGAAGCCTCATGTATCTATACAACATCTTTCTATATGTGTTCGTAAACAACCAAAAGTATTGTACATGGATAAGAAATCCCGGAACACCTTTGGAACAAAGTTTTCCCAAATTCTGTGGCCGTGAACGATGTCTATGAGTTATACATTTTACCAACATAAAAAAAAGATTCATTGGAACAACGCACACATAAGTTTCGCAAAGAAGAAAATCTTTGTCCTTAATCGATGTATTGACATTGATTGTTCGGTTTACAAACGCATTTGTACGAAGGCTTTCTTCTGTACTTTCATCGTTTTGTGAACAATATTACCACATAAACCATGCTAAACTCTCCTCATATTATTCTCAAAAACATAATGTTAAGAATAACATACCTAATTAATTTAATTAGCTATTCAAATCAAGCAAATGAGCGGTTACCCTTTGTTACAAAAAATGGCAGCTTATTTTACAAACTTGCGTTATAATGAGAGTTTTGGAATATTTCTGACGCGCCGACCAAATGTCCGACACCTCAGGGTGGTTATTAAACACACACTGTGTTGTGTGAGTTGCCACAAGAAATTAATTATCTGGAATTATCCGAATTATTCGCAATGGCAACCCCGAAAAATTGACAATGTCGCCACCGCAGCGCGGGACCACACAATGGTTTGACAGCTGTCATTTGATTTTTTTTCGCTAAAGGCTGTTGTCGGCTAATTATTTGTATTGTTTCAGTATTTTGTACTTCCTTATTTTAATGAAGGGTGAACTGGGCATGAATTGAATAGTGAAATTTGTTACAAAAGTAAAAGTCTGTTATTAATTACTATTTATTGCTTTTTTTTTGTTCACCTGATAGGGGTAACTCTCTCTCTCTGACTGAAATTTGGTATATTTTGCTATGAAGTATGAGTAACGTTTTAATGTCTTCGTTTGAATTATTGTAATTGAACTGTACTAAGGTCTGTTAAATATATTGTTTTTTTTTATGGATTAAGTTATTGATATGGAGTTCAAAATTGTCGGCTCCAAAACGACTACTTATTCATAGTTTATTTAACAAACCCTAAATACGTTGACCACTGACTTATTTAGGGTTTGTTACATAAACTATGATTAAAAATGTAAAATAAATCCCTTTACATGACTGTAAAGTATTTCTTTTTTTTACTTTTCGCTTCCATCGATCTACCATTTCCCTTAACAATTTTATTGTCACTGTTAAGATCAAGCAATAAGTACAGAAAAAAAACTCATTTTTTATCAGTTATCACACTGTGGTGCTAGGTGAAAAAAACATTTTACCCTTAAATACGAGTACAGTAATATTATAAAGCTGAAGAGCTTGTTTTTATGGTTGAACGCGATAATATCAGGAACTACTGGTTCGAATCACAATTTTTTTTAGTGTTGAATAGACTATTAATTTAGGTAGGCTATAGACTATATAACATCTCGCTACGATCAATAGGAGCGGAGCATCAATGAAAATTGTACAAAAACGGGAAAATTGACGCAGACGATGTTGCGAGGGTCAGCTTGATAATACTTTAGAGGGGTCTCTAACTCAGTAGCGACCGAGCAGATCGAGATAGCTGTGATGTTAAGCAACGTTACCACTAACGGTCCAGAAATGGGTGCCCGTTTTCAAAATATGTCATACCCCTCCGTACCTCAGAGAGCATTTTAAAGAACCATGAGAGTAAAGTCATAGAGAATGCTAGGTAAACAAATACAAAAACGCCTATTATTTATTTATAAATGTGCCCATAATACTGAATGCATACCTAATTTTATTAAATTCAGAGTATCCTACAATTTTATTTATTCATTCGTAATGAAAAAGTTATCAATTTAAAAAAGTATTACTTAAAAAGTTCTATCACATTCGTAATAAAAAAGTTATCAATTCAAAAAAGTACCATTTAAAAAGTTCTATCACATTCGTAATAAAAAACGTTATCAATTTAAAAGAAGTATTACTTAAAAAGTTTTATCACATTCGTAATAAAAAAAGTTATCAATTCAAAAAAGTATCACTGAAAAAGTTCTATCACATTAAAAAAGTTACCAATTCAAAAAAGTATCACTTAAAAAGTTCTATCACATTCCTAATAAAAAAGGTATCAATTTAAAAAAGTATTACTTAAAAAAATCTATCATCATATTCACATGCCATAGCTTTTTTCTACTGAAATTTGACAGAAAACATACTATATGTAATAATAATGCAAATGGACATGGCACTATAGTAGGTAGGTACTATTCTGATAACATACACTCTATGAAGCTGAAACTTGACTACATTTTTCTGTTACACTTTGTATACAGGTATGTAAGTATAAACCCATAACGTTTACAGTCACCAAACACACTGGTTCGTTCAATAAAATTGTCCCATGAGTTTCTTGGCAGCTTCTTCTCATGAGCTTTATACTGCCGCCTAACTTATTTTTTTTTTAAATATATTATAATTTTATTATTCTATTAGTAGGTATGTATAAATTTGACGTTTTCAAAGAATCATTAATTTGGTTTTACGAAATAAAGACGTTTGCGTTAAATGTACAGCTTTATTTTATTTCACCTCTAATGAAATAAAAACTTGAAAATATTAACAATTTTTAAAAACAAATTCCTTTTCCAAATTCATGAAAAAATCCCATCTATGTGTATTACACATTTTTCTGTTATATTTCTTTTTTAGATTCATCCTCACCAACTTTAAATAACAATATATTCTTATACAAAAGGTTGATGTTATTCCTCTTACCCCGGTCTCCCCTAAAGAGGAAAACCGAAATCCGTTCCCCTTACTTTTCTAAGACAAACACAGTAAGATGCGTTCTATGTAGGGGACGTACGAATATATTAATAAGTAGATATGTATGTCCGTGTATGCCCAATGTACCCTCATAAATTCTTAGTATGTATTGCGAATGTATTTCCTTAAGGGTTCGTAATAATACAGGCTTGTAATAAAATTATTGGACAGAATAAAGTGCACCTATTTTTGTTGTCAACTAGAGTCCCGCTTCGGCTTTAAACGGAGTTTTCTCCGGTATATATACACATAATATATAAGTGTTATACATATAAACCATCTGGAATAAATTATCTAAATGATAGTGAAAACCACATTAAAATCTGTTAAGTAGTTTAGAAGATCTAAGCGCACTTAGGGCTATCCCTAAGTGCGCTTAGATCTTCTAAACTACTTAACTCTAAAGTACACTGTCTATACAGTGTACTTTAATGCCTTACTGCGATCGCCAACCCGCTCGCCAAGCGTGGCGATTATGACAATTACCCCCAGGATCTACAATAAGTAGGTTTACAAATACAATAATTGCAATTTTTTTTGCCGAACTCGCGAGCATCGAGAGATAAAAAAAATTGAGGTCTAGTAACATAGTCCAGATAGGTGGTTCGATTCCAGCGCCGGTTTGGCTACGGAAGTCTCGGGTTCAATTCCTGGGTCAGGACTTCAAATTCTTCTATCTTTCAAAAATGCAATTATTGTATTTGTAAAGTAATTGGCAAGAAATGTCTATAAAAATTACTTCAATATTTAATATATAGCTGCCCACAGTTTTTCGGTTTAGGGGTCGTCCATTTATTACGTAGTGTTTATGCCACTGTTTTTCATTACTTCAATATGTAGGTTCTACTGGGGAGACCCATGCCCAGCAGTGGGACATTAGATAGGCTGATACGAGTAGCGTACTTCGGGATAGACAGCGGCAAGCAACTTTCCTTTAAACTAAGTAAAGATAGTAGATATAACAATAAATTTATTTTCATTAACATATCAGATTGGAAAAATAAAAACCTATGCCAACCTATAGGTACCTTTTAAATACTAAAACGATACTCAATTTTGAATTGTGGTCAAAATTATTTAAGTCTGCCAAAAAAAGCTAAAATGAAACTGAAAACTGAAGCTGAACTGATGAAAACCGTAACAAAATGAATTTCGTACTATAATATACCTAATAATAATAATATCTTGGTACAACTCACACAACATCTGATCCTAAACTAAGCAGAGCCTGTACTATGGCAACCAGACAACTGATAAACATATTTTTTTTTTTTTTTTTTTTTATTTTTTTTAAAAAGACGACTCCCGCAGTAGGGAACAAGCCCTGTGTCGCGGGGGACTTTACAAACATACAAGTCACGGACACAATACACCCAGACTCGGAACAACAATTTGTGGATCACACAAAGTGGTGTCCCGTGTGGGAATCGAACCCACGACCTCTTGCGTAGCAGTCGGACACACTCCCACCGCGCCACAGAGGCAGTCTAACATACTTATATATTTCTAAGTACATACATACATATTATAAACGGACGCCTCGCGGTGTCACCCGTGTAGTTCACGTTCCCGTGGGAATACAGGGATAAAAAATAGCCTATGTCACCCGGGGTTAGTGTAGCTTCATAACGATGAAAGAATTTTTCAGATCCGTCCAGGAGTTTCGGAGCCTATTCAATACAAACAAACAATCAAATTATGCCTCTTTATAATATTACTAGCTGTCCCGCGCAACTTCGTATGCATAATTTTTCCCCGTTTTTGCAACATTTCTCGTCGTTGCTCCGCTCCTATTAGTTGTAGCGCAATGTTATATAGCCTATAGCCTTCCTCGATAAATGGGCTAACCAACAAAAAAAGAATTATTAAAATCGGTCCAGTACTTTTTAAGTTTATTCGTTACATACAAAAATACAAATCTTTCCTCTTTATAATATTAGTGTAGATTAGTATTAGTTATTAGTATATTAGTTTAGATAAATTATATTTAGACACAGAATACACCATCAAATCAAAAATTTCAAAGAGAATAGGTACATAAATGCAATTGTACTTGTTTTCCTTGAAATATAGATAAATAGTTTTCCCCGCGGCTTTGCCTGTGTTATATTTGATTTTTAAAGCCTACTAGATAGACAAAGCGGCAGCATCCGTCTCGCAATAGTGAGGTCGCGGGTTCGAATCCTACTTATACTACCGACGTGAACCTATTCCTAACAATAGCCTTCGAGCTTAGCTGGAGGGGTTAAAAGGATTGCTAGTAATATGGAACCCACAATCCCACATTGCTAGTTATCTTAATAAAAAAATTGCCCGCAACTTCGTTCGCGTGGAGATTCATGAAAGCAATTCTATCCTACGGTAGTCATACAATTTTCTGGGATAAAATAGCCTTTGTGCGATTTGACACTATAATCTGTATCTATGCCAAATTTCCTCCAGAACCGTTCAGCCGTTCTGGCGAGATTGAATAACAAACAGCCATCCATCCATTTAAACTTTCGCATTTTTAATAGTAACTTCGTCTGCGTAAATTTTCCCCGTTTTTGCAACATTACTCTTTGCTGCTCCACTCCTGTTAGTCGTAGTGTGATGTTATACCCTATATAACATAGCCTATAGCCATCCTCAATAAATGGGCTATCCAACAGTAAAATAATTTTTAATTCGGACCAGTAGTTCCTAAGATTACCGCGTTCAAACAAACAAACAAACTCTTCAGCTTTATAATATTAGTATAGATATTGATTTATACACTAGCTTATAAAATTTGAGAATGAATGTATATTGCCTTTCACGAAAAATTACTAAAACGATTTCAATGAAACTTTGCAGTAATGAAGTTTGTACATCAGAATAAAACAATGGCTTTAAAAGCTAATCAGTAAAATATGTCCTAATGACTGATTTTACTCTAGGTATCATGCATTAATAGAGTCTATCCAAGTGATATTATATATGCTAGCGGCCCACCACTGCTTTGTACGGGGATTTCTTCACAATTTATGAATCTATACTAATATTATTAAGCTGAAGAGTTTGTTTGTTTGAACGCGGTAATCTCAGGAACTACTGATCCGAATTGAAAAATTCTATCACTGTTGGATAGCCCATTTATCGAGGAAGGCTATAGGCTATATAACATCACGCGACGACTAACAGGAGCGCCAGCCTATAATATAGGTATCTATTGTAACCTATGTATAAAAAGAACAGGAAAGAGTATAACAAAACCCCAAATAAAGCTGATAAAAATATCTTGAAAATTGTTTAAATTCAGAAAAGTAAACAAAGATACAATCGAACAATATACTTTTAATAAAAACGTAAACCAAACAGGTAGTTTCAACAATAAAATTCAAATACTCAACAAACCTATACAAATACGAACAAAAACCGAACAAAACGTTGCGCCCGCGCAAATCTGACACAATGACGTATCACAAACAAGCTATTCAAACATAGAACACTAACGTCACATATAACTGCTCACTTAACCCTACAATAGCCATTAAGAATTACAATTAATCGCCGCGACGAGTAATGCCACCGCGCCGGTAAAAAAACGTCAAAATATTGTCTGTGGATGCGACACGGTACCCCCACCGGCTGCTACCGGGTAGCCAATAGGGAGGCGCGGTGGAGGCTCGCTACCGCTTTTTGGCCAATAGCACACCCCAGGGCGGAGCCTCGAGCTACGCACGGCGTTTCGCCCCCAGCTAAAAACCTTTTCGCCTGCAGTCGTTTACAGATAAGCCCGCGGGATGGTCGATTATTACATTTCATACGCGTGATTCTGTGATCTACGCGCGTCGCCCCGGGCTTTACCGAATCGATAGCGATGTACCACAGTACAAAGGGAAGTGCGATACTAGAATTAGTTCCGGTGATATGATAGAACTGGCGTTATTGTGATTTCGAAGACACAAATTGTGCTTACTGTGATATGTTTGCCTTAGTATAGTAGACATAACGTGCGGTATGAACCTATATATGCAGTGTCATCGCGAGGTATGGATGTATCTATCTTGTTTATATGCTTGTGTTTATATGGTGTTTGGTTGCAGATTTCTTGGTAAAGATATCTGTAGAAAGTACCTGGTGAATCTGGCGATACAATGTGTTGTATCGCCGCGGTTGCAGTTGTAGGGTTGAATGCATTTGAAAAATGATATGATATTATGGTTTGTTGTAATTTTTATTTGAAATGTAGAAGCGTTTTTATAAATATAATAAACCTGTGTCATATTGATATTTGTTTTAAAAAAAAATAGTTGTTAATTGTCTAATTTAAAAAATATAATTTTAAATAAAAAAGGTTATTTAAAACTAATTTGTGATTACCAAATTATATACCTATGTACATTAATATTTGTACTGAATCTTAATATGTTTATTATTTAATAACCAATATAATAAATATACCTACTTATTAATAATAAATACACATATATTAAATTTATATGCACTTATTACAGTTAGGTTAAATTAACATCTCAAAGAAGTTATTGTTTAGAATATTTAATCTCTCTTAAAAAAATACAATAAAAAGAAAAAAAAACAGAGCTAAAAGAGTGTAACGACGGATATAAAGTCTACAAATTGTATAATTATAACACAATAAGTAAAATAAAACATGTCTCATAATTCTAAAAACAACATTTAAAACAATAAATCAAAACCAGAAACATACCTAAACCTTAATACAGAATACAAACAAAGTAACAACAAACCATAGACAAAACAGTACAATTATAATTTATAACAACGACAAACCATAAATTAAAAATATTTTTTAAAAATAAAACTGAGGTTTGTGCGAGCGGTGCGGTGCCTGTGCTACATTTAAAACATTCTTTCTTTCAAAGGATATAATTAAAAAGCCGAGTATTCTCCCTAAGTTATACTTTTAATGTTATAAATGGCGGTCCACCACTTAAATTATATAGGAGACATCCTTTTGGTACAACTACAAAAACAGGTTTACCTTTGTAAATTCTATAAAAAAATGCTCTAAAATGTGAATCATTTAGGTAAGTAATTATTAAAGAAAATATGTAAGATCCACATTATTAGTTATTTTTAAGAGAATCTTTATGAATCTTCAATGGCAGATTTAAAAAATGAATAAGATAAATATAAATAGACGTAGAGGCCGAAGACCAAAGCGTTGGTCGAATCAAATTTCCGAAGAAATAAAAAAATCTGTCAGCAACGCGCTGTATCTAGCGAAGGAACGTAGTCTATGGGGACAATAGACTAGTCGACAAAGTCGGAAGAAGTCACGATACTCAGCAATGATTAAACGACTAGAAAGAGAGAAGAGAGCGGTTAAACATACAATACTTTCATAGTACATATATTATTCCGTAGTTTTAGTGGAGTCAAAATTGACAAATAGTTATGTGATTAGTGCAATCAACCGTTAGACTCTCTCAACTCCTTTTATGAAATATCCCTATTAAAAATTATCTACTTACAATAGGTAGTATTTTTTTTTTTTGTTGGTTAGCATTATTAATATTAGATATATTTCGGGACTTAATCGCGTGAATTATTTAAAGGTACGAACCTTTTATTTAACGTCGGGTAAATAAAAGGTTCGTACCTTTAAATAATTCACGCGATTAAGTCCCGAAATATATCTAATATGTATAAAAATCGCGAAAGTTTAAAAACAATAGTATTATTAATATATTTTTTGTAAAATTTAATGCAAATTTTGGTTTGTTTTATTTGTAACATTTTAGTTCGTAATGTTTTATTATAACCACTACCTACCGTAGTATATTTCACAAGATAAAAACGTTTAAAAATAAACAAGTAATTTAGAAAGTTTATCGAGCTTAAAGATGGCGATAATATATTTTTTTTATAGAAATTTTATGAAATTTTATGTGTCTTTTGTAATATTGTTTGATCACAGTTTTATAACACGCCCACGACTCCGTCCGTGTAACACTCTTGGTGCTTTAATTTCCAGAAAATTATTTCTTTTTCCTGGTTGACATCAGATTTTTTTCTGCAAAATGCCAACGTCTATAACTATTTATTATACGGGAATTAACTCGCATTATTTACCTAAAAATTGCTTGATATTCCGTCAGGTTGCACCGGCCGTGGTCGCAACGAAATTTGACCGTTCGCTTGTGACCACAGCCGGTGCAACTTGATCGAAACGTCAAGCAATTTTAAGGTAAATAATGCGCGTTAATTCCCTTATAATAAATAGTTATAATCATGCAACGCGAAAGTTTAAATGTACACCAACGTCTATTCCAAACCTTTTCAGGGCTTATACTAAATTCGAGGTGAATGAGTGAACAAATAAGTCAGGCAGGACTATTTTTTTTTAATGTTTTTTATTTCATTGTCATTTTTACTATAAATATGCAAAGTTTATAATTACTCGAATATATAATACGGATTATAAATTTACCTTTAAATTGCTTGGCATCGCTTGCTTGATTCGGTGGTACGGTGGGAGTGTTTGCGACTGCTGCGCAAGAAGAAGGGTTCAATTCCCACACGGGCCACCATTTTGTGTTTGTGATTTGTATGTTTGTAAAGTCCCCAGCGACACTACGGTTGTACCTAGTGCGGGATTTTTCTTTAAAAAACCAGCTATGGTCACAAGTAGATTGCATTTATTCTTACATCAGGAAGTGGGTGAATTTAACTGAAGGGTTTTCTATCTGAAAACTAGCTTTTGTTCACAGTTTCGGCCCATGAATGAAATCTATACTAATATTATAAAGCTGAAGAGTTTGTTTGTTTGAACGCAATAATCTCAGGAACTACTGATTCTAATTGAAAAATTCATTTACTGTTGGATAGCTCATTTATCGAGTAAGGCTATGGACTATATAACACCGCGCTACAACCAATAGAAGCGGAGCAGCAGTGCGAAATGTTGCAAAAACAGGAAAAATTTACGCATATAAAGTTGCGCGGGACAGCTAGTGGCAAATTGAACTTCTTAAATGCTGTTATTAAAGTAATATCTACGAATAAGGGAGTATATTCATATAACTTTAGAACAGCATTTTAACTAGCGATTTTTTTGTGTTTTTCTATCTATGCTTCTATACTTACTCTAATATTATAAAAAGGGAAAATTTGTAAGGTTGTAGGGGAGGTAATCTCTGGATCTACTGAACCGATTTTGAAAAATTAGCAACAGAAAGTCACGTTTTTGTGAGTGTTATAGGCTATATAATATCACGCTACGACCAATAGGAGCGGAACATATATTTATTTTTTTAAATTTATTATTGAATCATTAAAACATACAATTTACAAATAATCATAGCACAAATAAACCACTGAGGTTTGTCCTTATGCTACGGAAGTCGGATCTCAATACAATAAATTGTTGACGCTTTAATCTAAATGTAGGTATTTAACAATATAGGTAAATCTAATTGATTACTACAATACAATAGTGTAGTCGTAGTGTGAATCGGTAAGTACATCATTAATTTATTTCGCAAATCAAAGGGTAGTTGATTGATCAAACGGGGAACCATATAGCGAGTAGTTCTTTCTCAGAACGTATTCTCGGCTCGCACCGTACATAACTTGTTTTGAGCAACGCGTCTAGTTTATAGAGAATGTTAAATTTTTGTGAACAAGGTGGAATTAAAATATTGTTCTTTTATTACATTTAATTTTAATTGATGGTGAGAAATTAAAATTGTTGCAAAAATAGAACAAAATTTGGTTATCTCAGTCTTATAGTTTGCTACAAGACTGACATAAAATCTTATAGCATACTTGAAGTTGCTTTTAAGTTTATAAATAGTTAAGTTATAGAAAAGTTTTTATTTCGCGGGGGACTTTACAAAAATACAAGTCACGGATACAAAGTACACTCAGACTCGGATCAACAATTTGTGGATTACAAAAAATGGCGTCCGGTGTGGGAATCGAACCCACGATCTCTTACGTAGCAGTCGGACACACTCCCACCGCGCCACAGAGGCATATTCTGCTTGTTGGAGCAGCAATTACCTTGAAAAAGTATAGAATACGTTCCATGAAAGGAAATATGTCGTTAATTTAGTGTCATTATGTATAAAGGTTCTATAGTTATTATATTTATTAACTTATGTCTTATTTCCTGTAGGGTAACATTAGCCATTTATATAAAGGTTTTATTATTTTAAAGTACGTGGTTAGAATCAGAATGTACTATAATTAAAATATTTAATACTGGTTATTAATACTCTTGTTAAAAAATTGTATAATATGAGTAGTAATACGAGTGGTTTTGCGTGTCTGTCAGTTTATAGGCAAAAACCCTGCAATTCAAAGTGTCAAATAATAAAAAAACCTTAATTCCTTATTTTAATACCCTTAAGGGAATTTTCAAAAATACGAGTGAAATGTTATACACTGCCTAAAAAATTCCGTTAAGCCGTCGGTCTTGCGCCTAATCTTTCTTCGTGGAGTGCACTTATGTTTGCATTTTCTTGTGCACTATAATATCTTCTTTCAGTGACAGGCTATCTGTAGTGATAGGCTTCTTATGAATGATTTCATGATGTGGAATAGTACTCTCTGGCCACATTATGGTGTGGTCTGCCCAAATCAATGAATACAGCATTTGATGACATGAACAACGAAACGCGAGGCTTATTATACTAGGGAACCAAACAATAGTGATCATATCGTAAAATAGTTGCATCCACTCACCGGTAGAGGCGCTGATGTAGCTTTATTTTTATAACCCGACATACGACTATTATTTTGTTTTAAAAACAAATAAAGAATGTGCAAATCTAAACTAATATTATAAATTTTAGAATTTTATAAGCTATGGGTCTTAATCGCGTAAATATTTAATTAACGGCCGTGGTCACGGGTAGACTACCCGTCTAAAATGTCGTGCCGTTGCAAAACGGTCGAAACGTCGAGCAATAAACAAAGGTATTTAGCTTTAAAATAAAATATTTACGCGATTAAGACCCGTAGCTTATAAAATTCTATAATGTGTACAAATCGCGAAAGTTTGCGAACATATAATATTATAAAGCTGAAGAGTTTGTTTGTTTAAACGCGGTAATCTCAGGAACTACTGTTGGGTAGCCCATTTATCGATGAAGGCTATAAGCTATTTAACATCACGCAACAACCAATAGGAGCGGACTAGTAATGAAAAATGTTGCCAAAACGGGGAAAATTGACGCATACGAAATTGCGCAGGTCAGCTAGTAAAATATAACAATGAAATTAAATATCGTCACAACTCTAAGCTACGTCTTTCTTTATGAAAATCACTCGGAACGAGCAATAACACTTCACAATACTGGAATAATATAGACAAACGCGATGTGACACATCATTAAACGTTGACGTTGAGTTAAACATGGCGGCAAAATGACAAGTCACTATTTTACAGCTCCGCGTTATAACTGGATAAGAACAAGACTTTGTAATTCAAAGAAGAAAACTAGAAATAAAATAAACTTGAACTGGTGGACAGAATGTACGACCCATAATCCCTACCGAATAATATTGGAGAGAAGAGAAAAAAAAACAAAAAACGTTGACGTTCAAACGATGTAGTCAGTTTTAGTTAGTTCATGAAAAATTATGTTATATCAGTTTTAGTTCAAATATTTTTAACGACTTTAAAAAGGAGGTTTCATATGTATGTTCAGGTATAACTTCGTCATATATAAATGGACTAGCTTTCACCCGCGACTCCACCCGCGTGGTTGTCGGTTATCGCGATAAAAACTATTTTATATCCTTCCCCGGGACTCAAACTATCTCCATACCAAACTTCATCTAAATCGGTTTAGCCGTTTAAGCGTGAAAGCGTACAAGACAGACAGAGGTTACTTTCACATTCATAATATAGAAGAAGAAGAAGAAGAAATAATTTATTTCGACATAAAAAATACAATTTTACACACCTAAAATAACAACACATTACCAATATCAAAGAATAAAAAAAAAACTCGTACTTATATTTAAACAGATAATTATATCGAAAATATGACCTACATAGTTCAGCCTATGCCAGGCTAACGCCTGACGCTGATTTTCAACTAGGCCCAATATCAGTTTTAGTTCAAAAGAGGTTTATTCCAAAATACCCTACCAGTGGTAGGTCTAAGCGATAGGCTGTATTGGTGGCTACCACAACAGGGTCAGTTAATCTCCCGTTAAATAGTGATGTTAACCACATCACTGTGTTTCGGTTGAAGAGCACTGTAGCAAGAGTAATTACTGGGCAATTGGGACTTAAGAACTAATGTCTCAAATGAGGAGCGCGGTGCGGTGACATTCAGATCTTAGCCAAACAAGGATTTGGGTGGTATTGATACTGTTATGGGCTAACGTGACGCTTATCATCAGGCGCACGACTGCTCGTCTCTTCATTGTATAAAAAAGTATTGTAATCTATACTAATATTATAAAGCGGAAGAGTTGGTCTGTTTGATTGTTTGTTTGTTTGTTTAAACGCGCTAATCTCAGGATCTACTGGTCCGATTTGAAAAATTCTTTTTTTGTTGGATAGCCCATTTATCGAGAAAGGCTATAGGCTATATAACATCGCGCTACGACTAATAGGAGCTGAGAAGCGACGAAAAATGTTTCCAAAACGGAGAGAAATTATGCATACGAAGTTGCGCGGGACAGCTAGTTTAATTATAATAAGTACTTCCTAAATTCTTATTAAATGCCAAATACGTATTTTTTTTAAATTCTTATTAAATACCAAATACGCATTTTTTATACAATTATATCAGCAGATACGCTGACACAACAAAAAATACTCTAACAACAAAGCAATTCTAAAATAACTCTATAATATCCGCTTGTTTGTTACGATTTTATGCCTAAATCGCTGAACCAATAATACACAAACATACAAAAAAGGACATGACATAACCTTTTTACTGCGATAAACAACGACCTATAATATATATAATGGTTATCCATAAATACTGCTACGAAATATCTTACATTTTCACAGTTAAAGCTGTAAACCGATTTTGATGGAATTCGGTGAAAAAACAGCTAAAATTTCAAAAACTGAGGTATTAATCTCCACGTAAGACTAGCCAAATACGCAAGAGTCATCATCCCTTGGTCCCACATTACTAGCAATCCTGTTAACCCCTCCAGCTAAGCTCAATGGCTTTTGTTAGGAGTGCATTCACGTCGGTAGTATAATGGGTAGGATTCGAACCCGCAACCTCACGATTATTCTACCAAGACATTAGACTATCGAATAATTATTGTGCTTAAGTGTATGAGCAGATACAAATGCACACTCTAATACCTCGCTCTCATTGCTGTATGGGACGGAAATTAGGCGCAGGACCGATTCACCGAAGTACTCTATTAACCTAACTTTAGAAATCGGTTGCCCATTTATGGAACTGACAGTGGTAAAGTTGCTTAATAATAATAATACCGTTTATTTCAGGCATCAATGGCCCATAGAAATACATACCTTACAGACTAACATACATACAATATTACAATAATCTATACTTTAATATTATGAAGCTGAATAGTTTGTTTTTTTGAACGCGATAATCTCAGGAACTACTGGTCCGAATTGAAAAATTAATTGAACTGTTGGATAGCCCATTTATCGAGGAAGGCTATAGGCTATATAACATCACGCTACAACCAATAGGAGCGGAGCAGCAATGGAAAATGTTGGAAAATCGCGGAAAATTGACGTATACGAAGTTGAACGGGTCAACTAGTTGTTAATAAATATAACTTAAACTATGTTAGTACGCTTCGCTTAGCGACGGAAAACAACACCGTTAATCTGACTGATCACTCGATCGCCATAGAGACACATTGAAATGTCAGTCAATGTAATATAAATGATATCTATATGATTCAAAATAAACTTTTAAATTAAAATATTTTTACCCTAATAGTAAAGACATCAACGCGTGCAATGAAATTAGGTGCATAGATTTAGTATGAATTTTGTGCATTCGTAAAATCAGTTTATTTAATGCAATCGACACAAACAATTCAGATTATTAGAATTTTTGCTTTTCCGCTAAATGCCGGCTCCACACCTCGGCCCCAGCGTCGGTCCCAACGCCACTCGTCCAACGTGTGGATCTAGAATAACGCTCGTCCCAACGTTGGCGTCAATGTTATTTTCTAGATCGAACCGAAACCGAAACCGAAAATGCTATTTTCTAAGTCGTTGGGGCCAACATGTGGAACCGGCCTTTGGCGGGAAAGCAAAAATGATGAAAAGCAACGTGATTGGTTTACCTTTATCACATTACCCTGCAAAAACGAGTCGAGGTCTATCTTTTAATGTCTTTGTAGGTAATCTTCCACCATCATTTATTTTCATAATCTTACTAAAAGTAATTACGAAATTAATTTACACATAAACAAAAGAAATTAAAATCTAAAAGGAAAATAATCCAAATGGAATGAAGGGCATTATTATTTTTTATGGCTGTTGTTCGCGATCCCATTAAGTCGCTGTCATCGCTCCCTTGATAAGATTTAAATTAGCCGCACAATAAAGCTCCTGTCAAATCCGCCATTAATTTCCAATTTTGAAATTAGAACGGGAGCGAAGTGGCCGAGGTCGTTCTTCCATACAGCCAATGTTTCGGCGCGAACCGAGACCAAGGAGTTTGGATGTAATTTTAACAAATTAATTTTGCTTCGCCTGTCCGCTTTTGAGTAACAGTATTTGGACTTCAATTGTCTGAGTGTCAAATCAAAATAATGGCAATTTTGATGAACCCCACACGACTTCTTTTTTTATAGAATTTGACTGGCAACCATGCAGTTTGGATTGACGTTACAAATTCAATTTTATTATTCACATATGGAGCAAACATAACATTTGTGATAAGTCGTCAACAAAATTAAATTAATTCAAATTTGCAAAGGAACCCCCAAGAAAAAGTAACAAATAAGTTTAATTGAAATGGTAAACCTACTTTTATTAAACCAGAGATGCTAATACGAACGATGAAAATAATAATAATGGATATTTTAATTTATAATTGCGCAACATTTCATTATGTATTGTCAAAAAGATTTAACGACATATCACTTCTGCCCCGCCCCCTGACCGACCGTAATCTATAACGAACAAATTCAAAAACATCTGATACACGGCTAATTGGCTATTTCAAAATTCGAATTTCAATAATTATTGCCCATATTATATTTTAATAGGCAATAAGAGCAAGGATATATAAACTTTTTTTATAAGTATTATAGGTACCGCACGACCAAATGAACAAGTCTTTTATTTTTAATATTTTGATTTACAACCAATGAATGGTGAAGCAATTAATGAAATAAGTATCGATAAGAGTAATGTCGCAATGAACTACGATTCGTTCCTTTTATTTCAATGTTTAATGACCAACCATAATAATATTTCTAGTCGATTGTACTTCTTAAAGCATCGTTAAAGTTACCCTTTATTATGGCAATGTTTAACTAGCTCATCGTAATAATGCGATGCTGGCAGAACGCACCTTCGAATTTTAAAAACATACATCGAATGTTTTTAAATTTCGAAATATCAACAAAGGCAAGACACTAGTCATTTTTCACCGTCTACTTTTTGTAATAGAACATTTATTACAGCAAATACAAACCTATTGTGTGGTTGATACAGAGGTCAGGCCATTGCGGCCTTCGCTTTTCTAAGCCATAACCGGAATTTATACCCGACATTATTCATGCGATGCCGTTCGGTTGTTTTCCTCTAATTAGAATCCATTCAAGCGTACCCCATTAAAACTCGTCTAAATTAAAATTCAAATAACTTACTAACTAGACCTATAAATCACAAGCGTACGGAAAGACAATAAAATATATTGTCCAGCCGTCCCGGGGACCCAGCCAGCACACGAATAATTAATACAACAATACACTCACCTGGTAATTAAAATAAACTAATTTCTAAACCTGAATGGATCTCCTTTATGAATGAATATTCTATGTTTTTTTTTTACAGGCTGGTAACATTTCTCATTCCGCGTCTCGAGTACTGACAGTTCGGTTGACGGCGCGGTGTTCTTTTTTTGAAACGCGACCTCTCAGCGGGATGCTTGCGCGGCGCATCCGTTGCGCGATACAATTATCTCATTTTAATTTAAGAATCGGCACTTTTAATGCCGTTCTTGAGCTAATAATTCATTTGAAATCCGAATCAATTATAGAAATATTTAATGATTCGGCGTTATTACCTACTTTCCAGTAATCCGTTTGTTTCTTTCTCACGCTAAGCAAGGGTTGACTCCCACGAATTAGGCTGCTAAGGATTTTTATTTGCAAGAACATCGGATCGAGATGAGTAAATCGGTGTTCATAATTACAACGTTGGGGTATTTGGGCGAGGGCCGCGTGCACAGTAGCAATAACGTGCAATTTAAATGTTTCACATTTCGAACATTTTTTTTTAGATCCGAATCCGTTGCGTGTGAGCACGCATCGGAAATATTTGGTTATTTTTGGCTGGCAACACTACGTGTGTCATGATTTATGTTTTATTTGCAAGTGTTTTTATCCTGAATATAAAATCGTTGACTTGAAAAATTGTTTTTGCTTTTGTGTATAACCAACATAATATATTTACCTTCATTATAATTATTTCTGTATAAACTACGATGTCTGCGACATGTCAGTCACTTATAACAACCCATATGATGTCCCACTCTGGGCACGGGTCTCCTCAGTAAAATCTACTTAATGTAGATCCTGGGGTAATTGCTATAATCGCCACCACGCGGGCGGGTTGGAGAGCGCAGAAAGGCTTCAAAGTACGCAGAGGACGCTGCTGCCCGTCCTCCGATGTGACATCCCTTAGTCGCCTTGACGACACCCACGGGAAGCGATGGGGTGGTACTATTCTTAAGCCGGTACCACACAAGATAAAAAGTTGCATCATGACGTGTCACATATTATTGTGGTATCAGCCTTAGTGTCTTTTATGTCCGTTATTGGAATGTTGGCAATAGGATCACTAGGTGATGGCCCAGAAGGAAAAAGAAGGGCAGGTTGATATACATTGAGGACGGGGGGTATGAATTAGTAGTTACAGCACATGAAACTTCACACCTTGTAATATGATCGTTATAGTGCCCAATATAAGAAACTCTTACAATAACGCTTACAACAACGTACAATAAATAAACCTTGGATAACTTTTTTAAGAAAAAAATGAACCGTTTACAAGGAAAAAAAAAATAACCTCATCACCTAATGCAAATTTTGCTGACTCACTCCTATATTTTAGTCTATATCTCTGGTGTTTTACAAGCTAGGAAAACGTCTTATACACTAAAACCTTCCCAGAAAAATAAACAGTAGAATAGCGAAGATGCCATTTAAATTGAACCAGTAGCTTTTCAGAAAATCGTGAATATACATACATACATACAGGTCAAATAGAAAACCTTTTTGAAGGTGAATAAAAATAGAGTAATTAGAAGTTTGGAAATTGAAATGGAATTAGGGAATTCGTTAAAGCGCAGACATGATCGGTCAATTGAATGGATAAAGTACTTTAATTGCATTGCTATTGGCTACTCTGTCAAATGCAAAGCTACAAATGAATCTTTAGGGGGAGCGGTCGCTCCTCCCTGTCCCCCCCCCCCCCCCCGGTCACTATTGGTAATGGTTGATGATGAGATTTAGCACTTTATAGTACATAACTTGAATGAACACTGACTCAGAAACAAAACCATGCTGGAACTGTAACAGAGTTCTTGTGACAGAACATTTCAAATATGTAGGTTTATGAGCAGAGATGGGGGAATCTAGGATTTTATTCTGGGGGGCAAAGAAATTCAATGCAATATAAGAAATGCACAAAATAGCCGTCTAGGGGGGGGGCAGGGGGGAGACGAAGCGAAGTGCTAGGAAAAACATCAGTAATTCAATAAGACGATGTAAAAAACATAAAAAATAATAGCTCAATACATAAAAGGCGATATTCAATTTAAAACGAATTAAAATACGTACAATTTGCATACAATATCAATAAATAAAATAAGATACTTACTTATCTAACTTTCTAAATTGTCATCGGCCGTTTGAGTAAATGTCAAATAACATTATATAAAAACCGGTATTTTTACATACATAATTATTGGCAACACTAACAAGCAAATGTCGAAAGAATAGCTGTCAAAATTGCGACCAGAGACAATGCATCATATTTAAAATAGATTTTAGTTACAAGGTTATAAGCAATTTAATTTTATTATGGGTTGTGTATTATTTGCAAGTAATTTATGAATGACAGTTGAAGTGCTTGTGAGTGAGTGAAGGCTGTTATCGTTTTATTACCCATGTAATTGTCTCTTTTATTCCCAATAGAAATAGTTAAGAGAAAAGGTAAGCGATATATATTATTCAGAACAAAAGCTGTCACTTTATTGTAACAATTATTAGTTACTTCAATTCAGATTTTTTAATACTAAAACCTTAGCTATTACTGCCAATGTTAAAGTAAATGGCTTTATACGTAGCAGTTGCTACAACAATTACAAAGCCCTAAATTATTTAATCATTTTAATCTCTAATACCAAAAAGGTTAGATAACTACAACAACCAAGAAATTTGTCCCTGGCAACACAAAAACACCGTCAACAACAGCCGAGAAATCTAAAAAAAAAGCTATTACATCTGCAGAGACCGCTTATTATTAAAACGTGAACATGATTGTAGACCTCTAATGTCCAAATTGTCCATGCACCACTGTGCTGTGCATCACGTATCACAAATCATACCTTTATTGTTCCCCCGACGAAATTAGTCCACTTTCTTTGAAAGAACAATCCACTCAATAATATAGATACCCATTTGAAATTGAAGAATGAGGCCTACTTTGTTATGAAATTTTTAATTTTGCAACACTGGCTAAATAATTTAAAAAAAGAACGTGACAATTTAGTTGTTTAATGGCGGCAAACTTTAATGTCATAGGTCTGCATTGGTCCATTGACGTAGAGACCAGGACTGCGCCATACCCGCACAAAATTGACCACTCTCTAGAAAGAGACAACGCTACTCTGTGGACAATACCTGTCAAATTCATCACGAGTTTTTTCTCTCTTTCACACTTTGCAGTCAATACGTACTTCAATAAGTCGTACCCAATAAACATAGACATAGAGTTATTATAGATATATTAGGGGAGATTTCTTTAAATCTATATCTTTCTATTCGTGAGACATTTATATGCAGTAATATATATCTTCTACTCTGTCTATATAACTCTATGACTTTATAATAAAACTAGCTGTCACGCGCAACTTCGTCTGCGTAAATTTTTCCCGTTTTTGCTAGATTTCTCATTGCTGCTCCGCTCCTATTAGTTGTAGCGTGATGTTATATAGCCTATAGCCTTCCTCGATAACCGTGAAGTGAAAGGTTTTTTAATACGGACCAGTAGTTCCTGAGCTTACCGCGTTCAAACAAACAAACTCTTCAGCTTTATAATATTAGTATAGATGACTTTAGTGACAGTTAGTCGTTACAATTTCCAGTTGAAGAAATTCGTTCATAGCAGCATGGCGTGGTTTTTTATTTTCCTGGTCGAGCTTTACATATATAGTTTAAAATAAAGTAGTTTTTGCTACATAGTATAAAACAATAATCGTCATATAATCACTTTCGCTGTCTGTACACTTAGATCTTCTAAATTATGCTACGGTTTTCATTTAGATAATTTCTTTTGGATCGTTTATATGTAGTATTTGGATGACGGAGTTCGCTCGGTTTTTTTTTAACGATTTTTTCCAAAAATGAAACCTAGCTAGATCGATGTATCGCCCCCGAAACCCCCTGAATACCAAATTTCATGAAAATCCCGAGATTCAGATTATATAAGGTGTGACATGCAAGAAGTAGAGAAAGAACACGAAGGGGCTGACCCCGGCCGGGAAGAGATAGAGTGTCATGGTGTTTGTGGCCGAACTCCTCTGAAACGGCTCGATCGATTTTAACGTTTTTGTATATTTCGTAGATATACTCTATTATCTACGAAATATACAAAAACGTTAAAATCGATCGAGCCGTTTCAGAGGAGTTCGGTAGAGAATAGATTGTAAAGTATAGACTTGACTGGCCTGTTGGTCTAGAGGTTAGTGACCCTGACTGCTAAGCCGTAGGTAGTGGGTTTGATCCCCACCCAGGATAAAACTTTGTGTGATGAGCACGATGGTTTATTCTGTGTCTGGGTGTTATTTATCTATAATATGTATGTATTTAGAAATATATAATGTATATTTAGTACAAGTACAAGCTCTGCTTAGTTTCGGATCTGATAGCGTTGTGTGACTTGTCCCAAGATATTTTTATTATTTCTTAAACCGATTTTAGTATTATGAAAATATATATATTACGGGTCTTAATCGCGTGAATAATTTAAGGTAAAATACCTTGTTTATTGCCCGACGATTCGCCGATTAAGACCCGTAATATATATATTTTCATAATGTGTACAAATCGCGAAAGTTTATCAACGATTTTAGTATTTTTGAATGTATTGTAAAAATATGAAAAATTTACGTAGACGAAGTCGCGACGGTCACCTAGCTTTACGTTAAATGTTTAGCATTCATCCTCATTTTGGCACAATAAGTTGCAACCACGCCTACCAATCATTCATGGCCGCAAATAATATATTAGTTAAAGTCGTCTGTCATCGCTCTATAGTAATTAAAATAAATAATTGTTATGAGCCGATCGAAAGCTTAGATCTTCACCGCACTGGAATATACATGACCCTATTAATATCTTGGGACAACTCACCAGGCCATCTGATCCCAAAGCACATACTATGGCAACTATTCCTAAATAAATACTTAGTATAGGTAAATTATACATAGACACAGAATAACCCATCGTGTTCATCACACAAAGTTTTATCCTTGGTGGGGATCGAACGACCTCTTGCGTAGCAGTCGGACACAGTCCCACCGCGCCACAGAGGCAGGCAATAATTTAAGGTAAAATAGCGCATGAATAATTTAAGGTAAAATACGTTGTTTATTGCCCGACGACGTTTCGATCGTACCGTCTACTGTACAGTCTACCCGTGACCCCGGCCGTTGCAATATGGTCGAAACGTCGTCGGTCAATAAACAAGGTATTTTACCTTAAATTATTCACGCGATTAAAACCCGTAATATATACAAGGTTATTTTAGGTATAGTGCAAAGCTCAAACACCCCAACAAGATTTTTGCTACAAGAAATCATATAAATAAAAGAAAACAAAAATATTGAAAACTTGCAGAGTTTAAGCCATTCAAGTTGTCTTGTGTTCTTCGCGCTATCGTGCTCATTGCGTCTCGTAGTACGTAATTCATGGTTATTATTGAAAACATAAGTGATGATTACATTTCACATAACATTGTGAACAGGATTTGGACTGTTAGAATGATTAATTAATTGAAAAATATAAAATGGTCCAAAAACTACCCCATTGGATTGTGTTACTGATTCTGAGCAAACTACTTTTAGGTTTGCACTATATCAAGAATAACGTTGTACGAGTATATTTTCATAATGTGTATAAATCGCGAAAGTTTATCACAATTTAAACACAAATAATTTAGCTTAGCTGAATGGTTAACAAGACTGGGTCCTTATTCACTATGTTTTTGCATGTGCGGTGCGCTTAAAGATGTCCGCGCGCATGCGCAATACATTTCTAAGCGCAGCTCTCCGATGTGTCAAGATATGACAGCTAAAAGCGAGCGATATCACTACCATTATGCCAAGATTTTGACAGCAAAAAGAGCGGGCTTGACGCAAAAACGAAAAAAAAAAAATATAAGTACCCTGCTAGTAATAAGTGACTTACACTGCTAGTTACCTTTTAAAAAAGGCTTCAAGATAGACTTCCTCAATGAGTAAAACACCGGATAGATAATCAACGCCTCTACCCACAAAAATAATAACCAAATACTATTAATACCCTCATTTTTCTTAAACGTTGACAGCTCATAGCCCGCAGTGGATACAATCCTTTATTCTACCATAGACTAAGCACTCTAACTTCAAACTCAAACTATCGACATTAACTTTTTAATATTCGAATACCGGAAGACATGACACCTATAGATTTACAACCATCAATTATGGTAATAGACTATTGTCTGCTCTTTCAATCACGTACACCTGTCCCTTTCTAGTCATTTAGTTTTTTAAATTAGGATGAATAAGATTGTGTCCTTATTCTGAAAAAAAAACAGCAAAAAAAGTTAATGGTTATGTTCGTTTTATTTTTAGATTTGTTTACTTTCATTGTAAGTAAAAGGGTTAATGAAACTCCTTAGTATTGTTAATTAAAAAAATGGTTGTCTGTAAAGTCGATTTATGGACGATAATTTTACGTGATAACGTTATAAGAAAACATTGATGACATATCGCCATTCGCGTTGCTTAGCAACCAGTCAATAACGTGACACTTTTTCGTGAGTGCAGCCAGTCATCGATTTATAAAACGTTATCACCTCAAAAACTAAACTACAGACACCTTCCAACATAACCAAAAATATGTAATATATCTACTTTTGTAGCGTTGTTGTTAATATTATCATAATTTAAAATCAGTTTGATCACAAAGAAGATATAAGTTCGCCTCATCCCCATGTTGTCCATTGTCCATTTCCTGCAAAGGAACTTATCAACTGTAATGATGATAATATAGTTAAGATATAGTACCTACGACTATCATACATCATATCTACTTTATCTAATTTGGTCATTTTCCTACCAATTTCTGCCAGTGTCTAGTATTTATTAACCAACTTCAATAAAGAGGAGGTATTTTGCACAAATTTCATACATATTTCTCACGAAAATTACGACCGCTCAGTTTACCGCCATTTTTACAACTCCTTAATAAACTATCAGCTCTACCTTTTTAAATAAAGAACACTGTAAGATTTTATAATTGGAACGTGTTCCTTACCGTCAATTACACGTTATATTGGGAGATCGTGTACGCGGCGCAGGTCGTGACTGCAGCACGCGCGCGCCTCCGCGCGTAACACGGTAATGACTTTTTGTACGTAATGATTTTGTGGGTGTTTTCTATATTCAAAAATATTGGCTTTTTTATTGATAGGCTGTTTGAGGTTATCGATTAGAGGCTGAATGGAAGCGTTTTTTTGTTTCCTTTGCTTCAAAATAGCGTTTTAAAAATAAATCTCTTCTTATTTTTGAGTTAATGCCATTGCATCTGCTAATGTACACTTTAGCTCTAACTGTACATAGAACCAGTGTTATGGACTTTGCGCGAATTTTCATACATTACGTCCAGAGGTGTGAAAATGGCGACAGCTCAGTTTGCCGCCATTATCACAATTCTAATGCTTTGTTTAGGGTTCCATACCTCAAAAGGAAAAAACGAACCCTTATAGGATCACTCATGTTTATGTCTGTCCGTCTGTCACAGCCAATTTGTTTCAAATTGATTTAATGCTTGAAAATAAAGCATTATTTTGGTAAAATCTAGCCGATTTTTAGCTAATTTCCGTTTGTGTCAAGTATTTTTTGTACACTTTAAGCACTAGGTAATTTGACACTACAAATCATGACGTCACAATGTTAAATACCATCTCGATCAGAGCGTATTATTTTGACTTTTGTTCAAAATATATCTACTGATTTGACTTGAAATCCAAATTGCATTAAGTTTTACATGGAAATGAGAATATAATCGCGCGGGAGTTTATTTTTGATTGAATGATGATAGGTAAGATGGCGACCGAATATGGATATAATAATATGCTAAGAATGTTGTACCCATATTAAAATTAATAGCGTTATTTGATGTTTTGTCCCGTTCTGTCTTATTATGGACGTGATAAGTGGTAATGAGACGAACATTGATGGTCTTGCCCTTGAATACTCAACGAATACTTAACTTTTACGATTTGTATTTCTCTCACTACTTTTCACATTAAAATGACAGCGTGGGTGTACCCTGGAGGGGGATTTGGGGGTTGAAACCCATCCCGAA
Organism: Herminia tarsipennalis; assembly: GCA_945859575.2. NCBI lineage: Eukaryota > Metazoa > Arthropoda > Insecta > Lepidoptera > Erebidae > Herminia > Herminia tarsipennalis. The sequence continues at coordinate 14,397,686 of OX243849.2, read as the reverse complement.
GTTGCGAAAATGTAGGTACACAGTATATATACATGTATTGGGTGTTTAGTTAATGGTACCACCTCACCCCCTCCCCTCACCCCGAAATAACGACCTCCGAGGGGGGTGAAAAAAAATTATACTGGGAACACCCATGAATGGTAGTAATAGCATAAAACTTCGAGTTTTGCAATTCAGTTGCCTTTTGAAAATTTGTCAAATAGATTAACAGTAGAAAAAAACGAATTTTCATAGAATCATCATATACAAGCGAAATAACTACCTGTAAGCCTGTTTTAAGGCTTAATCGCTACAGTTTTTGTTTAGCATAGAGGTATCTAAAGTCCCTTTACTTTACAACCACGCAGGCAAATTCGCGGGCTGTAAGCAATTACTTGTCTATATAAATAATCTTAAAACAAAATACCCCCAGGTTCTATAATAAGTAGGTTCTACTGGGGAGACCTGTGCCCAGCAGTGGGACATCCTGGACCGTGCCATCCCTTTGAATTAAAAACCTCGTGTGAAATAGCGTTGTCTCTTTCTAGAGAGTGGTCAATTGTGTAAGGTTATACCACAGTCCAGGTCTAAACGTCAATGGGTTGACATGATGCATTTCAAAACTTGTGTTCTTATGTGACAGCCCCCTCTCTGTCATGAGTTCTCATAATCGGGCCACGAAGATAATATCTACTAATCCATTGAAAACTTTTAAAAGTTATTTGGGTTTAAAAAGTACAGTAGACGAAAAAGACAGTCTAATAGAACCTCTTTTTCCCGTTAAAACTATAAATATTTTGTCTCAATACCTCATATGAAGCGCAAAATGGGATAGAAAAGGATAAAACATCATTCCAGTTTATGGTTTAAAATATTAATCCTAAGGTCGTGACCAAACTACGGACACTGGACTACGCATCGCGTAACACGGTAATGAATTTTGGAGGATGGTAATGATTTTATAGTGTAGGCGTTTTTATGAGCAGGTAAAAGAATATAATATTAACAAGTTCGGTAGAAGTTAATTAATATAAGATCGTTCGAATATTTCTACCATCTTTTTTTGGTTTGAGAAGTAATAAGTAGTTTGTTGTGCAGTATTTTTTTTAAAAGTAATTTGAGATCAACTTATGAAACTTAATGGCTAAGTTAGAATAATATCAAGAAGCATTTTTACACATTTTATTACTCTCATAAAATATGTACGTAAAAAAAGCCTTTTTTTTATCTATACTAATATTATAAAGCTGAAGAGTTTGTTTGTTTGAACGCGGTAATATCAGGAACTACTGATCCGAATTAAAAAAAAAATACTTTCACTGTTAGATAGCCCATTTATCGAGGACGGCTATAGGCTAAATAACATCACGCTACGACCAATAGGAGCGGAGCAGCTATGAGAAATGTTGCAAAAACGGGGATAATTTACGCAGACGAAGTTGCGCGGGACAGCTAGTTTAAATAATAAAAAACCTCATTGGGCTTGAAGGATGTATCTATAGACTTAGGTTATACTAGCTTATGTATCCTTCTTTCTTGTAGGTTTTCGTACTGGCCAAGTAGGTACTAGCAAAATAATGACAAGCACATTCGTTATATCCATTGCCAGGACCGCGCCTTATCGTAGGGTACAAGCCCTGTGTCGCGGGGGACTTTACAAACATTCAAGTCTTGGACACAAAGTACACCCAGACTCGGAACAACAATTTGTGGATCACACAAAGTGGTGTCCCGTGTAGGAATCGAACCCACGACCTCTTACGTAGCAGTCGGATACACTCCCACCGCGCCACAGAGGCAAAATTGACTACTCTCTAAAAAGAGACAACGCTACTTTGTAGACAATAATAATAATAATAATAATAATAATAATAATAATATCTTGGGACAACTCACACAACGCTACCTGATCCCAAACTAAGCAGAGCTTGTACTATGGAAACCAGACAACTGATAAGCATACTTATATATTTCTAAATACATACACATTATAGATAAATAACACCCAGACACAGAATAAACCATCGTGCTCATCACACAAAGTTTTATCCTGGGTGGGGATCGAACCCACGACCTCTTGTGTAGCAGTCGGATACACTCCCACCGCGCCACAGAGGCAGTCAAAACAATACCTATCAAAGGCTCTTCCACGCTTTGCAGTTCGGTCCAGGTCTATACCTCAATGGTTAAATGATACCTACTTACTTAGAACCGTACATTCACGCATAAATACTGACATTTCGTTCTATTTTCAAACTCATACATCAACGTCAAAAACACAAGAAACTAAAACAAATGCAAGAAGAGCTTCCTTCATTATCAACATCGTTGAATGTTGTTTTCTAACAATTCTCGGTACTGGCTGTCTGGACGCACTTAGGGCTGCACTTGCCGACGCCTCACACACAATTATAGGGTACACAATATACGTATATGGACGGTACAGATAAGGAGGAACATACTCTGTGTTGCCTGTGAAAAAATGGGAAACAGTAGAAATAGGGTAAATTTATCAATACGGCATCGGATTAAAACAAAATGCCTTCATTGGTAATTAATTTTGTAAGTATACCGTATAGTATAGTATTTATGAAATTGATATTGCAATTAGTTTTGTTAGTGTCAAGTATTTTTTGTACACTTTAAGCACTAAGTAATTTGACACTACAAATCATGACGTCACAATGTTAAATACCATCTCGATCAGAGCGTATTATTTTGACTTTTGTTCAAAATATATCTACTGATTTGACTTGAAATCCAAATTGCATTAAGTTTTACATGGAAATGAGAATATAATCGCGCGGGAGTTTCTTTTTGTACAAAATATACGTTTATGGAGGGTAGGTATAAGGAGGAACATAATCTGTGTTTGAAAAAGTAGAAAACAGTAGAAACAGGGTAAATTTATCCAATCGGCATCGAATTAAAACAAAATGCCTTAATTGGTAATTAATTTTGTAAGTATACCGTATAGTAGTATTTGTGAAATTGATATTGCAATTGAGTATCTATCAGATGTTGATATTTTAATAAAATTATGTATTTAAATATAAACAGAAAAACATACATTGATTTTTATTAGATCTTTTTAAACTAGATAAATGAAACTAGTTAGAACTTTTATCTTTAGACTAGCTGACCCGCGCAATTTATTTGCGTCATTTTTTCCCGTTTTCGCAACATTTTTCATTGATGCTCCGCTCCTATTAGTCTTAGCTTGGTGTTATTTATGGCACTCATGACTCACATATAACGTGGTTTACTATTGATATTATTATTATTTTTTTTTAAATCGGTTCAGTAGATCCAAAGATCCCTACAACTTCATAAACTTACAAACTTAACCTCTTTTTAATATTTGTATAGATAATTCAAATTCAAATTCAAATTCTTTATTGTACACAGAAAAAAAATATACAAACAATAAATACAAAATAAAAGTAAATATGTACAAAGGCGAGCTTAACTCAAAAAATTATATATATATATTTAAATAGGTTTAATACATAATTCTAAAGATATATCGTTCGTATCCTTCCCGGCCGACGTTTGACGTCAATTTGACAGATGTACGGTGACGGCCATGGTATTAGCGCCATTTTGGGTTGGGACTGGGTAGCGGTTATAATACATACTTAATTAGATAGAGTGAAAATATTCTTTTGTCCTTTTTTTAAAAACGTTAAGAGAGAGGCTGTCACGTAAAGGGTGAGGAAGAGAATTCCAAAGCCTCACCGCTTTTATGGTGAAAGAGCTATCGTAACAGCTGGAGCTGTGAGCGGGAGTACTCAATAGAAGAGAGGAGGCGGAACGACAGGGTTTACCCCTGGGAACAAGGAAATTGAAGCGTTCACGTAGATAGGAAGGAGAGTTAGGATTGTGAAGAATAGTATAGAGAAGAGAAAGAATGTGTGAGTTACGACGCTGCCGAATCGGTAGCCACTTTAGATTTTTCCGAGATTCGGAGACATGGTCGTATTTACGTAATCCGAAAATAAAGCGGATACACAAATTCTGCAGACGTTCGAGTTTGTCAACGAGTTCCTCCCTAGCATCCAGAAAACAAACATCGGCATAGTCTATGTGTGGAAGTAGAAGAGATTGAGCAAGAGTAACTTTAGTTTGGAACGGTAAGAACTTCTGAAGACGTTTGAGAGATTGAAATGAGGAAAATAATTTCCTACTTATTTCCGTAATGTGGACATCCCATGAAAGATTTGAGTCTATAAAGACACCAAGATTTTTTACACTTTTTGTAAACGGTATATTAACTCCATCAAAAAACACTTGAGGAAGATTCTGGTGATCCAACAAATTTAACATATATCTGCCACCAATAATAATAGCTTGAGACTTATCTGGGTTGACTAGAAGTCCAAATTTTTTAGCCCATAAACTTACTTCTTCAAGGTCATTATTAATTGTAGTAACAGCACCAGTAATTTCATCAGCTTTAAAGTGACGATACAGTTGCAGATCGTCTGCATAGAGATGATACTTTGAAGATAGGACCTTTGTAATAGCATTTATAAAAATGGAGAAGAGAAGAGGAGAGAGAACACCACCTTGGGGTACGCCAGTGGTTAAATCTCGCCATTCAGAGAAAAGATCATCAAAGCGAACAGTCTGTGAGCGACCCCGAAGATAGGAATTAAACCAGGACACTGCAGAAGAAGAAATATTCAGAGAAGCTAGGATGCCTAAGAGAAGGTCAAAGTCAACTGAATTGAAGGCACTGCTAAAATCCAAAAGAACCATAATGGTCAGTTGTTTGTTTTCTATGGCCAGTCTTATATCATCAGTTATTTTAATAAGGGCAGTTACAGTGCTGTGACCACGTCGAAAACCAGACTGAAAAGGGCTTAACAGGCCGTTAGAGGAGAGATAGAAAGACAGTTGGCTATAGACAATACTCTCAAGAACCTTAGATATTATGGGAAGAATAGAAATAGGGCGAAACTGAGATGGTATGGATGGATTCGATACTTTAGGCAACGGAATAACGTGAGCCTTCTTCCATGATGTAGGGAAAGTGTTTGAATATAGAGAAAAGTTTATAATGTGAGAAATAATTGGTGTGATATATTCTAAAATGGGAAGAAGCATTTGCAGTTGAATGCCATCCTCGCCTGCTGCTTTAGTTGATATGGATTGGATAGATTTCTGAATTTCTTCTTCTGAGACTGGATGAAAAGAGAAAGAAGTACTAGTCGGCAATGGAAGACTGGAAAGATGTAATAAAGTAGCGCATTTAATATTGTCTGGAATGGTAGTAGGAGAGCTAGAAAAATAAGCAATAAGTGCATTAAGGTCTATATAGCTCCCACTGTTGGGGGAGGTTTGACGAATGCCAAGGGATCTAAGAAATTGCCATACTTGTTTTGTATTGAGATTTTGAATGGAGTCATGAATGTGGCGTCTCTTTGCATCTCTACACATACGACCGCACCGGTTACGCAGTTTTTTATAAAGCAGCCAGTTATCTTCCGTTGGGAACTTTTTATATTTACGTTTGGCTTTATCCCTTTTAGCCATAAATGCTTTTATGTTTTCAGACAGCCATGGTGCAGGTAAATGTCTAACTCTTACTACTCTTTTTGGTGCATGCTTGTCGTAAATGGCCGTTAAGGTGTTAGTAAAAATAAGCACCTTATCATCAAGAACGTTGGAGTTATAGATAGGAGTCCAGTCAATGTTATTTACATCAGCTCTCAAACGTTCCAGATCCAAGCTGTTAAAGCTGCGAAGCAGGAGAGTTTTACTCTTGCGCTTAGGAGGACGAATCTTATACGAGAGATATATAAGGTCATGATAAGAAAAAGAAGCGGGAAACTGTCCATACGTAACTACCTTACTGGGGTTAGAAACAAGAATAAGATCTAGAAGTGAAGGAGTACAGTGAGGAGCTCTGTGAGTGGCATTTAAAGGAAGAATTTGCATATTGACAGAAGAGACAAGAGAACAGAGTTTGCGACTACGTAGATCATCCTTCAAAAGACACGTGTTAAAGTCTCCGAGGATTATAAAGTGATCATAAAGCGAAGAGAAATATTCGAGTTTGGTTTCAAGAGCAGAAAAGTAATCTATGTGGCAGTTAGGGCTGTAGAACACACCTAGCAATACCTTTGAATGTTTAAAGTCGAGCTCGATAAACAGATGTTCAGCAGATTGTGAATATTCACTCGGTGACTGGTCAACACATTTATAAGGTATGTCACCTCTTAGGTAGACGGCAACCCCCCCACCCCCCTTGCCTGTTCTGTCATTACGCACCAGCTTATATCCCGGCAGAGAATATTGAGTTGAAGGAAGGACAGGTTTAAGAAAAGTTTCAGAAACAAGGACAGCATGGACTAGCTCGGAGTCAAAAGACGACAATAAATCCGAATAATGCGCGTGAATGCTTTGAGCATTAATGTGAACAGCGTTAAAATATTTGGGACAACACGAAAAGATAGAAGATAATTGGTCACGGAGGAGTACTGAATCATCGTCACTAAAAGCACTGGCGAAGCTCTTATCACTTGAACAAGAAGAAGAAGAACAACAGGACGCAAAACTATCTTCAACATCGTCTAACATACTATAAATATATAAAATAATATATATAAATATATATGTCTATAAATAATAAAAAAAAAATAAAAAAAAACTTAAATTTAGACTATCCTCTAAGCACTCGCAGGATAAAGTTACACACATTGGATAAAAAGGCCGATATTCAAAGTTACACAATTGCTTTTACACTAATATACTGTTACTAAACGACAAATAAAAATAAACAAAACGTCAAGTGACAATTGTCAAACTAAAATTAATGTAACCTACAAATAAAAATAAACTTACAATTGAAATAATAATAAAAGTAAATCATTTCGCCGGCCTGCGAGGACGCGAGATTGTACTCGATGCCCGATCTTGCGTCGATTCTGTTGCTGGGAATTTGAGCAGAAGTTGTTTAAGCTCACCTGCAGACTCGATCTTTTGATAACTTCTGTAGAATCTCATTTATATGAAAAATATTTATCACTAGCTGTCCCGCGCAACTTTGTCTGCGTAAATTTTCCCCGTTCAACATTTCTTATTGCTGCTTCGCTCCTATTGATTGTAGCGTGATTTTATATAGCCTATAGCCTTCCTCGATAAATGGGCTATCCAACAGTGAAAGAATTTTTCAATTCGGATCAGTAGTTCCTGAGATTACCGCGTTCAAACAAACTCTTCAGATTTATAATCTCTAATATATAAAATTCTCGTGTCACAGTTTTCGTTGCCATACTCCTCCGAAACGGCTTGACCGATTTTGATGAAATTTTATGTGCATATTGGGTAGGTCTGAGAATCGGACAACATCTATTTTTCATCCCCCTAAGAGTTTGTTTGTTTGTTTGAACGCGATAATCTCAGGAACTACTGGGCCGCATTGAAAAAATATTTTATTGTTGGATAGCCCATTTATCGAGGAAGGCTATAGGTTATAACATCACGCTACGACCAATAGGAGCGGAGCAGCAATGAAAAATGTTGTAAAAAAAAAAAAGGGAAAATTTACGCAGACGAAGTTGCGCGGGTCATTGCCCACCCCTAACATTTATAACTATACTATAATATTTTAAAGCTGAAGCTGAAAGTTTGTTTGTTTGTTTGAACGCTATAATCTCAGGAACTGCGGGTCCTAAATAAAAAAAATATTTTACTGTTGGATGGCCCATTTATCGAGGAAGGTTTTATAACATCACGCTACGACCAATAGGAGCGAAGCAGCAAGGAAAAATGTTGTAAAAAAAAAAAAGGGAAAATTTACGCAGACGAAGTTGCGCGGGTCAGCTAGTATTAGTATAGATTTGTATGATAGATAGGTACTTTATGTGAATCTACGTACTACCTATTCACATAAAGTAATCTAGAAACAAGTCCAATTGCGCCGTTTTGAACCAATTTAGTCTTAAAAGTATTAAACATCTATAGACCACAAAAAAGAACATTCACCATAAAAAGAAAAAAAATACATTCAAAACAAGCTGCCATTTCTGTCAGTCATATGAGTTCTATTTTCAAATCAATCTCCAGCTCATTCTGGTCGTAGGACAGTGTGAGGCACAGGCATCGATCATACAGCCCCGCCCCGCAACCGCACGACAACCGGCCCGCAATATAAACTTTTTGAATCAACCTCTTTTAAATCTCTGTTGTGGAATTTGTTAATCTGTTTTCATGAGTTAAATTATTATTTGTTGGGTTAAAATGGCTTTTTAAACGGCTTTATAATAATCAAATTCAGACTGGCTTTGGTAGAGATCGGTACGATATGCTACCACTCTTATTTTATTTAGTACAGAAAAAACATTGCTAATTTTTAATAAGGAAATTGTATTTTTTAACTAATTGTATATTAGCTCAGAAAGTACTTAAGTACTTTGGTAAACATTTTTTTTTTGTTTTACCTAAAAACTTTATACGGTGACGTATTTATGTATTAGTCTGATAATTACTTTAGCTAGGTACATTTCTGTAAAGTTTCCTATAAATCCGTTAAGTAATTTTAGCGTGAAAGTTTAACAAACATCCATTTTCAAAACACAAATTTTAAACATCCTTTATATATTTTTCATTTTTTTTTTGTGTGTAAACTGTACTTTGAATTGTTTTTCAAATATTTCGACACAAATGTATTTTGTTATGAAATAAATAAATAAATAATTTACAATATCCTCACAAACTTTCATGTTTAGTATTTGAATATTATGAAAGTATAATACTGGCAAGCATTTTAAAATAAAAACAAAACACTGGCAATTTAAAAAGCGGTAGAATTCAAAAAGAGAACACGTGGAATGTTGTAATAAAACGGGTTACCATTCCAAATTACGCTGTTACAAGTTTAAAGAAATTAAAACACTATCTTAATAGTAATAGAATGTATTTTAAGATGTTTCTTTCTGAGACTTAAGACTTTGGTTATACTTCTTCAGTAATTTTGACTTCCGTTTTGTGCGTGCCGAAACATTTTAATGTGTTCTGTAAGATAAATTAATTAATTTAGAATTTATTTGAAAAATGGTGAATCAATTTGCTTTTGCTTTTTTGTTTTTTTATTGATTACATGCAAGAAACGCAATAAAAACGACAATAATGAAATAGGTGAAACCCATGGTTTGGTTAAAAGTCTAAATTCACATACTGTGATCCGTCAGATAATTTGATTTCATGCTCTTTTGACATGAAGTTTCATCTGAAGTAGATGCCTACCAACTCTACCAAATTAAATTTTGCCGAAAACTCTACATTTGTAGCTAGACTAAAGCTAATTAAAAAAAAAAAGACACCTAACAATCTGTGTTATACATTTACACCCAGTACTTACATAGCATCAAAAAGAGGTTATCTGTCTGTCAGAAACACTGTCTAATACAATGATAATTATTTAATAATAAATCATTACAAGAAATCTACCTATTGTCAGAGCTAACACGAGCTACATTCCGCAAATATACTAATTAATCTCTCCGAAACACGCAAAAAACAATAAAGATAATGATAACTCGGTGCGCGCCACAATGAGGCATAAAATTCTTGATGTCCGTGGTACACAAAAAAAAGAAACTTCAAAAAGCGACATCTGTTATCGAGAAGTCAAACTTAAGCTTTTGAGTATAGAGTACAAAGTTGTGTTAGCGTTTTTCTTTTTTTTCTTTTTTTGGTGTTGTAAGTTGTAAAAAATGTTGGAGGTGCGCGCGCCGCCTCGGGCATGGCACGGGCCGCGCCGTACTCTGCCTAGAAATCTTCACTTCAAATCTGTGCTTAATGATTGCGTACAACTTGAAATTACCTGTCAATATTAACCATCGGCCATTATTTTTATGTAGACTATTTAATTTTAGGTGTAAATTATAAATAGAATTTTGTTTAGTTGATTATTTGACCGGATGTGTTTTGGAGTTTGACAGAATAGCATAAAATTTTATTAATAAATGCGTTGTTTTATTTGCTTTATAATAAGATAGATACCTAGATTTGGATAACAGATGTCACCCACATTCAACCTATAATTTTAAATTGTGCTAATAGGTAGATACCTACCTACTCTACTTATGAAAAAGGATCCACCTTCAAATGTACATCAAGAAAAAAAATATCAAGCACATCACCGAATGCTAATTTCGCTGACTCACTCCTATGTTTTAGTCTATATCTCTGGTGTTTTATATGCTAGGATAACGTTTTATACACTACTAGCTGTTCCACGCAATTTCGTCTGCGTAAATTTTCCCCGTTTTTGCAACATTTCTCATTGCTGCTCCGCTCCTATTAGTTGTAGCGTGATGTTATATAGCCTATAGCCTTCCTCGATAAATGGGTTATCCAACAGTAAAATATTTTTTCAATTTGGATTAGTAGTTGAGATTACTGCATTCAAACAAACAAACTCTTCAGCTTTATAATATTTGTATAGATAACCTTTATAAAAATATATACGCAATCCAATACCGAAAACCCCATTTAAATTGGATCCTTAGCTTTCGAGAAAATTGCTAACATACATACATACATACGGGTCAAACAGAGATCCACCACCATCATAGCGATCTGACTGAATTTTTCGACACCACTTAATGATCCGAGGGAATCAATCAGAAAGAAAAGAGAATAGGTAGGCACTTTGTAACATTGGACTAGACATTTTGTACAATTAGTACAAATGCGTTATAATAGTACTACTCTCATTTACGTCTTCTTTTTTTTTGAGCTTATGATCCAATTTCTGTCAAGTGCTTATTGTAGATAGACTTCATCTGCTTTAAGACTAATGATGAAATCTATAAAGCGTACCTACTTCGGCTTAGCGTAGCAAAACTTTACAAATAAGCTTGATATAGCACGTGCCGACCTATGACTTTATAGATTTATTTAATCTTCTAAGATTTTTTTTAATTGTTTTCAAAAGTAGTCTACCCGTTACCACGATCGGTGCAATTCAATCGAAACGTCGGGTAAATAAAAGGTTCGTGCCTTTATATAATTCAAGTCCCGAAATATATCTTATTTGTTTTTTATTTAGGATAACTAGCAATGTGGGATGGTGGTTAACCCCTGCAGCTAAGCTCAATGGCTTGGAGTGCTTAGAAGGGGGTCGGTAGTATAATAGGTAGGATTCGAACCCGCGACCTCACGATTGCGAGATCGAAGCCTTAACTTAACCGGCTACCGCCGCTTTTTAAAAGAGATTATCTAAGCTTGCTCTATATCCAATGATTTCAACGGTCAGCATATTCTTTATCAATTTTTTCTTCAAGTTTTACTTAAACTATGCTTTAGATAATATAAGCCTAAGTAGTTAAGCTCTATAAATTGAAGTCTGAGTTTTGACTGATTTTATGCACAATATCTATTTTAAAAAAAAGTTTATATATATATAGAGTCCGTCATTTTCACAAATCTAACCTTCTTTCAGTTCAAAATTCGAAATAAAAACCGTTAAGATAGAAACGAGATCATCATCTAACCATCTCTATTGTATAGATCTAATTTGTAAGAATATCAAAATAAAAGAATCTAAGAACTCCAGTTAAGTTTAAATACGTTTAACTCGTAGCACGTGAGGTATTTTGTACTTCCAAATCGGTATAAAATTATAGTGACCAGTATTATGTCGATCCAAATAAAATTATGATTGCTCCAGTCTATGGTTACATTATAATGGCTCCTACACACTTTACGGTTTAGTTTACTGCCTAAAAAACGTTACCCCGACACAAACAAAAGCCTTTAAGTTTGACGTAGACTATGTACCTATTTATGGCATTGTAGCGCTCATAATCTGGACTGTGCCAGAACCTCACAATATTGACCACTCTCTAGAAAGAGATAACGCTACTTTGTGGACAATACCTGATAAAGGCCGCACGAGTTTTTTCTCTCTTTCATGCTTTGCAGCCAATATTTACTTTTTAATTGAAAGGTATATCGCTTCCTGGCTTTAAATAGAAGAGACAAGAAAAGATATAGGTTCTGAAAGCCATGTCACGTGAGAGAAAAAGTTGATTAGTTTCAAAATAACTAAACGGACTTTCATCCAGCAAAACAATCAACTGTTCCGTTTCGATTCGATATTCGTATACGATATGATAGACGCAACGTACGCACGTAAAACTTGCAACGAAATAGGGGAGGCCTTTGCGTAGAGGATTTAAAATCAGGTACCGATGATCAAAATAAAAATCATAGATATTATCTATAGGATTCTTAACACTATGAAAGCCATCGACAATGATGGACGTGATGATGATTGCCGTCAATTATCCCGTCACACCGGCTGTAATCTATAAATCAATATCCCTTTAAGATGATTACATTGTACGAAAACATTGAGGTTTAAATTTTAATAATAGTTTTGTAAAATTTATATAATTGTTTTAAAATATATGGAAAATGTAAAACTAAAGAAATGAGTTGATTTTCATCAACGCATGGTTTACCTATTTAGTTAAGTTTTTATTAGTCTTATAAATGATTAAACTGTTGTCACTTTTTTTAAGTATAACATTATCAGTTAGGTAGATAAATAATGTGTATTGTTATTTGTATCACTAAGTAAGTGTTTTGTTTTGTTCTAGGTAAGCTGTGAGAAGAAGTTTTCCTTTAGAAGTTGACCAATTTTGTGATATTTAGTAAAAGATGACTTTCCGCTGTGTTCCTACTTTTCAAACTGTGTCCAACGATAGTAACGCTGCTTGGGTAAGTGATTACTTTACATATTAATAGTTTTACTACTCGACAACAGATAGCGTTGTCATCGTTTTGCTAAAGAATTTATTAAGATTAAGGAAAACGTGTAATACGTTTCCTATCTTCTGGGTCCATCATTATATATTTTTTAAATAGTTATTAATGTCACAATACCAATAGAGCAAATTATTATAATTTACTCTTAAAAACTTCAACAATAACCATGCATAAAATTAGAAAAAGCGCCATCTGTTGCCTATATGAAGAATCATTACAACGCGTTGTTAACTAACAGTATATTTAGTAGCCCTACTCGCCACTAGATGTCACGACCAGTTGAAATAAAATTTAATTCTTATATTATCTTGATAATTATTTATTTACTTAGCTACTAAAAAGTGAATATAAATTATATCCTTATAGTTTTAATTAAATACTTTTATTGTTTCTCTAAAAACTAGATTACTAGTTATTAAGGTAGGTACCTACAGATAAAAAAATCTGCATATCATCGCAGAGTAATCATAAAAAGCAATTATCTAGTAACAAATCAACGTCTTATTGTCCGAGCTCATGCCATTGACATGTGAAGAGTGGTCTTGTTGACATGCCGATGAACTAGTATTGGTGACCTCTCGCTTCCTCCCACACAATGAATCAGAGAGGCCACTTATTGGTGCACGAAAGTGACCCTAATTTCTTATTTTATGTCTGTGGATTGATTTCTCCTGGATAACTTAGTTGTGAATCTGTCAAATGAGGTGCTAGGATGACAATGACGAAGAACCTCATTTTGACAAAGTGTTGTTGACCTCGAGTTCACGAAATCAAACTGAAATGAATAGATTATTTTATTCACATGTATGTTACAGCATTTAGGTAGGTACGTTGATAGGTTGTTGAGCACTGTGAGGTTAAGCAACGTTACTAATGGTACGTCCAGAATCATAGACAAACTGTTTTCTGAAAAATGTCACAGATTTCCGTGAATATAATAATAATAATAATTTTTATTTACAAGTAACATGACTCAATGTGTTAGTAACAATATTTCTTATTCCTATGTTATTGTCCCTATTGACCAACCCCATCTTAATTATAACGAAACTGATATTGCGCTTATGTATGTTATCTATACCTACCCACCTACTAATCTATACCACAGATAATATAATACTATACTAGTATCTAATATTATAAAGCTGAAGAGTTTGTTTGTTTGTTTGAATGCTATAATCTCTGTTCGAATTGAAAAAATATTTTTCTGTTGTTTTGAAAAAATCTTTTTTTGTGTATATAAGTATGTTTATCAGTTGTCTGGTTTCCATAGTACAAGCTCGGCTTAGTTTGGGATCAGATAGCGTTGTGTGAGTTGTCCCAAAACATTATTATTAATATTATATCCACCCAGATATCCACACACCATAGTTTATTAATTAAAAAAACCGGACAACTGCGAGTCGGACTCACCCACCAAGAGTTCCGCACAAATTTGTAGGTACATATTATATTATTGTACCTATATATATAGTTCAGACGAAGTTGCACGGGCAGCTAGGATTATAATAATACTAGCTGCCCGCGCGCATAAATTTTCCCGTTTTGGCAACTTTTCTCATTGCTGCTCCGCTCCTATTGGTTGTAGCGTGATGTTATATAGCCTATAGCCTTCCTCGATAAATGGGCTATCCAACAAAAAAAGATTTTTTTAATTCGAATCAGTAGTTCCTGAGATTACCGCGTTCAAACAAACAAACTCTTCAGCTTTATAATATTAGTATAGATAATTCAGCAAAAAACTAACGTGGAGCTAATGTAACGGATAGTTTCTTGTAGATAAAAGGATGTTTTTACTATTATTTACTCAAAGTTGTTTTTATAAATATATTAGCCACACCTAAAATTTATTATATTCACTCCCTCGCTAATCAAAGTTTAGACTAAGACAGATATCCGTGGGTTGAACAAAGAATTTTATTTAACTAAGCAAAATTAATTGAAAACGTGGCTTACCGTACCAAATGTTTCATTAGTTAGCTTTTGAATTTGTGAAGTTGTTTTTTTTAATTATCTCACTCTAACTACAATCCAAAGGAAAGCCGAAAGTAATGGTTTTCTAAGGACCCTCTGCCATTAATACACCCATATCAAATACTAGCTGACCCGCGCAACTTCGTATGCGTTAATTTTCCCCGTTTTTGCAACATTTCTCATTGCTGCTCTGCTCGTATTAGTCGTAGCGTGTTGTTCTATAGCATATAACCTACCTCGATAAATGGGCTACCAAATAAAAAAAAAATTTAAATTCGGTCCAGTAGTTCCTGAGATTACCGCGTTCAAACAAACAACACTTCCGCTTTATAATATTACTAGCTGACCCGCGCAACTTCGTCTGAGTAAATTTTCCCCGTTTTTGCAACATTTCTCATTGCTGCTCCGCTCCTATTAATCGTAGTGTGGTGTTATATAACCTATAGCCTTCCTCAATAAATGGGTTACCCAACAGAAAAATATTTTTTCAATTCGGACCAGTAGTTCCTGAGATTACCGCGTTCAAACAAATAAACAAACTTTTCAGCTTTTTAATATTAGTATAGATATACGCAACCCTGCCCCCCCCCCCTCCGGGTTACAGGGGCTGAGGAGAACCGAATGTGTGGCAACCCCGTGCCAGCAACACACACTGGCCTGGACGGTATTATGACCCGTATTAGTCGTTTGGTCGTTTGGGCACATGGCCCCAACAAAATTTTGATACCAGGCTCGCCTTAGGCAAGCTACGCTACCCTTGTTTCTTTTATACAGAAGAGTCACTACCGATTTCCCTGGGGCTGGGGGTTGATAAGAAACTAAAGCTTCCCTTCTCACTTCTCCCAAAAATGAAATGAAATCTTTGGTTCGTTACCGGGTTCAAACCCCCAAACTAAAATCGCAGATCCCCACCACTGACTCTACCCATGTATTCGATACCATAAACTAGCAGTTACACACT
Organism: Herminia tarsipennalis; assembly: GCA_945859575.2. Taxonomy (NCBI): domain Eukaryota; kingdom Metazoa; phylum Arthropoda; class Insecta; order Lepidoptera; family Erebidae; genus Herminia; species Herminia tarsipennalis. The sequence goes on along the minus strand of OX243849.2, from coordinate 14,381,986 downwards.
GTCACATAAAACCTTGTACAAGAGAAAGCATAGACAATACCATAGATAAACCAATCAGTAGGTATGTCATATAACAACCACAACTGCAGATATTATCTCTACCGCCAATATTAATAACTTTATAGAACAATACAATAGAAAGACAGACGCATGCGCCAGCTTTAACATACCATATATGATCGTAAACTTTCGCGATTTGTACACATTATAAAAAATTTATAAACTATGGAAACCACGTCAATTTTAACCGAGATAATGGATATCGTTTGTCAACATCGTGGAATCCCGTGATCAGCAAGTGTACACACCGCCGAACAAACATTACAAGCCAGTGGGCAGATATCGAAGTACCGACAGTTCCATAATAGTGAGTGATAAAAATCAAGCGAGGGTAGTTTCCAAAACTCACGCTTCACGGAGGCGACACTGAGCTAAACCAGTCTACCGGTGACTACGGCCGTTGCAATACGGTCGAAACATCGGACACTAAAACAAAGGTATTTAGCCTTAAAATAAAATATTTACGCGATTAAGACCCGCAGCTTGTACAAAAAAATAAATAAATGCAAAAACAGCTCTGTCTGTCTATTTGCTACATTTTCTCAACTAAACTGCTGGGCACTTACGTTGAAATATATAGTGAGCATGCTTTGGTTCAGCTCAAGCTTGGCTTTATTAAAATTTGATAAAAATCTTGACAAACCTTACGCTGATCATTAAAATTTTTGGTCATAGTACAAACTTAGCATAATCTTAGAAGATGATATATACAGAATGGACCAAATCAATGCCCCTGGAGGGAAAGTACCCTAAATTTATACTAATATTTTAAAGCTCAAGAGTTTGTATAAAACCAACAATCAGCACGTCCTTTGTCAAGTTCTTTGTAATGTTTTGCCTTAGAGGCAGTTAGATGAAATTTTGTATAAGGATATTGTAAGAGTGACTTGATTATTTTTTATCGCATTACATTATAAACTACATTTACATAGGCGAAGCCGAGCAAAAGCTAGTATAGTTTAATATATTTATTTATTTTAAAGATATTAAATTGAAATTTATTTTATAGCATTTTTTTATTAAATTTAAAATTGTAAAAAAATCGAGTCAAGCGTATTGTTTTTCTCTTCACAGTTTTCCAGGCAATTTTTTCAATTTTTTCTCTTTAAGAACCTTACCCAAAATTAAAAAAGAAACAGGTAACCGAATCGGTACAGCCATTCTCGAATTTTGCATTTAGTAACTCGTTTGGCAAAGAAAACTGCTTCGCATACCACTGCGATACAAAAAAGCATATAAAATCTATGTAGGTATGTTTCATCATTCAATCACTGCCGAATCACCGCACCCAATAAGCTCACATTTTCAAATTTAAGCTCATTTTCATTTTCAATTACCAAGCTTTCAAAATCTCACTTATCAAAATGCGTACGCTCATAAAATAATTTCACGCACACACGCAAACATACACATACTTACACACCCACTGATGGTAAAACACAATCAAACTGGATATGAAAGGGACAGTGATATAGATTTGCGTATGGGTGCGAGAGAGTAAAGCTCTTTTTATAGTAAACACATGTAAAACAGATAAATTCTTGACGATCATTGTCATCATTTTGTATGAAATTCGAACTCAAAATCTTATAATCACATTTAATTAGTCGTTGAAAAAATATTTACAGTCACCAATTGTGTCATAAGAGTCCTACCATAACTCCGAATTTTAGCGAACTTGTGCTGAAGCAAACTCTACATTCTCAGTTTGACCAAAAACAAAAATACATTCTTTTCTCTGCGGCTAGGCCTGAATTATGTTTAATTTTTATAGCCTGAAAAACTAAACTACATTACTATAAACTTTCATCTAAATCTGCTCAGTAGTTTTTTTCGTAAAAAAACAACAAACATTCATTCATCTATACTCATACACATTCGGATTAATGTAATATCAGTAAGATTTAATGTCAATTAGCCGAATTTTCAGCTATATTTTTGTTAGTGTTACTCAGTGCAATATACACTTTATTTGTAAATATTCATTTAAAGCAATTTGACACATGGTACAATTATTTTAACACGTATTTGCAAAACCAATTTCACTGTTAATATCAGAGAGTAATTATAGGGCCTTATAGTAATCTCAAGAACTATATCGACAATATACGAATAGGTATTTAAAATTTCGTTTCATTAGGTTCTGATATACCTACAGTCAAGAGTGCAATTATTTGGGACTATTAGATAACATTAAATATAACTAAGCACTGTCTAAGCGTTTACAAACGAAGACATATCAGCAAAAATAGTATTTTGAGTACACAAGCATATAATTGGTGCATTTCTTACAAGCAAACGCAACAAACTTGCATAAAACTTTATGCAAATTACAGTATTATGTATTATATAAAACGAATGGTTTATTTACATATTTAATCGATTGACATATCACAAGTCGGTGTCATTAGTTGGCCAGTTATTAAATGTTAATGTGTTTAGTTGATCTGCATGTTTGAGGTGTACTGCGCCACTCCCCGTCTTTATCACGTCTGGAGGCGGCGGCGGCTCGCGATCACCACTCCATGTGATAGCCCCGAGCGACGCGCGCACCTCGCCCGCTCACGTGGGCCCGCGACCCGACACTGCCGCGAACACGCGACAACATTCAAATGTAATTTCAAATTTAGAATCAAGTGCGGATATTATTTTTTTTTTTTTGTTATTTTTTTTTATCAGTGGACAGTGTCAATAGTGCATAGGTTATATACTTTTTTTTGTTTTATAATAAAGACATCAACCGCACGAGCATACCATCAGCCGTAATCACATATTGGTCGAGCAATTTCCTATACCATCAATAATAACGGGGCAAGTAAACAATAACATTATTTGATGTTAGAAAGAGACGGAGAAATATAAAAGAGGGGGATAAATCATAATCATCTATCTAAGAAAATAGAATTCTCATACGAAATGTAATGTCGGTATACTGATCGTGTAAAAGTTCACGATAGTTGCCTAACGCGGCCCGTAACAATGCAATATCGCCAGCATATATAGAACTTGTACAAATCGATTTTTGTATAGTGGTTGTGCTAAAATTAGAGGTCTTTGTTGAGTGGTCGGTTTATAGCGGTCATCTTGTGGTAGATAATGATCTGTCGATGATTTACGGCTGTTATACTGACAATGGCACGAGATAACCCGGCGTGCCACCATGTGACCAATTAGAAGCGTGTAACATTAGCCATGATGACTAAAATGAACGAAGTAAACTTACCCGACATGACTAACCGAGACCTAACAGTCGATGACATTTTCAACGAGAATTTCAACATCAAAAGAAAAAAAATACAAATTGATTATGAAAGCAATAAAAAATCGGATACATCCGATTCTGATTCGTTAAAATTCGGAGACAATAACAATGTCGTCGATAAAATCGAGACACCTCAGAACCTAAAAAGGAAATCTAAGAATTTTGACAACTATGACATCGATAAGATCGTGCAATCGAATATGATAATCGGTAAGGAATCCGATAAAACTATGAGACAATGCAATAATGACATCGATTATAAGAGTAACGGGCATTTGAATGGAGATATGAATGACGTTTTAGATATGGAAGATGGTAATGATTATGCATTGAAAAACGGTAATGATTTGAGGACGGAAGATGACAAAATGCTGAATAATAATGAAGGAGACTACAATATGAACGGGAATGACGAACATGGAAATGGCGTAAGTATTATAGCTATAGGACTATTTATTTCAAAGCATTGACACGAAGTACAAATAATAAGAAAGAATAAGAATATACCCAAGAGTTAGTCGTTAAGAAACGATTCGTGCGATCAAGTTATAATTAATTATTTATCAACATTAGATTATGTACACGTTTTCCCCAAAATGGAATCCTTATAAAAAAATTCATCGCCTATTTTTCTACAAGAAACTTAATGTATAACTGCAAGTTTCAAAATCTAGTGATTTCAGCTGCATTTCAAACTAACTGTTCCCCACGACTCCTCATAAATGGATATTATTGATTCTGCCAGTGTGTCCAATCCTTGGAGTGTACATATAGTTTATCTTGTAATCTCTTTCTGGATCTGTTACGCTGTCACTTCCTATTATTATACATAAGTATAGGTATCGAATATCGAAATAAAAAAGTTATAAAAAAATAGCAAAAAAAACATATTATTTACCCTAAACTACCTACTACTTATTACAAAAAGCATAAATTATGCATGTATGCAAAATTTCTGCTCAATCGGACATCAGGAAAAGGAAATAGCCATGGTTGTAGCCTAATGGCTAAGGCATCGGTCTCGCAATCGTGAGGTCGCGGGTTCGAACCTAATATCCTACCGACGTGAACCCGCCCGGACACAAGCTTTTGAGCTTAGCTGGAGGGGTTAATAAGATTGCTACTAATGTAATAGTAATATCTTGAGACAACTCACACAACGCTATCTGATCCCAAACTAAGCAGAGCTTGTACTGTGGAAACCAGACAACCGATAAACATACTTATATATTTCTAAATACATACATATTATAGATAAATAACACCGAGACACAGAATAAACCATTGTGCTCATCACACAATGTTTTATCCTGGGTAGGGATCGAACCCACGACCTCTTGCGTAGCAGTCGAATACGTTCCCACCGCGCCACAGAGGCAGTCAACTTATTATCAATCAACGAGTTAAATCAAACCTTACAATCAATCAATCACCTTGTATCAAGCCACTACTGGACGTAGGCCTCTCCTAATTTATGCCACAAAACCCGAACCTCAGCCATCCAAAATTAAAAGTTAAATAAAATCTAATACAATCCCTTTTTTTTTTAAATACGGGTGAAATAAACAGTACAATTAGAAAGGACACTAAAAGTTGCGCACGCGTTGAACTCGTATCGATACAGTGATACCGATTATTTCCACATTATAAACCTATTGTACTCGACTAACGGACCACTCGACTATTGTAGAATTAGTTAAGTATTGTAAGAATTTCGCCATCTTATCGCAACGTGATATCTTTCACGACAAATTATTTACGGTTTTTGAACAAGACTTCGCTGCGTAGATGCGTTTGTACCTACGTTTAATGTTTATACGTGTATATACGAGCTGTTCCTCGTAGCTAAACCCAAATATTTGTTGACTTATATCTTAGAAGAAAACTGTAACTTTGTGTCAAATTTAAAAACATGAAAATAAAAACGGTACTCATAATTCAACTTTGTGAACGTGACAACGTGAAATTAATAATAATAATATCTTGGGACAACTCACACAACGCTATCTGATCCCAAACTAAGCAGAGCTTGTACTATGGAAACCAGACAACTGATAAACATACTTATATATTTCTAAATACATACATATTATAGATAAATAACACCCAGACACAGAATAAAGCATCGTGCTCATCACACAAAGTTTTATCCTGGGTGGGGATCGAACCCACGACCTCTTGCGTAGCAGTCGGACACACTCCCACCGCGCCACAGAGGCAGTCGTTCTTATTAGGTCTAGTAGAATGAAGTCGCATTTATTAAACACATGATTGAAAGGGTCTAAATTGTAGACCCGGCTGTTTCTATCATGTATTAGACTTTGTAATAGATAATACATTTTAATTTTTGAATGTCATTCGTGTTTGGCACATCACAGTTTATCTTCGGGTTTCCTGCAGGGTTTTGTAAAGAAGAGATCGGGAAATCGCCTGGGGGTATCGCTTTCTTAGAAGTTGGAAAAATAGCGACAAACTCTCGTAATGTTCATATAGAATACATTTAACTTGTGTTAATATAAAAAATGCTTAATTAAATTATGGATATTCGCAGATAGTTAAAAATGTGAAAGATTAAATATGTGAAAGTGCAGAAATTATCCTAAAAATTAGCTACATCACCATACCATAAACTTGAGAAGAAATATGTTTTCAGGAACCAATTTTCACCCATTCACATGTGATATCTTTTTCACTTAGACACAGACAAAACCGCAGACATAAACCTAGTATACACTAAACATTTGATTCCCCAAAGTAACCCTCAATGGGTCAACCCAGTTGAACAAGCTGCCATAAAGCGAGGCTACACCAGATTCACAATAAAATGACTGGCACACATCGAACACCCACCTGACTAACGGACATAACCGGCCATCCTTTGTTCTGTATACACTTCTTCGGTAGTCTTACGGTCTTGGTAGACAAACAACCGAATTAAAAAAAAAACAATAACTTCTGTGAATTTCTTAACCTAAGTTCTGTAGTCACGATAGCTAATGGGAAATTATACAACCATTATTCTACATGACTCTTCAAAGACAAATGTAAGCTTTTAGTGTCCTTAAAACGTTTTTCTATCCCTGCCATAGCATAGCCCAGGGGGTGGATTTGGATGTTTCAAGTCCCCCCACTTCCTCACCGAAATGTATACGTAAAAAAATCCAACTCGGACTAAATGTTACTGTAAGAGTCATTACACCTGAGACCTGGACGGACTCGCCTAAAAAATGTTGATCTGTCGATCCTACGCCAAATCTATTTCCTAATCTAAAAACTGTCGAATTTTTATCCCGTCAAAATATGATAGTGAGAGAGACAGAGACAAGCGCACTTTTCTGTTGAAACCACACTTAGGGTAGTAGAGTAGGAACAGGCAAGAGAATTCGGTCTAAGTGTGATTTAGGGGTCACTGATCATCGAGGGCTTATTCCGTACTTTTTTCACTAAATTTCACATCTCCTATTGACAGGTTTTTTTTTTAATTGTTTTATTTTATCGAGGCTTTTATCCACAATGGCATGTCAGCCTCATCATATCTAAACTAACTTAATAACTATTAAAAAGGTTTTGAATCGATGATGGTTAAATAAATTTAAGAGCAGCTCTACTATTTCTGAAGTAGGTTGTGCCAAAATGTTATATGAAGCAATAATTGACAGGTTAAGGTACCAAAACTAACAAAACTTGCTTATAATAAATACATACTTACATCCTAACAGACTATGTAAACTTAAAATTATATAATTTTACTATATTTTTATTCACAAATCGAAACCCCCAAATGACTTATAGAGCTAAATTTATCTGATTGGGAACTTCGACCGTTTTTGCCTTTAACTTTAAAAACAACAATAATAATCAAAATACAAAAATATCAAAAAATCGAACACCAATTAGAACCACGAAGGTGCGAATAGTCGAAGACTCTTTAAAAAAACTAGTATGATCAATTAGCACGCATATTTTTACCATACAACTTGATATATTGTTTATGGTAGCTTCTAGAGTTTGTTGAACTCTGGCCAATAAGTAAATGTGTCAAGCCTGTCTTGACGGTACACTTTTTGCTTGAAGAAACCAGAATACAATGAGCCTTGTGTCCGAGCGTTGCGATTGATATGCCGTGGCTTAAATACTACTTTGTTTTATGGTATTTTCAGTTTTTGTATGGCTGCTTTCGCAAAGTAGGTTAAACATTCATTGTATAGTGAATTGCGTATCCTTTTGATCTCGACCTCTGTAGGAAAACGGGAGAAAAGCTTATATGTAGTTACTTCGTCGATACACGTGATCTCGGAACAACTTCGCGATAAAGCGGTCTAAGATCATGAACCATGCACGATGTATATTTTTTATTACTTTGAAAAATTTTAAAACTTCTGGAATTTCCTAACAGCCGGTGTTATGACTGTAAATCCACTCTTTCTTCCGAAACGAACAGTTTACAGGCATAACAAGGATTTCGATGTTTCGAATGTTCCGACTCGAAAGTTGATTCTGACTTTAATAGGTATAATTCAATTTCGAATATGCATTAGAAGTTCGATTCCACAGTCGAATTTCGCAAAATTTGAATCCATAGACTCTAATATACTGTTGACGTATAGACCTGGACCACGCCATTCCTTTCAATTAAAAAGGAAATATTGACTGCAAAGCGTGAAAGAGAGAAAAAACTCGTGCGGCTCTGTCTCTTTGACAGGTATTGTCTACAAAGTAGTGTTGTCTCTTTCTAGAGAGTGGTCAATTTTGTGAGGTTATTGGTGCATATGCCAGTTTCAAGTTTATTTTTTTCTAGTTTCATCTCTGAATCACAAAGCCTCGTTCTTATATCCAGTTAACACGTATTTCAAGAATATTTTACACGTTAAACGCGGAACTGTGAAAATAATGACATGTTAGTTTGTCGCCATTTTCACAAACGTTTTAGTCAACTTTTTAAAAGGAAGAAAGTAACTTAATGTGGCGCTGCCACGTAGCATAATACGTCTAACTTTAGCCTTTCTTTTGGCCCAATACACTGACAATAAAAAACAAATCTAAATACAATCGACCGACAGCTACGAAGGCAAAAAATGTAGATCTAGACGAACTGTCTAGTCTAGACGTTAATGATGTCATTATCCTAATCGTAACATTATAGATTCATCATCTACAATCTTAGTTTTTTATACGCGATATCAACTTAATCAATCTAAACAATTAGTAATTCTTTAAGAGTCTGTCCGTTGATTATAAAATTAGCATTGAGATTTCATACTACATTATAAGTAATATGAAAGATTAGAAAATGTTATCTATAAAGATTCTTCTTATCATTTTGCTCTTCTGTCAATGGTGGGTAGGTACATCTTTTTCAATATTTTAATTAATGGCAATCTAGCCGGTTTATCGACAAAATTTTGGCAAGCTCAAGTATTTATTATACACTTTAACGGGAACTATACTCAGTCTTATATATTTATCACGTATTTAATGTATTTTTTGTCATTTTCATACATTAAATGCAGAGCTGTGAAAATAATGACAGGTCAATGTGCCACCATTTTCATTACTAATGTCATGTTCGATTTAAATTTTTAAACTTGAATGTTAAATGGCACAGGAAACAATTAAGTTCAGCCAAGTCTAGCATAGATGTAAAACATTAGCCTGAGTGTAAAACCTCCTTCGCAATTTAAACTCTCAAACACTTCTACATTTGTCTATGCCTCTCAAACCACAGTCCCAGTTACATTGGTTAGACCGCCGAACGACACCCACGCTCTATCGCTCCTACTCTGTAATTTCACAACAGGTATAGCTGCTATTTGTTGACGATGGTCATTTGATATACTGTCGAATTACGTCTCGGTAGTTTAATTACCAAAGTATTTATGTACTTACAACTATATCGGGTTTTATACACCACATACACACACACACCCACTCACACTTGAACACACAATCACGAACATCACAATTAGTACGAAATAGATTTAAAGTGATACCTGCCCCTACACACCATATATACCTATTGTGGTTTGTGAATTAGTGGCGGTTGGTACATAAAAGACCACTATTTTCGATTTCCCTTTGAATTCTATTTACTTAATTTTATAGGTAGGTACAAAAGACCGGGTCCAATAAGATATATTTCGATATAGAGTTACCTCAGGTAAATTTTAACTAGGTATAATAAAACTCTAAGCTATTATAAAATGGCTCTCCTGTTAAAAAATCTATATATTCAAAAACCTATCTAAAAACGTAAAATTCTCACAACATAATTGCCTGGAAGTTTAGTCTTTAGATTAGGCAAACTTAACAGTAGTTCGATCTTTACACTACACTTTAACACCATTTTTTTAAACAAGATGATTCCAAATAGAATTTAAAAAGCAATAAAGTGAAACAGTCAGCAATTTGAAGCAATTTGCAGAATTTTGTTAAAGGAAGGTTACCGAAAACCGCAAAATTCGTTTCTGACATACAAATTGTGTTTACTGTAAGAATAATTTAATACTTTAGTAATTACTTCTTGCCAAGATTGAGTTTAACATGTATATTATGCAAAGAACTGTTACAATAACAAATAATGACAACTTTTTCTGAAAACAGTATCACAGTTAATATATCCCCTTGTCTGTCGGCCATTTTGGTTTGCACTGATATGAAGATATTAATATCTTGAGAAAACAACACCATCTGATTCTAAATTAGGCAAACAACTGATAAACATACATCCATAGGCATATTTCTAAATACATACCTACATTTAATAGTCTAGCTGACCTGCGCAACTTTATATGCGTAAATTTTCCCCGTTTTTGCAACATTTTTCATTGCTGCTCAGCTCTTGTTAGTTGCAGCGTGATGTTATATAGCCTATAGCCTTCCTCGATAAATAGGCTATCGAACAGTAAAATACTTTTTCAATTCGGACTAGTAGTTCCTGAGATTATTGCGTTCAAACAAACAAACTCTTGAGGTTTGTAATATTAGTATGCATAAATTACACCCGACACTAAATATGGTCATGACACTTGTTTTATCCTGGGTAGAGATAGAACCTCTGGCTTTACAGTCAGGGTCACTAACCACTGTACGAACAGGCCAGTGTGGTTTACAGCTGGTCTCAATAGTCTACCTATCCATGGATTTGGCTACTAGAGGTAAAACTTTGACATATTTTGTATGGAGCTTATGTCAAATATATACCTCTAGTAGCCAAATCCATCGATAGTTAGATTATTTGGACCGGCCGTTAGATAACATAGACTATATCAATCTCTTTAGATTGATAGAGTCTGTGTTACCATTCTTCTTTTTTTATTTTAGCTTTGAGGTTGGTTGCGGAGTGTTAACCATTCAACACTCCGCGACTAAACTCAATGTTTAAAATTAAAAAGAAATAAAATTATGTTTGCTTAAGTATACTTACATTATTTTATTACCTACCTACTTTATAAGCTACTGAAAATATTGATCAAAGACACGGATGCAATTTGAAAAGAGGTAGAAACAAGAAATGATAAAAGGCAGAGAAAGGTACGTGAGGTCAAGGTACTGTGAGCCACACGGAGACGTAGCTAGTAGTAATGATTGATTACAACTACAAAATCTTTTGAGGTAGGTATATTACACACCACTTATATTATTTCAAATATAATTCTCTCCATACATTAACAAATTACAAGCACATTTTTCATTTTATGGACGATGAACTCGACAATTTTTGTGTGAGTAAATACTGAGAAACGTTATAATATCTATTGTAACAGTCAAATCTACTAGGTATTACCTAGTAGATTTGATGTCAAAAATAACAGTATTTAACTGCCTATTTTTTTTTTTGTTTAAGTACTCGTTTGGTTGACAATTATAATACTCCATTTTTTTTTCTTCTTTCCTTCGTTCGTTTATTTGGGAGGATTATGGCTCGCACATTTAGTGCATGCCAGTTTCAAGTTTATTTTCTTGTTAGTTGGCTTTTTTGATTACAAAGTTTCGTTCTTATTCAGTTGTCACGTATTTAAAGTACATTTTACACATTAAGCGCGGAGCTGTCAAAATAATGACATGTCAGTTTGCCGCCATTTTCACAAATTCTATTCTATTTTTAAGATCAAATCCTACGGATCATGTTTTTTCACACGTTAATGCTCAGTTAGTCGTCATTTATAAGAACGTCCTAAGCTCAGGCAGCTAAGGTTTAGTTGCAGTCAGTATAAAACGGACGCTTAAATTAAAAGCTGGAATCTGCTCCAAGAACTATTTTTTCAATGACATCAGTATATCGTAATCAAGGTAATAAATAGGTAGATACGTATTTATTTTTATATCTCTGTCAAACATATGACCTGCCTGATGGTAAAAAGTTTCTTCGTAATTATTCTTCGATATTAAAATATTTTTTTTAATTGGACGGATATCCTCGAAGTCTCAAAACGGCCCTAGAGCCATTAGCACTTAATTCCAAAACATCCTATATAAAGTAGGCTGTATAATAGAATGCCGTCGCTCAAATGTCCGTCTGTCAAATGATTGGAATCTTTGGCGCGCTTTTGAGGATAGAAAAAAGTTATTTTTTTATTTTTATTAGCAATTTATTGATAAATGGGTGATAAAAGATAAGAAACATACGATGGTTACAGTTATTGTTATTAAAAACTTGTTTCTAAACATACTATCTTGATATCTTCGTAAGCTTTTAACTTACGTTCAAAGTTGTTTGGTTGGACGCATTATCGCATATTGTTGCGTTTTTTAAATTAAGATTCAATTTTGTAGATAAAAAAGTAGCTATGACATCGTATTTGTTTTTTAAATTTGTACCTAGTTAAAAAAAGGTCATAGGAAACAAAAAAAGCGTATTCCCATAATATGATTGATATAATGGGATATTGCTTCTTGCAAACCGCCTACTGGTTTTTTTAAGATTTTAAGAGAATCAAGTACATAAATAGTTTTGCAAGTTTATATTCTTGTTATAGTGATAATAATTAGTAAAATAAAGTGACATAAATAAATAAGTACCTAGTAAAAAAAAACACGGTTCAAGGTGGTATGTGTATGTGGTAGATATTAAAAAACACGTAAAAATAATGTTTTGTAACTTAGGTAGGTATCTATCTACTATTTAAAATGTTCTGCTTTTTTTTTAATCGGCAAACGTAGCATGTTTAACAGCCTATGTGTGATGGTTTAGTAAGTACTTTTATTTTATACTAGCTGACCCGCGTATGCACCAATTTTCCCTGTTTTCAGGCCGTCCTAGCCTTTCTCGATAAATGCGATAATGGGTCAGAATTTTCCAATTCGGGCCAGTAGTTCCTGAGATTATCGCGTTCAAACAAACATACTCTTCAGCTTTATAATATTAGTATAGATAATTTAACTTTAAAATTATAATATTTGCTTAGTTTTTTATGTGGTACAGACTTGTTTATTTTTTAATATATTTATTATTTTTAATATATTTATTGTTTTAATATTCCAGAAGGACGTCTTTTTTAACATTGACATAATTTTACTGCCACAATAACCTGTCTAAACATTTTATAAATTTTTTTTAACTACAAATGTAAAACTATTGTTGAGCGATTGTCGTGCAGCGGTTGTCAAAAATATATTATTTATTGCTTGCCGCCCACTTGCTGTCTATGGTCTACGTAATTTTATTATAGACCAGATTTTTAACAACAACTATTTATCACAACTGTCTAGTTTTTCTATTAAAATTTTTAACTTAATAACTTAGTTATCTATCGTACAATTTGCTGAAAAATGAATCTAATATCTATGTAAAGTGTGTAATCCATTGACGTAGAGAACAGGACTGGGCTATAATCTCACAAAATTTACCTCCTCTACGAGTAGAAAGAGACAACGCTACTTTGTGGACAATACCTGTCAAAGGTCGCACGAGTTTTTTCTCTCAATTTTTACTTTTTAATTGAAAGGGAGGCGCAATCCTGGTCTATATGTCAATTGTGTTATCAATTATTGCTATTCTTCTTCTTCCTAAAATTGAGTTTATGGTAATGTAGCCAATTTTCCAGACAATTTTACCAATGTTTAGTATTTATCGTACGTTAACTGTACAAAAAATCGGGTCTTACAGGTTTTTTCATGTATTATCACACGTTAAATGGTGCGCTGTGAAAACACACACACAGCTTTATAATATTAGTATAGATTTTTGCCCAATTAACTAACAAATGGAGCAAAAATAACTATATACATATACAAAATCACAGATGACCGCTAGTTAATTAAACCTCTTGTAAACGCACGCGTTGAAATCTTTTTAAGGCTAAAAAAAATAAAACCATAAATTCAAGATGTAAATGTAATGTAATCCATAAATTAAGAGTGACTGTTACAAAACATGGCGGCATTAAACTAATGAGCACTAAACATCGATGTATTGCCAAAATTCTGCAATATAGAGTAGTTTCATGTCGCAAACAGGATATATTAATATGTAATTAAATCCCTGATGACATTAGAAATTAAACTTGATTGAGTAGAGTAACGAGTAGCATAAAATCTTTTTTATGCACCCAGATTGATTTAATGACATTGACAGTTATTCACATATGTCGCTATGTTTGTTCCAATTTCAATATTTTATTTTTCTTTTAATTGAGTTAATGGAAATCTAGCCGATGTTCGTAAATTTCTTATTTAATACATAATAAACAGATACATAATTTTGATTATAACATAATAGTTATATAGCATAGTTTACGGCCTAAGTTATAATCTGGAATTTTGGACCTATGAAATGATGCGTACAAAATCTTAAAACATAAATTCTGCTTACGGATTTTACAAGTATTTCTTGTATTTTCACACGCCAAATGCGGGGATATAAAAATGATGACGGCTTCAATTTGCCGCCATTTTCACAACTTAAATTTTAATTTCTTCCATTTCTAATGCACATAGCTTTTTAATCAGCACCGCGCATTTTACGGCAACGCAAATTTTAATATATTTACTGATCGATTTATTCAAAAATATGTAAATATAATTTGTACTATGACATTTTGCGACACATTTTGAACCTTCGACGTGTAACGACAGCCCTTGCATGAGTGGGTAAGTGTAGCATATTATCTCACCTTCATTTTGCTTTTTCATAGGTTTTTTTCTACATTTGACATCTAATCCGTTACTAATTCGTACGTTAAAAAAGTGTCACCAATTGCTATATATTCGATAAGATCATAATTCCTAATATTATAATTGGTTTTCTCATAGGTGCTTGGTTGCATAACCAATAACATATCAGAGCACATAAATCATAGACTGAATCTAATCGCTACCTTTGTCTATTGATGACAAGTTATTTTTTTTATCATTTAATTGGCACCCGGTCGTGACGTGATTATGCCACTTCCGTTGTAATTTTAAATTTTGAACTTAGAACGCGTGAAAGTTTAGGCGATGTCTTGGATTCAAGAAGTTTTGATAAGGCTTTTTAATTAGAACATTGATTATAATAGTGTCGTAAATGTTTGAATAGCTATTTTATATTTAATTTATGGCTTTGTTTCTTGGCAAACGAATATTTGATATTCTAATTATTTTTAATACTGTCTCTCAGTTTGTTAATTTTTAGGTAATCATGACTAAACTGTAGAATCGATTTTGATTTATTATGTTTAGATATTATTTACACACAAATACTTTAATTACAACATTTTTTTTTTATCGATTGATTATTAAGTTCTCTTCTGAAGTTTATAGATACTTTCTGATTGCTAAAGCAAACGGGACTAGATGCACGTCCTCATAACATATCAGTACTCTGATACACAGTGGTGACACCTCATACAAATTTCGACAGTGGTTACGTATTCATACACATACATACATACAAGCCACACTCGTTTATACTTATAGAAAGTTGCTCCCAAATCAGCCCGGTTGTCAACATTACTCAATAACCCAACCAACAGCTGATTATCATCAGAAAACTGGATTGTTCAAGGAACTTCAACCTTAAATCTATAAAAATAAGAGTCAATGATGGTTTTTGGATGTGTAATATTAAAGTTGCAAAGTACACCTTTGATTGGGACACTCGCGGTTTTTGGAATTTGATTTGAATATAATATAGTGCACAATAAGATCCAAGTCGTTGATTAGATATTTGATTTAATATAAGACTTTGATTTAATATGTTTTTTTGTTGTCTATGACAGCCTGGAACGTAATATGTAATTTAATATTAATGTCTATGGTACCTACATGTGGGCAGATTCAAATAGTATTTAGTTCCAAGCTTGTAAATACCGGTGGCAATGTAATGGTTATATTTTATCGTAAAATAAAACCTGCTTTTCAAAGTACTTTTGTTTTTTCTTTAAGATCAAATCAATTATACGTTTAAAACACGGTAATAAAATTTTAATGAACTTTTTTATTCTTGTATACAATAATTAAATTAATTTAAATGTTTTAGAAATTATAAATGGTTGGAAAACAACATAAATTTCAATTGAAATTCAGTTGCTTTTTATGGTTCCGTAGCTAAAATGGCAAAACTGAACCCTTATAGTTTCGCCATGTCCGTCCGTTCGTCTGCAGCTTTGCTCAGGCTAGGAGCAATTTAAAAAACTTTCACAGTTAAGTAGGCTTTACAAGTTTACGAGTAACAGCTGATCAAATGAGAAGTAACAACATTTTCGTACAAATTAAGTAGATACCTATAACGTTGTAAGTATAAAAAAAAACAACAGAAAACCCACTTTTTCTTTAGCCACATTATCCGGTTAGGGGGGGGGGGACTACGAAAACCCTACATTGTGCCCGACATGCAGTTGCCTGGTTTTTTTTCATTCTTTGCAATCACTACATATTATGACAAAGTCCTACTTAATTACTAAATTACTAACTACTATTTTTTTTTTAAAATAAACTGATATGATATCATATTCTTCACAAGTACCTAGTCTATTTTATTAAAAAATCATAAAACATAACAAGTCTACTTTGTGATCACAAACATTTTTTTTTAATTCTGAAGACAAAAGAGATTATTTTCTAATATAGACATTCTGAAATTCGATACTAAATCAATTAACATTCTTTTTAGTTTAAATTTTAAACCAATCTTCGTTTAGCTTCATAAATCTTCTTCTTCCCTGTCTTATCCCAATTAGTTTGGGTCGACTTCCAATTTATCCTGGCACGTTGATTTTTCAATATATTTACAAGAAGTATATACAAACTGACTGGGATGCTTCTGAAATATGAATGAAATTACAAAACTTTATGGAAAATCAAAATTGCATTTTGATATTTCTTAAAGAGTTACAGACATTTGTTAGACATGTCAGATGAATGTAATAAGCATTTGTTTTTTAAAGCTGACCCGCTCAACTTCGTCTGCGTAATTTTTTCCCGTTTTTGCAACATTTTTCATTGCTGCTCCGCTCCTATTGCTAGTAGCGTGATGTTATATAGCCTATAGCCTCCCATGATAAATGGGCTATCCAACAGTAAAATAATTTTTCAATTCGGACCCGTAATTCCTGAAATTATCGCGTTTAAACAAACAAAGTCTTCAGCTTTATAATATTAGTATAGATTTGATTTTCACTAGCAAAGATTGTTTTTAACGCTTATGTACTATTCTTATATACATATAGGTAAACTACATTACTGTTATGTTTTGTGTGAAAGAGCAACAAATATTCATCTATTACAAACTTTCGGATCTATAATATTAGTATGACTTTACAACACATTACAATAGGAACAGTTGGAATGAAGGAACAGCATAGTAACACGGAAATCACAGTCAGTGGCAAACAATTTGCCTAGATTAATAAACAAGAGGTATGCTCCATTCATTGGTCAGGTTCAGCGTTGATCAAACAGCTGAGCACAATGGGCGGGCCCAAGGAATCAATCACGCACTTCCACGAACATAACGGTTGCATGGTGCGCGCGCCTTTTTACTTTCTTTATTACGTTCCTTTTTCGAAATTTCGTAATTAAGACCTTTTTTGTGAACGAAAAATATTTTGTTAAGAACGCGTTTTATTTCCTCGCCAGTTGATTTACTGAGCTATTTTGATAATACGTGCCCTTTCTGGTAGAGGTATTTTAATTACATAATTTTAGACGGGTTTGGGTATGACATGTCCTGTATTCGTATAATCTGTGAACGTAACGGAATGTTTTTCTCCCTTTTATTTTTGTAAAACATCCCGACCATCATTTTTGTTAAATAAATATTACTATCGCAAAAATTGAGAATTAAAAACAATAAACTAATATTTTCTTTCTACTTTTTAATTCAAAATACGAAGTTAAAGTAGTACCTAACACCTGGCTACTTTCCTTAAACATTAGTCACCGCAAATACTTAGAATCGTATAACATAATCTCGCTGTGGCCTAAAAATGCGATGAATCGAATGTAAAAAAACTCGACTAGATTACAAACTTTTTTATTTTACTTAACTTTTCTATTTTTTTAAATTCAAATAGACGTAAGAGAACAAATTCGAATTAGGAAGGGCATTAGACAAATAGATTCATATTTCCGGCCGAGAGGCTAGCACGGCACCCCGCCATCTTGCCCGAGGCGATATAGCCAATCGGCGTGCGTTCTTTATTCAAAAAACTACTTTTAGCACAATGCATTTTTTATTTTTCTATAGATTCGACAGTTTCATTGTACTTAGAATTAATTGGACTTTCCTGCTAAAATTGTGTCGAGTATGTGTCGCTGAATTTATTCTTATTGTTCGAATCATTTTGAACAACTCGTGAAAGCTTTATTATGTAAATGTTGAAATGAAATAGAAACAGAATTCAACCTTAAGTGATTTTTGAATGATTAGACTTCTATAGATGACTTTCCAAAATAAAAATTGAAACAACTTATGTCAACGAAGATCGTCAATTTCATTTTCTTGAGATTAATTAATAAAAGTGCTGTACCTAGTTACCTACGTTATAAGCCGAATCAATTCGTACCTAAGCATTTAAACTATATGAAAAACGCATAGGCAACCCGGGCTGAAATTAGATGAAACAGATTAACTATGACTACATGACTATGACTATATATATTAAAATGACCGAATTGATAAAAAAATAACTATCTTACGCATGGCATTGTGTTTATTTACTAGCCTGAGGGCTTGGGGCCCTGGGGCGCAGGATTCTCTTGCGGAAATTAACTAAAGTCACATTGAAAACATTTGTTTATAGGTAGGTACATTTGCTTACAGTGCCATTTTTTTTTTTAAACATCGTATTAACATTGCGAGCAATAATAAAAATATGTGTTCGAATTTTCAATTTATGTAAAAAGAGCATAACGCTTCCAATAGTTAACAGAAAATTCTGCTAAAATGGCAAAAATAAAAAATAATTTTGTGTTGTTGCTCAACAAATGTTGGTCCAATATTGGCCAACCCTCAATCCAATCGCCAAATCAGACACCAACTTCAATGCAAAAACGAAGTATTCTTTGAAGTGTAACAAATATCACATTGTCGTTAATAAACCCATTACATTATACTCGGTACATAAGCGCGTAAGGATCGCGGCACACTTCGCTACACTCGACTGATCACCAATCGCAATCGCGTACCTACCTACTAATTAATGAACTCGGGTGGGGCAAAGTTACCTCCGGTTTTCGCAAACGCGAAATAATTTCGAGTTACAATCGAGTTTTCAGTGAAATAGTGGAGTCATTTTTACCCATCACAATTCGTGTTCATGTTTTGAAATAGATAACTTTTGCCTACGGCTTCAACCAACAGAATGCCAAAGATCGCTATTAAATGTAAGCTATTTTTTTATTTTAAAGACTCATCAAAACCTATTTAATAGATTTAGCTTGAAAGAGAATCCACACATCTACACACGCATAAAAATATCCTCACAAACTTTCACATCTTTATTATAAATACAATTTTAGGTTGAATGTTTTGTCTGTTCAACATTGAGTTACGGCTTGATGTGGAAAGTTTCTACCATAAAATAATAAAAGAAAGATAAATTACAGCCCACCGGACATTAGCTAATAAGTCATAAAATCATATAATAGTGAGTACATAAAATAAAATCATCATATAAAATTAAGGCCACGTACATTAATAACTAATTCTAAGAGGATAATTTAGTTTTAAATACTTATTTTATTCAAACATATTGTGGGTATTTCGACATTTTTATATAGCTTGCACCTACCCATCTAGTTACGTCAATAGAAAAGAGAGAGCTACTCCAATTAAAACTAGAATTACCTAAACTAATGCGAGATTACATTAAAATATTTACAACACATTTTAACGACAAAATACAACTTAAAAATTGCTTAAATCAAGTTTGTTATTTAAGCAATTTTTACTTATTATAAGTAAACTAAATACATAATTATTTAAATTCAGAATATGGTGTGAGGTAATACGCACATAGACGTATGTTTAAAGACTATAAGTCTATAAGTGTTCCTCTCAAAATAGGTAAGCGCATCAAAAGTTAGTCAGATTTGTAACTAAGGTTGCAGCAATCCGGTCAAATTGTCAATCAAGTCTTAAGGTAATGTATACCTACTTAATTATTCCCGTGTCGAAGTGAATAATATATGCAACATGAACGTTCAAAAAGTGAAAAGTTATAGCCGAAAGAGATCTGGTATTTTTGATGACATACTTTTTGGTACATTCTCGAAAAAAACTCGCATTAAATAACACAAATAGTAACACTCCAATGTTAAAAAGGGTCATAAAATCGAATATCAATCGTAAGGTCGCGAGCACATGGTTACCCCGAGGGCGGAACGCCCGCCCTCCGGCAGTCTGTGCCGAGCACGCGACGCGCGCGATCGTAAGCCGAACTTTACGATTTTACCGATACATCGATTAAACTCCGATATCGAATCGATTATTGTGATAAATTTTAAAAAATACGATTGATTTAATATTTTAATACATTCCGATTCTCTAACTATTCTCATTATAGTAATTACACCATAGTTTTGTTAATTAAAATATCGTAAGCGTAGTTAGTAGAACTAAATCTAATGCCAATTTAAAAGGTATATGCCGTTATGAATCGATAAAAAAGTTTCATCAACTACTAGTTTCTCTAACAATAATTGTTTTACTCAGCGTGCTGAATCAGTTTAATCGTTTTTATTTGCAAACGATATTAAAATTTAGTGATGGGCACGAGCGCGTATCGTAGTAATTAGTCGATAAAATTAATTGACTAAAATTAATTACGGTAACATTCCAAATAAAAAAAATTACTGGTTATTAAAAAAATAACATTAATAATACCGCGTTTGAGAAGTAGATTAACCGTAATAGGTTTTGATCGTTTAGTAATAGTTATTGTTTATGGCGCGCGGCATTGTTTGCCTTTTGTTTTTACTATTGCAATCACCGTGCCGACCGATTGATTAATATGTTTCATTAAAATATCATTAGTTAAACTTTTTATCTAGATAGAGCGTAATGATTTAGAATGTAGAATCGCAAATAAATTCAGTGTTTAAATGAGGTTGAGAGGCCTAGTTTTGGCACGTGTGTTGCCTACTTTTAGATCTATAACAAAACAAATAGCGGAATTAAAACCTCTTTTTATTGTTTTTAACAAACAAGCTGCAGTTATTGTGTCCTATTGTGAATAGATTGTATCTCTTTTCAAGTTAATAGGTTGGCACATCATCTCTATCGATATAAAACCGCCACTCTGTAATAAATAAAAAAAAATACATCCAGTAGTCCCATTCGGTCATCGAGCCGGCCGCGCAAGGCAGCAATTTAAAAAGCAATCACTAACCGATTGTAGTCGGAATCGCCCGCCTTTTAAGGGACCCGGTAATTATCGATACCCGTACATTTACATATCGGTTTTTTCAAACATTCGCTTTCACTTCACTACTACTGTAATAAATCGATTTTTGCCTCGTATCGACTAATTTTATAATTAACGATAATCTGACACTAATCGTGATTTAAATCAGTTTATGAATGTATTCGATTTATTATTTAATTTTCTTGTTTCACAACTTCGTTATCTGTTAACACCTTGCAAAAATATATGTTTGATTCGTTTTTTTTTGTTAATATTAAACCCGATACCTACAAGAACCAGTGATAAAAATCGTATTACTATAATAGTATTACATTAAAACCACAGTTAACTTCCGGTGACAATAATAACCTGATTATAAATTAAAACACATATGAAGGCAGTGCAGGGCTCTACAAAATTCTGATCGCATCTACAAAATTTAAAAAACTTTAAACATACAAAGTCTCATATTCGAAAAATACTACTCGATAAAACAATCAGCTATAAATATTACTGTAGTAAAAATCCACACCTACTTACAGTGTCATAAGCCGAATCGAAACATAAAAAAAAATTATAACTTCCGGTGACAGTAGCATAAATACTAAAAAAAAACACAGGACATCTCTCACTATTTTTATTGAACGCATCGTACGAATTAAAAAAAAAAATCTGTTCTCACGTGTCAATTCAAATTAACTTCGCGCACTTTTCAAGCTACGCGTCTTTTGTAATTGAATCGGATTCTGAGCAAATTTTATGACGAAGTCGAACTCTTTCTCTAAATATGAAAACGTTTTTTTACGAATGCGGTCATACATTAGCTACTTACTACGTAAAGTACTATTTCGGTTATCCCCTCCAACAAATCTTGTACTAAGTGTCATTCGAAAACAAAGCCTCTCTTCTACAAAACATAAAACCCCCTACATACTTTAAAATACAAAACTGGAAATCATAGTGAATGTACATATGTAAGTGTTTTTAAGAAAAATAGTGCAAAAAAAACATTAAAAATAGTATATTTTATTGTGAAGTGTATTAAAAGCTTCGGCGCTGGCGTACGTGGACTTATCCAGTGTGATCGAGGTGCAGGTAATGTGAAAAAATAATAAAACAATCGCAAAAAGAATCTCTCCGGCGGGGAATCGAACCCCGGTCTCCCGCGTGACAGGCGGGGATACTGACCACTATACTACCGAAGACTTGTGAAACAATGTCGAAATTACAGTTCTATATCTAGATTATCTTATATGTGTGTTTTGTAAATTGTTATCAATGTTCAAGTGATAAGGGTTGTTAATAAAATTGCATAATCCATTAAGCAATTTTACTAACAACTATCTATAATTATCTCTGTTCATTAATAACATGTTAACCATTGATTTTAGAATAATATTTAATTTTCAATTGTACCTAATTATCTACTTTCACATACGATTTAGGAATATTAGTTTATTGTATTAAATTCGACAGATAACTTCAGGTACATTTTGCAAAGAGACCTGTAAAAAGTATCTTTTTGCCATCTCTACCTAGAGTTAGCGGAGGGAAGTAGGTAGGGACCTAAGAAAACCTTAACTCGAGCAGATAGGGGTGATTGCCCCCCCCTCCCCTCCCCATTTCATGCCAGTATTCTCACGGGGACGGAAACTACGCAGGTGAAACCGCGAGGCGTCCGTTAGTACTTACTATTAACCTACACAACAACTAGGCGAAGAATTTTAAACTATAATATTATACCTACGAGTACCTAAATGTCAAAGTAACTATGTCTGTCATTCTGTTATCAGACTTGAATTCCTGAACCGATTTAGATGAAATTTTGTATGCAGATAGTTTGAGTCCTAGGAAAGGACCTAGGATATTTCTTTTCGCGACATCCACGCGGGCGGAGCCACAGACAAAAGCTAGTACAAGTACATCAGAATCAAATCACTACTATTATCTATACTCTTAAGACATCTGTAATTGCATCTATGTATTATCTACCAACATTATTTCATCGCCACAAAATAGCCATTTCTTTTTTTTTATTGGCAACCCGCACGTTAATTAGACAACAGTCTATACGTAAGAAAACGAGCATGATTCATAACAAGAGACGCCAAAACAATATATAATTGTAAAACGGCCATGCCATAAAATATAAAAAGTCCAGAAAGCAACCTTCTATCCCCACTCGAGCAACGCACACATAGGCGGATTTAGCTCAACTGGCATTTCAAGATTGTAGCCCAAGTAGTAGGCTCAGGACAAAATAGTGATTCTCATTTAAAGCGTGGGATGCAAAGAGGCGGGGGTGCAACGGGGGCAATAGGGCCTTCCAGACTCTACTGAAACACTGGTGTACCTTACCCCCCCCCCCCCCGAACAAAGTAACAAAGTTCTGAATCCGCGCCTGGAGACCTACTCTAATTCAATGGAAACGAAGTTTTGAAAAATGAGATGGTGACATACAGAGTCAGGAACATTTATTTATTCCACTCGTTCCAGAAAATCGTCCAACCAAATATAATAGGAAAAGAGTAGGCCTACTGGTACGTTAGCGATGTCTATGTGTGCTCTGCTCGAGCAAGGTACTACGTAGGTATGAAGGTAACCTTCTGTACTCTCGGTATTTTGTTGCAATGGTATGTTAATGAGACATACATACAGACATACATACGATTTATTATCTATTGGTAGATAGAGACATCTAATACACATTCCCGAGTTGATTGATGAGATCGATTGAACGTAACAGTAAAATATCGATACGTCTTGTATCGATGTGAAATCGAATGATTGCGATTATTCGTTTGTTGAAGTTGGTGTTGTTAGCGATACGAGTATGATTTGTGGTACTTACATGATGTGTGGGAAAGAAACTGGCTGACTGATAGCTGATGAAACCATAAAGGATTCTCCTAAACCTAGAAGGGAAACCAAAAGTTATAAAGATAAACAGAACATAAAGCCTATTCTCTTTCTTAAATTTCTGAAGTCGGCAGGGACTATACTAATTAGTTTTGGGAAAAATACAAGAAGTCCGAACCCATAGACAATTTTTGGAATTGAATTGTTGATGCTGCTTATTATTGATCGAAATTTAGTTTTTATTGCATTAAAGTATTATATATCGTGGAGTAGAACGCTTCAATTTAAGTTATTGGATTCGAACCCGCGACCTTGCCATAACTACTTACGAATGCTTTAACAACTAGACTACTGCTGCTTCATAAACTTATAAACGCGCAAATTCGTCTGCGTAATTTTTTTCCGTTTTTGTAACATTTCTCATTGCTGCTCCTCTCCTATTAGTCGTAGCGATGTTACATAGCCTATAACCTTCCTCGATAAATGGGCTATCCAACAGTCAAATATTTTTTCAATTCGAATCAGTAGTTCCTGAGATTATCGCGTTCAAACAAACAAACAAACTCTTCAGCTTTATAATTTAAGTATAGATATAGATTTAGGTTAACTAAGTAGGTATTTATATTATCTAATAATGTCATCTAATTTACCTACCAACCAAAAAATACAAAGCCACCATTTTTAAACAAAAATACAGTTAGATCTATCTATCAATTTATCATGTGTCCATTTTTATAGCCGCTGTCTATCAGCGGCTACTAAGTAACGACCAAAAAGCCGCTGTCTCAAACACCGAACACGAGGTGACCCAACGACCTGAGTAAACAATACCTTTGCCTTTCACCTCTAAGATACCATAGACAATATTAGGAACGTATTTATTTTTGTTTTATCAAGATTCTGTCGAGTTTCACAATCGATTTGAAAATCGAATGGGTGGAGAGTTGGTGTTGGTTTTGGCGGGTAACTTACTACCTGGTTATTAAATAATTGTGTTTTTGTTGTGGATAAAGATCGAAATGGGGTTAACCGTTACACCCAGTCCAGAACTATAAACTTTTTGGCTAGAACCTAACATGTCATAGATCATTATCAAGCATAGATATAGGTACTAGGATTACTAAGATACAATTTCCATGATACAACTGCAGATAAATATTTTGAACTCCACTGGTAACTTTGCTTTAATTTACTAGATTTTACCTGCGGTTTCGCTCGCGTATTTTCTTCCCAATAGATACCTACTTAAG
Source organism: Herminia tarsipennalis (assembly GCA_945859575.2). Classification (NCBI taxonomy): domain Eukaryota; kingdom Metazoa; phylum Arthropoda; class Insecta; order Lepidoptera; family Erebidae; genus Herminia; species Herminia tarsipennalis. The sequence continues at coordinate 14,356,730 of OX243849.2, read as the reverse complement.
CTCTACTCATATACCAAATTTTATCAAAATTCACCTAATACTTTAGCCATAAAACCAAATAAATAGACAAAGTGTGACTGATTCCGTTATCTTGTTTAATTATGATGAATTAGATATTATTATCTAAGTAGATAACAAATTAATAAATATTTATCAAAAATCTAATTAACTAAAATTAATTAGATTCGGGTATAACTTATAATGATCTTATAAAATAAGTTTCAATAAAGAGTATTGCGTATAAATACACGATTATAAATCAAGTGGACAAATTCGGAGCAATTGCAACATCAGCGCCCGCGCAGCGTGCAGATGCGTAGCGTTAGCAACTTCATCGGATGTGGATTATCGAAAGATAAACCTAATTTGGTTTAGTCTTTTTACCCAACTGCGCAAGAAGGAGGGTTATGTTTTTCGAGTGTATGTATGTATGTATATTTCTTTGGAACGCCCTAGAGCTTAAAGTGTGATGGATGCAGATTCAGGTGTCGTTAAATTCGTCTTAATTATGAGACCACTCTCACAACTAAGACAAATCTAACGACGCGACGCCTGTTAAGCTAACTAATTGGGTACATCAAAATAATAGAAATTAAAATGGCGGATTGTTGGCGACAAATAATTCTTGTATGTTTTTAGTTTTGTAAAAATTTTGCTTGTTTAACTAACACGTGTTCATTCAGCCCTATAATAATAGTTACAGAAGCCTATGCATGCTACCAGTTTAAGTCATCATCATCATCTGTTTAACTGCACAAAAACTTTGTCATAGGGTTTTGCATGTATCCAACGTAAGATAAAGAGCTGTGAGAATAATGACAGCCCAGTTTTCCGCCATTTTCACAATCTTATAACATACTATTCTTTGCGCTTTCGGATTCGGCCAAAACTATTATATGTTAAACACTTGTCTTGATACACGATACTCTCTATGCGTAATAGGTAAAGTTTGTGAAGGAGGGTAATCTCTGGATCTACTGAACCGATTTTGAAAATTCTTTTACCAATAGAAAGCCACGTTATTTGTGAGTGTCATAGGCAACAAAGTGGGCACGGATCAGCTAGTAATATATAAAAAAGTAAACTGACATGTATTAGTGAAATAATTAATATATTTTTTGACATAGAACATAAGATTCATAGTAGGTATTTTATGGACTTATTTAACAAATAATGTTTTACATATTTTTTCTGCTGCTACTACAAATAGATATTAACAATTAAGTATCATAGCACCTATGTCATCACATCACGACAAGTTTTCACCACATCCGGTAACAACTGCATAAATTAAATAGATAATAAATAAAAAACTAGATCGAAAGTAATCGATTAGGTGTCCAATGCCGCAACTCGATACGAATACCGTAAGTTTTGTAATTGATCTACATTATATCGAGTATAATTTCAACCGATTGGGCTACTCTAGTGATTGGATGTTTGACAATGTTTTAAACGCGGCCCGAAGCTCCATCACTAGTTCGAAATTTAAAACTTGAACTTTTTTCTCGACTGTAAAAATAAAATGGCCGCTGTCGATTGCTTTAGTTGATCGTTAGCGTAATTAAGTAGTGAATACACTGGCTATGATTGCATACATTTTTTTAATCTCAGTATTATAAAACGCAAGACTCATACGTTTTATAAGAACTCTACTATAATAATAATAATAATAATAAATCATTTATTTCAGACCACATTAGTCCATAGATTGTTAGTAATATCTTAAAAACTATGTTAGAAGGAATATACGCACACACATTTAAGATTAGCAATAATATTAGACAAAATTACACATTTACTTAACCTACCTATTTCTAGACAGGGTTGCACCTATCGCTATAGCCACCCAATGTTTTAACATGTGGCTGTCATAGCGCTCAGCCAACACCTTTAGCATGCTATTGTCACTGGCACGCAGTCGTTGTAGTATTGATGCTACTCGCTTGCGCCTGATCGCATAAAAGTCATCCACGTGCGCATCCGCGAACATCCCCGACGCACTACAACGACGCGGCAGTCCCAACAGCACCCTAAAGGCATTGTTATATTGAACGCGAAGGACATTATAGGCTCGCTGCGAGTAGTTGACCCACATGCTGCTGGAGTAAAAAGATTGACAAAATGCCCTGAATAAAGTTATTTTTACCTCCCTGGAGCAACGGGCAAACCTGCGGGCCAACATGTTGCCTCTTACCGCCAACGCCCTTCGCTCTCTTTCAATGTCCTCATCATCTCTAAGGTCTGGAGTAATAATATGTCCTAGATATTTAAATTTAACTACCCTTTTTAGAGCAACCCCATCCAGCAGAATTGGGGGGACTTCGCTTGGACAGTGCCTTCCAGCCTTAAAGATGAGGATTTCACTCTTTTTGCTATTGTATATCAGGCCATGAGCTCTTGCGTAGTTTTCACAGGTAGCAACCAACGTCCTGAGCGCGTTAATCGACGGACTCAGCAGCACCATATCGTCAGCGTAACTAATATTGTTGAGACACACTCCGTCAATGAAACAGCCTGTATGTATGCTGCTGAGTTCTCCGATCAGCTGATCCATATATAGGTTAAACAAAATGGGGGATGATAACCCGCCCTGCCTAACACCACAATTGAGCTTGTACTCATCTGATACAGTTGAGGCCCATCTCACCTGGTTAAGTTGGTTTCGATACCAGTATTTTAATAACGAGGTGCACTCATCAGCCACAGACGTGCCTTCAAGCTTGCTCCTTTAAAACTACTACTATAAAATTTTTTTTACTTTACTACTATAAAATTCTGGTTATAAAAACCCTAATATGTCGCATTTTTAAAAAGCCAAATACAAAGGTAAGTACCTCCAGAGATTAGGTAGTGATTAGGAAATCCAAATAACGATAAATAATAAAGTTATAACAATATTATTAAAATGTATCTCCATAGAGATAACAAAATGCAATGTAAAAGTTTCTTGAAGCTGTTTAAATTCGCTTACATTCTTATTACCTTAGTCACAATAATTTAGCTTGTTAAACTAACAAGTGTTCATTCATTTTGTCATAGGGTTTTGCATGTGTCTAACGTAAGATAAAAAGCGGGAAAATGATTACAGCCCAGATTTCCGCCATTTTCACAATTCTATAAGATACTATTCTATGCGCTTTCGGATTCGGCCAAAACTATTTATATTAAACACTTGTCTTGATACACGATACTCTCTATGGTCTCTCTAAATCTCATCAATGAAAAAAAAACTCTACCTACATTATTTGCAGCCAGTAATTCTTATTCGAAATTTGAATAGCATCATTACATTCACATTTTGTTCAACTCATTAGATGGGACAAATTGATTACTATATTCCAATGAGCTTTATTATTAATACGGCATCCATCATACGCTGATGTGCTAATCCATAGTTCGCGTGTGTCAAGTAATCATGGATGATCATTGTCTATGCCTTTATTACAATACTGATCATTGACATCACTATTCGGATTGTTAGGATTGTTTTCCATATTGCTTATAAATCTAAAGTACGCTTCGTTCGTGTTAACTTTATTTAATGTGCGATCGGATATATCTAAGTAGTTATATTAATAATGATACCTACAGAGTGCCGATATAGTCAGTGGAATGCTTGCATTTTTTTTGAAAAGTACCTACTTACTTTTTTTCATAGAAATGTTAATCAAAATTGGAATCCGAAGATTAGCACTCTAACCCGCGAAAAAGTTGTTATTTATCAACATAATATCTATATGTTAGTACCCCGCCACCTAACTAGGAATACCCATTGTTACGCGTTTACTTCTCCGTCAAAATTTAAAGAAATAAGGTTTTTTTTTTTCAAATATTTCGGTTCAGAAACATGGCCTGATCACTCCCCTCCAAGGATTCGACTAATTCATCGGCACCCTGTATAGATTCACACCAACATTATTTTATAAAAAAAAACATACAATTTGTTATAAGAAAATATAGCAGTATAGTCAACTATATATTATGAGAAACAGCGCTTTAATTTTAACTGTTATAAATATGCTTTAGTTAGTAAGTATGTACGCTTCAATATCGCGTGTAACAGTAAATTTGACACCTGAATAGTTGATTTTTGTTTTGATCAGCCTTTAAGAAATCGAGCATCTTTTTAGAATCACAGACAATGAGTAGCTAGTTAATCTTTTTTTTTAATTTTTGAAATACGAATAGAACAAGAGTAGGCCGCTTCGCAGTTCTCAACGGAACCTTTTAAATTGACATCGATTGATTGTGAACTGGCAACACATGTTCATTAGAACTTTTGTGTGCAATAAAAGTATTTCTGCTAATTAAAAACCGTTGTGATCACTGAGAATAAGGTCACCTCATCACTTTTTATGAAGAAAGCTACAATTAGAAGTAACATCTTAAAATGTTCATCAATCAGGCAAATAATTCATGATCTTGTAGAAGGCCTATGTCTTGCATTGACTGTTCCGGGTTGAGGTCCTTTTCACACGTTCCGGTTTTACCGGCGCCATATTGAAACCGGGTGGTGATGTACGGTAGCTTTCACATGTTCCGGCGCCCGTCCGGTCCGGTCGCATATAGTCGCCGCCGGATTGAAAACGGAACGTTGAAAAGGTTGTTAAAAAGAACTTATTCTTTTTTTGACCTCATGACGAGGGCGGTCAACAAAATGGCTGATTTGTCATACACAAAAATTTGTAGCAGTAGATAATATACAAAAATTAAAGTTTGCAATATATGTTCGTAAGCTTTCGCGATTTGTACACAGAATTTTATAAGCTACTGGTCTTAATCGCGTAAATATTTTATTTTATTTTAAGGCTAAATACCTTTGTTTATTGCCCGACGTTTCGGCCGTATTGCAACGGCCGTGGTCACAGGTAGACTGAAAATTAAAGTTCTTTTAAAAACATAATATGTAACTATAAAAGAACTATTTAAAATAAGAATATAAACTAGAAATGTTTAAAAATATAACACCACTAAAAATGAGTTTGCACAAGTATCTTTTGATGTAAGACCTTCTTTAAAGAATGACGTTCAATTACGCTTTATACAATAGTATCATTTAGCCGATGTAAATTGTAGTGTTATACTGCATGATTCGGTAATTAGTGACTTTAATTACTATTCTGATTTGATTTGCTTCAAGTGAAGATATGATTGCTTTCAAGCCTTTCAACGGAGTTTAAATGCATCAATAGATTTGGAACATCATTATCATTGAACAATTCTTTAATTTGAACATCAAACTCGAAATAATTGCTTTTAAACTTTTACCTGCCAGTAGCCTTTTGAACTTAATTATTATGCCAATTTGAAAAATAGAATTGTCTATGGTGAACCCGTCTACCGTCTACTTACTGTTTTTTTTTTAAGTTCATTGTTTTGTGTCTTGACATCTTTGTTTTATTTTTAAACATTCTTTATTTTCATTCACTTACATTGATCGCGCTTTTAATGCCACTCAATATAATACTGTAGTCTTTGATGCCACCATTGTCAAGTCTTTTAGTAGCACCGTTTAATAGTAGGTAGGTACTGAATTCCGTTATTTGTAAACAATTCACCATATGGATTTGTGTAACAACGATACATGTTCTAAATTTAAAAATGTAATTTAACTATTAACGTATAGACCTGGACTGCGCCATAACCTCACAAAATTGACCACTCTCTAGAAAGAGGCAACGCTACTTTGTGGACAATACTTGTCAAAGAGACAGGGCCGCAAGAGTTTTAATCTCTTTCACGCTTTGAAGTTAATATTTACTTTTTAAATTAAAAGGATGACGCGGTCCAGGTCTTTACGTCAGGTCTATACGTCTTTAACTACAATATGTAGGTACGTTTATCACTTGTCTGGTTTCCATAGTACCACCTCTGTATAGTTTGGGATCAGATAGCATTGTGTGAGTTGTCCCAAGATGTTATAGATATTATTATGGCGCAGACCAGGTCTATACGTCATTCAATGCAACAAGAATAGGTACCAACAACGGCCATTTGTCTTAACCCTATACTTGGCAAGCTTTTTAAATGTATATAATCGCTGTATTTTTCATATATAATGGATATGTTAGGTATTAAAAACATGTAAAAAATACAAAAAAAAATTTAAATATTGTATTTTTGGAAATAAAGCATGTGTATTTAAATGCACATTGCCAGCTTCGACGAGTTAACACCGTTGAAAAGGCGTGTGCACTAAAATATACATTGCCATGTTCAGGAAAAAAATAAAATAGGTTTTAAAATAATGAAATTTTTGTTAAATACATCAAAAATAAGCAATAAAGACACCAAAATAATCAGTTTTGATCAAATATGTGAGTTTTGAATCTGAATGTACTAAATTATAAAAAAAAAACAACTAAAATGTACTATGAAAGTTGTAATAGATAGTAGTTTACCATAATTAAGGCATTTAATACTTAATAGGTAAATGTTATCAATAATGAAATCAATAATCAGACATATCAATAATTAAATTTGATCTTTTAGATCAAACAACATTGTGATACTATAATATCACCTAAACAATTGGTTTGGTTTAGTAAAATTATTAACCTGACTTTGTGTGATAATCATAAAAACAATTACGACCTTCTACCGCACAAAGCCGAACTTTGCATTTTACACACATGAATTTAGTTTGACTTTTTATACAATTTTTGCATCTGCCTTTATTTGTAAATGATGGCAAGTGCCCAATTTGATCAAATCGGCCATAATAAGATGTTTGAGGTGTAACAAAATGCGAACCTCTGGATGTATTAGAAATCTCCTTAGCTCTTTGAAAGGTGATGAGATCATTACTAATGGCATATCGAAAATCTTTCAGTTTCGCAGCTTCTTCGACCAATAGTCAGTGTAAGCAGGCATGTTAACTAGGCCCATCAATAAGTGAATTGCAATGAAATCTCTAATTTCATCCGTTGTAACTTTCAGTGTTGTACTGTTGTTGTTGTTTGTTTCCTGAACCATTCATTCTATAAGGTCGTCATCAAAAAACATTCGGAAGTATTCTAATGGTGACTTAGATTGTAGTGACACTGACGGTGAAAACGTTTTATCTTGAATATATGCTCTACCCGCAAATGTATTCTTGCAAACCCATTTCGTGTCTATTCGCTTCACAAGCACAAGTTTCTTTTTGACAACAACAGCTGTAGCTTTTTTCCTTGATCGAGTAGCACTAGATGGAGATGCAGTGCTAGAATTACTTGGACCAGCAATCGGTGAAAATTGCGGTAAGTTAAACGATGGTTCAGATATAATGTTTTTATCTGACACAGCTAGAATAGTAACAGAAGGTAATATGGATGGTGAATCTGGACCAGAGTTAGATATGGTAGGTAATTGATGATCCGAATTAATATCTAAGTCAATCCTTGAACTTGTTATACCTACAAGTAGTATTTTCATCACTGTCAGATAGTAAATTAGGGTTTTCAAATGAAGATCCCAATGATGGTGGGTCTGAAGATTCGTCAGAATCTTCAACAATCCTGTTTCCCACCAATTCGCGCGCATAATCAAGTTCATCTTCCGAAGAACCACTTTTCTCTATGTCGGAACCAATACCAGACTTAGGTACCAATGCCAAAATTTTCGAAGTTATTGTAGCAGGCTATAACAATAAAGAAATATAAATAAATCATCAATAAGTAATAATTTAATTGAAATTCATAATATTATTTTGAATCAATGTTAATGTCTTCTGAACTGGCAATGTATCTACAAATGCACACAACCAAATGCGGGTAAATATGTTATCAATTTGGCAATGTGCATTTAAAGGTACATACAAAATAACACGAATATTGGACCAAGTAAACTAATTCAAATTGACAAAATCTATAATTCATTGACAAAACTGTATATTTAGGTACTATTTTTATCCCTTCTTTTTTCTTTTTTTATGTAAAAAAATAGGATTTCAATCGATTCTTACCTTGTATGCAGTAGACGCACGCGCACGCTCCGTCGTCTTGCGACCTACTGACTATATCAAGTGTTGCCAGTGCTCAGTAATATTTTTAATGTTCAATACAAGCATTCACTTGGTGAATGTAGGAAAAAAAAATGAAAAAGTAAACTTATTTTCGCGTCGAGATTTTTTTTTAAAAAGTGTGCATTTAAATGCACATCGTCAAGTATAGGGTTAAGTGTCAAAAGAGTTCTTAAGACGGTAATTCGATTCGGCATTTGAAATTGCTGTCACTTTGTACTTGGTAGCTAGTCTAGCGTTAGTACTACCCCTGCCAGAACTACATACATTTATTATAAAACCTTTTCTGTGTTGTTCAGGAGCGGCTGGGCAGCGGCGGGCTGGGTCTCGGCGGAGGCGGTTTCCGCGGAGGCGCGCAGCCCTCGCTGGCAGACTTCCAGCCGCCGTACTTCCCGCCCCCCTTCGCCCCAGCGCCGCATCCTGCCAGCCCTCATCATCAACAACAGGTAACCTAGGATTTCTAAGACCCTTCTGCCCTAGACAAGTGCAAAACCGCGAATATTGAAAAGTAGCTGAAGATCATTCCATTCGATAGTTATTCTATTCGATTAGCGTTTATGCTAGTTGTCTAGAGGGGCTGGTTCGGAGATAACACAAAGACTCTCCTAACACCTGAATCCCTGACGCTGAGTCAATAAGATCACCTTACGACGATGGTTATAAACAGATCTTTATTATTGGGTACTAAAATTCAAAATGGACTTGATTTCCGACCAGGCTGGTCTTCAAAGCTTTTTAAGCTATTGCATAGCTTTTATCCCGGACTTTGAGCGCGGCGACCGAATCAAGAAATTCCGTAACGAAAATAAAACCTAACACCCCCCACTCCGCCTACCATGTAGCTCGGCCGAGCGTTTGCTTAACGTATATGTATATGGTACGACTGTACTAAGCTAGCACGGATCGAGACGAGCTGCTCCGAAATTTAATGAAAAGAAAAAAAATACTGCATAAATAAAAAATAAAGAAATAATTATAATTACATAAGTTGATAAAAAATGCTTTACGGCGCTTTTATTTCACGCAAATTTTAACATTATGTATCCTACAGCAGAGTCATGGCATGGAGTATGGAGGCGGTGGAGGCGGCGGTGCGGAGTACGCGCAGCACTACGCCCCGCAGCAGCTGCTGCCGCGGCACCACACGCACCACGAGCCGCACGCGCACCTGCGACACCACCGCGACCACCACGACGCGATACATGCGCACCATGTAAGTACTAAAGACCCTGTATCATATCGCCAGAGTACACGCAATTTATTTTACTTTATTTCGTTTTTTTCTTATAAATTACATTTTTAAATATATATATATATAAAATACATTTAAGTATGTAAAAAAATAGTGTGCCACCGGCATCGGGTACAGGAACCAAGCTACCGGTGGTTACGGCCCCAGACAAAGGAACCTCCTCACAATGCGAGCCCCGTGTCCAGAAGTACTGCCTTATTATTATTATTATTAAAATGTGTGCAAATTCTGTGATTCCGAGCCGAGTGCAGTTACATCGGCTCCACACGTTGGCCCAACGTCAGTCCAACATGTGGATCTAAAGTAACGCTCGTTTGGCGCCAACGCTATTTTCTAGATCCACACGTTGGACGAGTGGCGTCGGTACTGGCGTTGGAATGTGTGGAATCGCCGGTAAAGTGTACATAAATACTTGACTGTCAAGTATTCAGTGTCAACTCTCGACACTGTCAAAAATTGGTTGGAAAATCGGCTAGGTTGCCAAACAAAATACAAATTACAAAAATAATACAATATACCCTATGATATATTGGAGTAAACTGCTAAAGAACTGATCGGGCGGATTTCTGATTCTAAAATGTCACATGTTTCTTCCAGCTGTCTAAAATTTTGATAACGTTTGGTGTAGATTTAACTCAAATTCTGGGGAGCAATATAGAATACTTTTAATTCTCTCTTAGCGATAACGATATCGACGCGGATGGAACCTCAGACAAAGATGGCCTCTTCCTCTCTTGATGGAACACAGAAATGCTTAGCGATAATTAAGACAGTACATACGTAAATAGCAGGTCTACCCAAGCCTCGAAATCAATAAATAGTAAAAGCCTCGTGATCAATAAATAGTAAAAAACTCCGAAAGCAAACTTCCTGATAAGCTTTGAATCGAAAATCGAAGTTTCTTATTTTACAAAGACTTTTCTTCTTTTCCCAAAAGCACATGAGGTTTAAATCCATAAACAATAGATTGGCTTGATGTTGCTCACTAGCAACTGGGATCATGGGCGAATTCAGGATTTGATTTTCACGCACGAGAGACAAATCGCTGAGAAACACAAGGCTAATAAAATACAGTACACAAAACAACTGTCTGCCCCCCCCCCCCCCCCAGTTGTTTTGTGGCAATGGCATGTGCCCCTGTACCCTCCCCCTGGATACGCCATTATATGGGATGTGAAAATCAAAATCAAGCTCTTGACTGCCTCGGTGATGTGGTAGGAGTGTGTACGACTACTGCTCAAGAAAGATTTTAAAAACAAAAAAAAGGTGTAAATAAAGTAAACACTCTACTTGATTTAGATTTTCACAAGCCTTTTGTGGAGCTTTCTACCTTTAAATATTATTTGCGAACAGGAATTACATATACATGTAGACTCGACTTGTCATAAGTGTTACTACACATATACTCCTACTATATTGTACCCACTAAGGCTGATTTTAGTTTATGTCATGTTTCAACTTTTTGATAATATAATTTGCATCAGTCCTTTAACATGGTGTATAGTATATTAGTCGCGGCACCTTACCCCCATATCAAGGCTATAAATATTCAAACATTGTAAAATTGACAATTTGAAAAGAGTGTATTAGATATATTTCGGGACTTAATCGCGTGAACTTAATCGGTTGACCCGTGACCACGATCGGTGCAATTCGGGTAAATAAAAGGTTCGTACCTTTAAATGATTCACGCGATAAAGTCCTGAAATATATCTAATATGTATAAAAATCGCGAAAGATTAAAAACAATAATTGAAAAGAGTGGCCGCGAGTTTTTATTGCTAGGCTCTTTTCTCTGGCTTTACCTATTGTTTGGGAACTTGGCATTACATGTACATGTAGAATCCCGACGTATCACAAGTGTTGTTTTGCATCCTAAGTAAATAAAGATTTTTTTATTATTAATATTTATTACAACATTGCATCAAAGGCAAATCCCGCAGTTATTCCCCATAATCCCCCAACAGTCAACTATTCGCTCCCCACGCACCCTCTTGAAAGAATCCCGACATAGTTTGTTACCCTCTGTAAAATGATTATGATATTAATTTCCGATACAACATCGTAGGATACGAGTTATGTCTATTACATTAACTAATATTGTCTATAACTCTTGCTATATCCAGCCCTACGTTTTAGTACTCGTAGATAGTACTTTAATTTTTTTTTTATCAAAATTCTTTATTCACTTGGGATGTAAAACAACACTTGTGATACGTCGGGATTCTACATGTACATGTAATGCCAAGTTCGCAAACAATAGGTAAAGCCAGAGAAAAGAACCTGGCAATAAAAACTCGCGGCCACTCTTTACAAATTTTACAATGTTTGAATGTTTACGTGTATGTGTTTTGTTTAAAACTTGTTATGTCTCAATTCGGATCAGTAGTTTTAGATTACCGCGTTAAAACAAACTCTTCAGCTTTATAATATTAGTATAGATTGGGTAATAGCTTTTTCCTGCGGCTCCACCCGAATTATGTTTGATTTTTACTTGCTATTAGTAAAATTTCACCAAATTGCAAGAAAGGACGGACAAGCCGTCCTTTCTTGCATGAAAGAGTAACAGATTAACAGACCCAAATTTTCGCATTTATAATAACTATGCCAAAATCTTTAGAAAAAGTCTGGCATTTTCCAATTCGTTAAGTAGATGTCTTCCCAAAATCAATCTTGATTTTACCATTATACCGCTACATTTCTAAAAGGTTTGATATGAAAAAAGAACATGTTGTTTTTTTCACCAAAACATCGAACAACAATATTTCAGCCAACAATGTGGTTTCGAACGAAACTCACTTTAGTAGATTAGCCGTCATAATGTTCCGGTTCTCTAGAGTGGGCCTTTTCATACAATGCATCGAGGTCGGGCCGGGAAGACTCGATGACATTAAAAGCGATTAAATGGCAATTTATGTGAAATTCTTACAAACATTTTTGATACACGTTTTACAGTCAGAAGATTACTTGGCTATACTTCTTTTTTTACCCGACTGCGCCAGATGAAAGGGTTTATAATTGGTGAAAATTCGTTGTGATTTTATCCTCAACATATTTAAACTTAAATTACGAATATTTGTATTAGTTGCTTTAACCTAGTATTTAGATATATAAGCTGCCTGCCCCGGCTTCGCACGGGTATAAGATACATTATTGCAAGTTTCGTAGCGATCTCTAATTTATATATACAATAAAATCTATCTCGGGGAGTAAAATAGCCTATGTTACTCCCCGATATATTTTTTTAAAGATAACCTGCAATGTGGGATTGCGGGTCCCACATTACTAGCAATCCTGTTAACCCCATAATGTAGGTTACTAATGGTGCAAGAATTTTTGAAATCGGTCCAGGAGTTTTTAAGTTTAATTGTTACATACAGAAAGATATCAAGATAAAATACATAGGATAAAAAGTAGCCTATGTCACCCGAGGATAGTGTAGCTTCCCAACGGTGATAGAATTTTTGAAATCCGTCCAGTAGTTTTTAAGTTTATTCGTTATATACGAAAATACAAAAATACAAATCTTTCCTTTTTATAATATTAGTATAAATATAGATAATAATAAATAAAGTATGTGATATTTTATGTCCAGTTATCGCACGGAGGCTTCAGCTACGGCGGCGGAGAGAGGCGCGCGGACTACGGCGCGCGGGAGCAGCATGAGCTCGCGTTACACCATGCGCTACATTCAGCGGAAGAAACACCGGTAAGGATACTCACGAATTCATATTTTCACTGCAACCTTTGTTTTCCCAAAGTATTCATCTTAAAAAAAAAATTTTAAAAAAAACTCCTTCTTATTGCGATAATAAATATTGTGAATTCACTAAATTATTCACTTTCTCGGTACATCTAAGTAATATTCAGGAGCACGTTATACTAGGATAACACATAAAAAAATATTTTCATTATTTGATTTCTGACAAAATCACTGAAAATATCATATCTAAATTATGCAATTCCAGCAGCAACCGGTCCACCACACGCGGCAGAAACCCGAAGCAAACTTTAAAAAACAATTTACTTTTCTGAAAATTTGCTTCGATTTCTTGAGTAGAAAATATAAATAGCATAAATACCTACCTATAACACTTCAATTTTAATCACAGAAATTCTTTCCAAAAATATAACATATTATGAGCTTGTAAGTATCCTTCACGGTCACATTATTGGTGCCGAAGTATATCAGAATGCCAATTAGGTATTTTTATTTAAAATCCAACGGTCCGTCGCCGATATTTTGATAGACGTCCAATATCTTCGAAATATGTGCGCTCAGAAAGAATTTAATAACAAGTGTATTAAATTAAAATGCTTCACCAATAGCAGGGAATATCTCAATTTCTGAAACCTTCCTTTTTGCTAGTATTATGAGAATAATATAACATGGTTAGTAATTGTTAGTGGATTTTAGCTTATGAGGTATCGTTAGATTCGCCTTATTTGTGAGAGTGACACTGGGTACTTTAAAATTAAAAAAAAACAAATAGCGTAATTTTGGCGCCAATATGTATACTTCAAGAAAAAAAATTAAGTTTAACAGGATTTTTTAATGTCTCGAACTGCATGATATTAAATGTGAAGGGTATCTTGCTTCCGTCTATTTTCAGAAGGGTTTTTATTTTTTTATTGAGAAAAATAACATTTTCATTTTCAGAAATAGGGGTAGGCTAGGAGTAAATGTAGGTACTAGGCATGTGTGTGTCACAGGCCGTGATACACAACTAACGGACACTAAGTACACTCAAACTCGTAACAATTCAAGCATTTCTACATTACAAAGTTTAGTCCCGTGTGGAATTCGTATCCACAATGTCTATACGAACTAGTCGGATGCTCTCCCATTGCGCTACCAGATTTCGATTTAATTTACAAATTGGTACCTAATTTTCTTTTTAATATATTTTTTTCTTTTTAGAATGCCGGTATGGACGACACAACGGGTTTCATGACTGATCTTCCTCTATTAAAAAGTAAGTAACTTAACTACTCATTTATAAAAAAATAAAAAAAATCGTTGCCAACAATCGAACTACATGTATTTTTAACAACTTTCGCTGCATGTGGTATGGCAATTTAGCTCAAAGATTGACTGTATCTAGACTCCTTTGCCTATAAAAAAAGTAGCTGTCAATTTTAAAAAGATTAAAAAGTTTTTGATAGTGTGGCCAATTTAAATAATTATGGAACATTTGATGGAAATTAACCGAGTACTAGGAGAGCTAAACGATATTATATGAGTTTTTGTTGGCATATTGATGGAGTATATGTAATAATGATTAAGTATAGTCACTGTATGGTCAGCAAATGAATTAGGGTTTTTTTAACTACTGTTCCACTTGCGAACGTAAAGGCAACCACGCACTTTCAAACTAGCTGGAAATGTGTGGAGTATTTTATTTAGATTAAAAATGCCTAGGTCGTCATCAATTGTATTGGTATCTATCCCACCTGTTTGCAAGTTTCATGTTTAAAACTTTATATTTATCACCTGGTATGCATTTAAATAAAAATACATATTTACATAGTCATAACTTGGAGATTACGATAAACACCTTGTTATTGTCGTAAAATAAATAACTTAATCTATATCCCATTGCAAGTTTTTGCGTGTCACAATTAAGTTGATAAAATATAATTTAAATTTAAATAACTACTTGTACTGCTATAAGACGCCAAAGTAACACGTTATGCACTCTAAATCCTCAATTTATTATCATTATCTCAAGATTATAAGACGAAATTCGTTTAATTTGTTGACGGTACAGTATGTAATTTGAATCACACGAACATAAAATAAGTACATATTATTAACATATCAACCATTTTTATTGTTATATAGAGATGACCTGTTACAGATAAAACTGTAATTAGACTTCATACAACGCTTATCGGATGAGTGTATCGGTTTTTCTAAGTAGATTGTAAAAAATCCATCTCATTCAAAAAACAAATGAATCAATATCAAATAAATAAAAGTAACGATCAATCATTCGATTTTTGAATAGGTAGCGTATTCCGTTCGGAAATGAGTCTTTGATTCAACAAGGTTTATGTAGTTGTCTATGGAATCATGTTGTTTGAATAAAAAGTACTGTTACACGGTCAATGTTTGTATTTAAATAGTTTAGAATATCAGAAGTCAATAGATCTATAAGTATTGTTATGTTACAGTTGCAAATGAGGCTATTACAATACATCAAGATAGTAAGTCAATGGATTCCGCACTTTGATTAAGTACTTTTCCGGACCGGAAGTTTAATGTCAGAAATCGCAAAAACTTGGTACATTAAAAAAAAGTCCTGACTCATTCATACACACATTGACGCCTAATTCAAATTCTCGAACACTGCTGATTTATTTTACAGCGAAGTTTTCATTGTGCTGGTCAGGCCGGGACATAGATATGGTAGACAAACTTAAGACGAGCGAAGCTGTGAGAAATAACTAGTTGTGTATGAATTCCATACATTAAAAAGTCGTTGTTAAAAACTTTTTATTCCAAATATATTAATATTTAGTAGTCACAAATACTTAGCGAAAGAAAATAATTGGCCCCTAATATTGTGCACCTTTATTTTTTAATATAAAAAGCCGGAGTGTTAAATAGCCAGTATGGTGCAAAGTTAATGACATAGTAATGTTTATTGTATTAGGGTTGCCATAGTAAAATATTACAATTTGAATGGAGATCATGCTGTGCCTATGTTTGGGGCGTGGCAATGATTGTTAGGCGGCTATTGTTGATATTTGAAGCTGGGGATTTTGTAATCATACTCTATTTTTTAGCCAACTGTCTTAAAACGAGGGTTATGTTTTTCGAGCATACTATACAATGTGTAACAGAAAGGTCATATTCAAGGGTTGGTATGTGACCATGATACTGAGTGCACATACCTCATTTTATCAAAATCGGAATACACTAAAAAAATATTTATTATTTTTTCATTCGTTTATTTACAAGTGAAAAAGTTATTAATTAAAAAAAGTATGACTTAAAAAGTTCTATGCCATAATAATCCAATCGTATTTTGTACCAGAGGAGGTATAATTCTTATGCCATACGCCTTTCACTACTGAATTTTGACAAAATAATATGCTATAACTATGTAATAATAATGCAACCAGCTATGTCACCATGGCAGGTGCAATATTGATAACATACCCTATCCGCTGCTGAAATTAGACCACACCTTTCTGTTGCACCCTGTATTATGTCAGTATGCATGTCTGTTTCTTCGGTTCAATTTGTAGCCGAAACGGCTTGATCGATTTTAACTTATGAGGTCTTATTAGGTTTGTCTTGATTGTAGCACTAGGTTCCATAAAAAATATAAGTCTAGTTTGGTTTTATGTTGATTTTTTAGGTTCAATTATTTACAGTTGACTAAAAAACTTAGCACTTATATAGGAGCTACTTAATCACACCTAAATAATTAAAAAATATTATAATTTAAACGTGTTGTAAAAAATAAGAATATTAAGTATTAGAAATAATTTCGGCCACAACCGATACCAGCAATTAATGTATCATCGTAATGTAAAAGTAAATTAGCATACATGTAACATATTATTTAATATATAATCCAAATACAATTTCCTGTAATCGATCTAAATACAGGATGTAATCGATATGTTGGCAACACTGCCACCCACTGAGGAACTCCAGTTGTACTTGTAGTTGTTTGTTTATTAACTAAGTGTCTGGTCTCTAAACCATGATTGGAGAAAGTGGCAGTAAGAAAGACGACTTACATAGTACTAAATACTGATTTATTGTACTATTCCATTAAAATAGGTATATTTTTTGCAAGTGACTACGAAACATTAATTGTACCTAAGTTGAATACTTTGTGCACCAAGTCACTTGCTTGATTTCGCAATTCTATCCCTGTGAATATTATTTATAAATTTAAAAATGTTCCACTCAATCCAATGTCCACTTTTTTTTAGAAGACTCCCGCAGTAGCCTACAAGCTCTGTGTCTCGGAGGACTTTACAAACATACAAGTCACGGATACAAAGTACACCCCGACTCGGAACAACAATTTGTCCCGTGTGGGAATCGAACACCGCGCCACAGAGGCAGTCATTGTATATGGCATACCTACATAGGAAAGACATGTTCGGCAAATGATTATTCGCATTGATCTTGCTAATAACAAACGTGCGCGGAGGCATAACCAGTATTATTTTTTTGGTGATAGTCAATCCAGATGTGAATTGGATGCACTTGTCTCTTAATAGAAGTTGTTAAATCTTTGTGAAAAATTCTAAATTCTACCAATTACTATGATTACTATCGAAAGAAAAAAAAAACCCTTAGCAAAAAAAAGGCTTTTTGTTAAATGAAAATTCGAGAGTGTCGTGCCGTACGTAAGTTTATATCGGGAGGCGGGAGAGTTGAAACCTCCTATATCCACCGAACACCTATGTACCAACTCTCCTAAAGTGTCTAGTATCCGTTTCAACAAACAAGAGAGCCCGTAGTGAGAGAGAGTTGCTCTACAGAATCTCTAGCTTGACAAAGAAGGGATAGCGGAACATCATGTACTTACATAAACTTTATTTTTTTTCGTCTAGCAATGAAAGGCCGTGATGGCCTAGGAGGGACGGGCTCCTGCGCGCCAAACGACGTATTCTGCTCCGTTCCAGGGAGGCTCTCCCTCCTCTCCTCTACCAGCAAGTACAAAGTGACAGTCGCTGAAGTGCAGAGGAGACTGTCACCTCCGGAGTGCCTCAATGCGTCGTTACTCGGCGGTGTGTTAAGGAGGTAAGGATTTTTAGGTTAATTTTGGAATAAGGATGGTAACTGTAAATCAGAACAGTCAGTACCAACATTTTTTTTACTCCAGTAGAACAGTATTATATTAATACAGTAATAAACAAAGTTAAGGCTAATTAATTACTCTTACTCTTGATACGATTATATATTTAACTTATTCAATTTATTAAGTTCTTACCAGTTACCAAATAGGATGCAAACTCCTTCATAATACAAGTGGGCAAACTGTGAAGGCTTATTAAAAGCCACTATTAGATAGAAGACTTTGACGTATGACATTCGCGTAATGAGTTCTCATTACGCGACTATGATCAGCATCAATTTAAAATGCTACACCAGTAATGGATACCCTCATGTGTCCTCATGTCCTCTCCCCTATAGATCCTTATAGATCTTCGATTAATCGTAACATGTTAATTAAGTCAAGTTAACAACGCGTTTATTTATAGCTACAAGTAAGTTATCTTTTACAATCGCCGTTTTTTCTACTAAACACAACTTTATTACCACTTTACAACATATAAGTAAAATTGACATTTTAATTCATTCTAGTATCATGACAACAAGAATAAATTAAAAATAACACTTAACAGGTGCGCGTTTTACAACAAGTTAATTAAAAATAATAATTACTGATTGTATGCATAATCAATATTACAATTACAAGACAAATTTAGTCGCAAGCAACCGCCATTTTGTATTTAGTCCGCGCCATAATTTCCCGCGGTTATTTATAACATTTTTTGCTAGCAACACTGTGTGTTCTGCGGCTACGGTAAAGACATGTTTGACGTCTAAGATCCGATCATTTTGGTTAGCGGTTAAGTCTGTTGAGTGTAAGTATTTAGGGTACCATTCATTATTCAACTTATGCGTTGTATGACTCAGAAGCCCGCGAGGATTGGGCAAAGAGTCCAAAGAGGTTTCATTATTTATGAAAAGATTAAAAGCATACCAAGAATGAAAAGTATAGGAGTTGTGAAAATGGCGGCAAACAGAACTGTCATCATTTACCTATAACATGGAAAAATTATGAAATACATGCAAAGTCGCAAGAAAAAAGGGGAAAAGATTTTATGCGACGACTATCAAATGCTTGAAACTGGCAGAAATTTGATGAAAAATCAGCAAGATTGCTATGAAATTAAAAATAAAAAGAAGAAGGTGGTATAGGAATTGAGAATCACGAGAATTTAACGACAACTTACGGCTAATCTATTAATATATTTCAAATTGTTAGCAAGAAACTTGTCAAGCCAATCCATAATTAAATTCCTATGTTTAATATTTAACATGCTACCATTTGTCGTCATAACATTACCATAGATTAAATTATACTAAACGGTCAAGATAATCAACCGCAGTGTAAAAAGACTATGTAATTGATTTTGAAGCAATTATTATACTAAACAAGCTTTTCACTACGGCTTCGCCTGCATACGCATACCTGCTACATATAAAAATGTCAAATTATATATTATTACTAACTGAGCCACGCAACTTCCACTGCGTCATTTTTTTCTCGTAATTAAAAAAATATAAAATAGCTTACGACCTATTTTCACATCTACCAAATATACACAAAAAAAAAACATTAAAACCGATCCGTTTTTTGTATAAAATGTGGTACAAAAGATAGTAAAAAATGTTTATAATTTAAATAACATACCTACACATTCTGTCGTTAATGTAACGGCATGCTAAATATTAATTTTCCATTTGTGAAATATATCGCAGGCATTATTTACTTAAACTATTTAAAATAAATAGTTTAGGATTATATTATACTAGCCACCTGCGTAACTTCGTCTGCATACATTTTCCCCGTTTTTGCAACATAGCCTACCTCGATAAATTGGCTATCCAACAGTAAAATAATTTTTCAATTCGAACCAGTAGTTCCTGAGATTATTGCGTTCAAACAAACAAACAAACTCTTCAGCTTTATAAAATTAGTATAGATTACTTTAATTATACATAATTATATTTTAATATATCCATTTACACATAAATGATCATACATTTCAATTCTCATTCATGCTATAATGTGTTAAAAAAACATTCATCTCTTGTTTTCCGCCATTTTACAATGTTTACGAATCCCTTCTTTTATTTATTGTTGAGTTGATGGCAAAACAATTTTTGAGTCAATAATTTATTTTACACTTAACGCACTAACTGCTCAAAATCTCGGTCCTACAAATTTTGCTCGTATTTCTACCTGGCTAACTAGTAACCTATAAAATTATAGACTAAATTATTGAGTTTAGTGCTACACAGAATAATATACAGAGACAAAAATATTTTTTTATTTCCTAAATACCGTGTAAATAACTATACGAAAAAAAGCAAATTAGCTGTAGGTACAAACGAACAGTTGAATTTTGTTCTTGTGTTTAGTTACGGGACCCGAAGTAAACAGCAAAATTATCTTCCCCAACGGGCTTTTTGCACCAAGCGGTTGTAGCTTCAGTACAGTGTTCCTTTGTATGCTTATTGAGTATAATTACCAGCTATTACCTCCAGATATTTCATTGTGATCGTGTATTTTTCAAAACAAACCGTTGACTTAAACTGTTAAGTTTTTACCACCTGTTCCACGTAACCAGTAATGTTGCAATGCCAAAAAATGTTAGAGACGGGTAAAATTAGACGTTGCGGTTAAATAAAAAAATAGAAAAACCACAAAGCATGTTGGTTTAAGGGCAAAAAAAGCTAATATATTAGGAACTATTAATTGATCAGTTGGAAATGTTACAGGCAGTATCTAAGTATAGTTAGCAAAATAAAGTTACTCTACACATTTTCTCTAAGAAAATGTGTAGAGTAACTTTAGTTTGCTAACTTTGATGGCAGGCGAACTCACGATCCCTGGCTCAGGCAATCAGGGTCTTTAACCACAAGACCAGCAGACCACACGATTAACATCATTTTTTTTAAGACTTCAGTTACGAAAATACGATTAACGTTACTATACCTAAGTACATAAATATTTTTTTCTACCAGTAGGTAATCAACCCATATAATGTCCCAGTCCCACTGCTGGGCACAGGTCCCCAGTAGAACCTACTTATTATTAATCCCGGGGTACTACTACACCTAATAAGTATTAATTTGACTAAATTCAAACTCTATTGAGTACCAAAAGCTAGTGAGTTTCAGTAAAAAACTTACTGGTCATCATGATATAGGTAATAAAAAATCCAATTATTCTACAAAAGGAAGCGGTAATGACTATCTGTCCAACTTATGAGGTTATTTAAGCATATCCTAGTTTGTACGTGGTTCGTGTAATGTGAGGATTTTAATTTAGGGAGTAATTGGAGTATATCACCAAATTGATTGACCTGTTGGTCTACTGGTTAGTGACGTGGTTCATTCCCCACCCAGGATAAAACTTTGTGTGATGAGTACAATGGTTTAATCTGTGTCTGGGTGTAATTTATCTATAGAGGCTTCTAAACGGGCCATTTTTTACGGCAATCGGTGGCGACACTATTGGCAAATAATTGCTTGGCCAATAATGGCAATATGTCTACAATTGTATGGCACATGATCTAGTCTCCTAAACGGGCTACACAACCCGACAACAATAAAATAGAGGGCGACTGAAACAACAATAAAATTGGCCGGGCAACATTGCGGAAAGTAGATCGCTCAGCGATCGTCCGGCAACCATCAAATCAATATTGGAGAGTACTGCCATGTTGCCGGCCACAGCATTGCCGCCATAAATTGCCGTAAAAAATGGCCCGTTTCGACGCCCCTTATAATATGTATGTATATTTATCAGTCGTCTGGTTAGGCGGTAGCCTAATGGCTAAGGCATCAGTCTCGCAATCGTGAGGTCGCGGAACAAATCCTACCCATTAAACTACAGACGTGAACCCACTCCTAACACAAGTCTTTGAGCTTAGTTGGAGGGGTTAACAAGATCGCTAGTAATATGGCACCCAATCCTACATTGCTAGTTATTTTTTATACAAAATAAAGGCATAGGCTTTGCCTAGTTTGGGATCAGATGCCATTGGAAGAGTTGTCTCAAGATATTAATAATGACGTGATAACGTCTTATAAATCCATGACCGACGATGATGTTCCGGTGACGTCAAAAAGTGTGACTTACTGATTGGCTGAAGTACTTATTGTGGCAGTCAACTAAAGTCGTCATTACAATGTCATCAATGTTTTGGCGATTGCAGCGACATGCGATACAATTGTATATTTAAAAAACAAACAAGTTGTCACAGGCATGCTTGTTTATTCGAGTCATCAATGTTTTTAAAGGACATTATCACGTAAAATTGTCGTTCGTAAACCGACTTTGCAGACAACCATTATTTTTAATATAATTTAGTTACTTCAACAATTTTAAACCTGTGGACCTTTTTTCGTCTATGGTAACACTCATAGACAAAATATAACTTTTTCGATCGTATCGAGAGTACCTACAGAAGGTAAGCTTCTGCTCAAGCAACTACTACTGACTACTGGGACCACTATGTTCGGTAGATTCCGTGTCCGGAAGCGATCTCCATCTGTCTGTTGCTTTAAGGGCACTGTTTGAAGAATACTTTTTGTACTCTCCTATTTTGTGCCAAGCATGAAGTTTTCTTTAGATGAGAGAGATAGGTAGACGTCCAGAGTCAAATATGTGCAGGACTTTTAAATACATTTTTTTTATTATAAACTGAGCCAAGAGAATAGAGCTAAGACTTTTCTTTCGTTTTTAGGCCGATTTTTCATTTTCAATTCTACTAAGTATATTAAAAAATATCCATAATAATCAACTCACCAGCCAGTTAGCTTAATATTTGTAAACAATTTAATGTGACATTTTTCTCGTCATAACCACGTCTATTACTAGTGAAGCGACGCTTGTCTTTTGGGTTCCCGTTGTAAATCGTAAGTGTAGGTATATTGTCACAAAATACCGAAATTACAGAAGGTAAGCTTCATACGTACTTAACTCAAGCAACGCAAGCCTGCTCTACGACTATTTCGATTTTCTGCAAATCCAACCAAGAGTGAGTCGTTCACCCCGGTTGCATTTGAATCCTCCATTGACGTATAGACCTGGACCACGCCATTTCTTTCAATTAAAAAGTAAATATTGACTGCAAAGTGGGAAAGAGAGAAAAGGTCGTGCGGCCTTTGACATGTATTGTCCACAAAGTAGCGTTGTCTCTTTGTAGAGAGTGGTCAATTTTGTGAGGTTACGGCGTAGTCCTGGTCTCTACGTCAGTGGACTACTCCGGGCGCTCCGCACAGTCGCTCGCACGACAGAGGGATGCAAATTAGGAGCCCTAGGCGCGGATCCAGAACTTTATTCTAGGGGCATTGAACTCAATCGGCCAAGTGTAAGCCGCTCGCTTGACGGGGGAGATGCGTTTGATTCAACACCAGTACATCATCCACCACCACCGAGGGGAAGGCAGGCCTGCCTAAACACTCCAATCCAGTGTCAAAATTCTCAAATTTCCCCAAAAATTTTGATTCAGTCAAGTCTGGGGTTGATTGTAGACCTTCCTCGTCTTCTCTTGCCCTCTATTTTCCAATCCAATACTGCTTTAAAGAAGTGGTAGTAGGTAGTCGTGTCGTATCCGTTTCCCCTTCTTTATTGATTTCTCGAGTGTACCTATTTGTGTGAAGCCTTTCTTCTGTACTCTAGGTTTTATATAGTACCTATTGCACTATAAATTTATATCATATTATCGAATAATGACGGTACACGGCAGCTGCTTGTAGTTGTCTCGAATACTTCAAATTCTCCGTACGGCGTCTCCTTACACGGTAATTATAGGTTTATTAAATAAATTTACGTTGTGCGACCGACGACAAACGAGAATGGGAACTTGTTACAACAATGTTGTTTTTGCACGTAATTTTATTTAAAAAGTTAATAAATATGTAGGTACATAATCGCAGTTTTCACCAATAACAAGGTATACTTTGTAAAGTGAATGCCTATCAAGTACCGTAATTTTTGGCGGCAAAAATAATACGCATGATATAAAATAGTGTTTTGTCGATAAGACCGAATCTTTAAGCAATGATTACTTGACTAGATAAAGCGTATCTACTACCTATACTAGTATTTGATACTTATACTAGTATCTAACTAGTATAAGTATCAAATACTAGTATATATTCTTCTTACCTCTGTTTGAAACATAATACATACGGTAAAGCTATACCTACATTAGACGGCACGCATGTACCTACTGAATACTTTCTTTATAAATAGAAGAAGTGTGTGTCCATTTCAAAATAAAATCTAAACGAATTAATCACTCGTAAAAACTACTTATCCGACGCCTCTTTCCACAAAAGAATCGCTGTCAAAACATATCTATGCGGAGACGCCATTATTTCCAAATTCAAAAACATCATTGTGCCGTAAGTAGGAAAGCCGTTTTGATTTAATCAATCGCGTATTATTAATGGATCCGCCGCTTTACGATACGATAAATATTTTTTTATTATTTTTTATATCGATGCGGTAATTGGAGATGAAACGATCTCGCATTCATCGATACATGATCACATTTAATCGGTATTTCTTGGTGGTAAAAGGTGAAATATCGATTACTCAAACAGTAAATTCTTGTGTCAACTTTATTTGATGCCTCTAAGCAACCGCGGCAGACAGCTCATATGGGAAATCGGTCAAACGGTACCTTTTCTTCATATTTATCATACTTG
The DNA here is from genome assembly GCA_945859575.2 of Herminia tarsipennalis. Taxonomy (NCBI): domain Eukaryota; kingdom Metazoa; phylum Arthropoda; class Insecta; order Lepidoptera; family Erebidae; genus Herminia; species Herminia tarsipennalis. The sequence goes on along the minus strand of OX243849.2, from coordinate 14,331,980 downwards.
AATCAAAATCGTGATTGATAATCTTTATAATCGGAAACCCGAGTATTCGATACATTCGTATTGAGTACTCGATATTTGAATTTTTTATGACCATTAGTTCTCTTTCTAATCTGTCGATTCATTCGAATTAGTTTTCATTCATTCTAAATTCAAATTTCAAATTAATTCGTTCTATGGATCGTTAGCGCCACAAGCCACAAATGAACCTCAATTCTTTTGTTGTTAACTAAACGGACGTGTGAAAATATTTTACTTGACAAGGTTGAGGCGAGTTTAGAATCAGAATGTAGGTTGTTATAACATTATTCTATTAAGTTATGAGTCTATGAGCAGTGTGAACTCGCCATATAAAGATAATTGGGTGCTGAAAATGGCGTCAAAATTTTGATGAGTATGAGATTATACGTTAAATTGATGAAAACTTACAGTAATATAATATTTATAAGTTCATAAATATTGTGTGTAACTTTTTAAATTGTAAATAAAATACTGAAAAATCTGCTTCATAATCATAAAGTAGGGATTCTCACAATTAAAAAAAAAAAAACAATACACTTAAACCCAAATCTCACAATCGTCCAATTCACACCACGTGCTATTGTAAACCAAACCATTCCGAGGGACGGGACTGTTTATCCCTACCACAGGCTATCCTGTAGCCTATCTGGGAGAACAGTACTCAACCACATCACTATTGTAGTCTTTAAAATAGTACCATAAGCCTAACATAATTATGAACATTGTGTAAACCTACAATCTCATTTAAGTACCTAAATAAATATTTATTATATTATTATTATATAACTAAGACGAATCTAACGATAGCTCTCAAGCTATAATCCATCCAGCCGTTTAGGCTCTAGGGCGTGCCAAACAAATACATACATTATTTTGTAAAACATAAACCCCCTTCTTGCGAAACACCCTTCTTGCGCAGTTGGGATTTTTTTTTCCAAATTTTTATTATTAAAGCTATGAGTTTAGGTAAAAATAATTACCTAAATACCAATTTTTACTATTATTTTTTTTTAATTGGTATTTAGGCAGTTAAATTTTACCTGAACTCATCACTTTTGTTATGTACCCACGATCGATAGACGCACAATCTATAAAATTAAGTATTTTTTATTCTGGAAATCTCGTTTTTTATTCTATTTTTTGCTCTAACAATTTCTAAAGATTTTAATATGCACATTGTGAGTAGCTAATCGGGTGAAACCAATTGACTATTTTGTTTGAAAGAATGTAGCGTTTTATTTGTAAAATACTTTTCAATACTCGACGCTATATACAAGTAGTTAATAACGATTACTTGCAAATATTTTGTATGTGCATAATAAATATTTAAAAGTTATCAATTATGCTTTTAAATATCTGTAACTATGATTGATTGCGTTCGAGTGTTCAACCAACCGGACATGTTGCGTGCAATAAACAATTAAAATTTATAAATTAGCATACCTATCTAGAGTTTCATTGGAGCGTTTTACGCAATTATAATTATTTTCTTAGGAGAAATTATGATTCACTTTTGGTTGAGATACAGACGTCTGTTCTAACACAGGACACCACACGGGCCCAGTGCGTATTGATGGATTCTTAATATTCTTAATATTTATATCCATTTTCATAATTAAAGACCAATATTTGTACGCCAGTTAATGGTAAAATATGGCTAGCACCTTATATGTAACTACAACAACATTGTACACCCATATTTAAACAAATAAATGTTTCTTCTTCTTCTTCTTCTTCAAGAATATCTTAACAAATTCTTCCCATGCAAAGGGATTCGTATCTATTAAATATTCAAACGCAAACTAATATTAATTCCATCGAGGAATGGTTCGCATTCCTGGCCGCTCGCGAGGGGTGCTCCGAGACATGGTTACACAAAATGAAGCCTATCTCAATTCACTAAAACGCGGTTCCGATAAAATCATTGGGAAAATTGTCCAAATTTTTAAGATTATCGACAAATTTTATATCTTTTTTTTCGAAATGTTGGTATCATAAACTATGTCGGTCTTTATTACATTACAATAGATAAGATTTTATTTATATACGTTTGGCCTGTTGGTCTAGTGGCTAGTGACCATGACTGCTAAGCTGGAGGTCGTGGGTTCGATCCCCACCAAGGATAAAACTTTGTGTGATGAACATGATGGTTTATTCCGTGTCTGGGTGTATTTTATCTATAATATGTAAGTATTTAGAAATATATAAGTATGTGTATCAGTTGTCTAGTTTCCATAGTACAGTAGTAGTTGGGATCATATGACGTTGTGTGAGTAGTCCCAAGATATTATTATTTTTAATTAAAAAAAACAACTTCAGGGGTAGTGAACTAAGTGTTGTAAATTCAAGTTATGAACGCGTTCCATATTATCAACGCGTTCAATCACTTATGATTTTGACGTATATTTCTAAAACGCTTTAATAAAACTCTTACAATGAGCTAAAACCTACACTTACCTACTATTGCACACTCAAATAGGAAGGCCCATGAGTTTATTGGCAGCTTCTTCTCATGAGCTTTACACTTTGGAACTGCCGCCTACCTAGCTTCATTTTGTTCTTTGTTATAAACTAATCATAAAGTTGTTATTATTTTATTAGGTACTAGCTGTCCCGCGCAACTTCGTATGCGTAAATTTTCCCCGTTTTTGCAACATTTCTCGTCGCTACTCCGCTCCTATTAGTCGTAGCGCGATGTTATATAGCCTATAGCCTTCCTCGATAAATGGGCTATCCAACAAAAAAAAAATTCAAATCGGCTTGTAGTCCTGAGATTAGCGCCTTTAAACAAATAAACAAACTCTTCCGCTTTATAATATTAGTATAGATTTAAGTGTCTATCATTTTGTCGTTTTCAAATATTTCTTAAACCATAATCACTTGATTCGCTTGTGCTTCGAATGCATTTGTGTAGATGCTAAAAATTGTTTAAATCTGCCTACTTCACTAAGTTTTATTCAAATCATCAACAGCCTGTCAAAAATACAAAAACGCAATCAAACAGCATTAATTCCGATCAAATATGTAACGAACTTACATTCTTGAACTTTATTCAGAAACAACATCAAAGTTTATCGAAAACAATTTCGTTAACGAGCTTCAACATCTACTTCGATCAGTTAATACTGGTAGCCATTTTTAAAAATTAAACATCCGACGTTCCGACATACATTACATTCAGCCAAAGTTTTTTTTTTTACCGCCGAACTATTATAAATCATTCGATTACCAGCCCTATACCGTAGCATTAGAAAGAATAATAATTTGTTTCATCTAACGATGTTATTTCCTAACTACTTTCTATGCGTCAATCATGAATTCTGACGGTAATCGATCGGTTATCAGTAGCTCCATCTAGCGGTCGGTAGCAGCACTACTGACTGACATGGCGACCTCCCTGTCATGCTGAACAAAAGTGTATACTTTTCTTTTTTGTTTAAGTATAGTATTATATTATGTGTGCCGTAAGATGAGTGTCTGTATTTCGTGAGCAGGAAGCAATTATTACAACAAAACAAATACATGGATAAAACAAATAGACTCCATTTTAAAATGTAGCTATTTAATGTAACACTAAGATTGAGTCATTTAGATCCGACTTTTAAAAATATATTAACTCTGCTTGATAGTATATCAGCATAATTAGGACTACGGACGTTTAATAACTTTTTAAATTGTTCTTAATTACTGAGACTGAAATTAATCTTTTTTTCAGAGCAAAGAGTAAAAATGGCGGCAGATTACTCCGGGAAAAATTGGAAAAGATTGGGTTAAACTTACCTGCCGGGAGACGGAAAGCTGCTAATGTTACACTGCTGACCTCTTTAGTAGAAGGTATGTAGACGGTAGCCTAACCTTTTTTCCGAATACCTCTATAATTACAGGCGTGGATCATTTCATGTATTCCTATACCTATCATCTGCTCACTTAGTAAAATGTCCAACTACCAGCTACCAGCACTACTAGAACTATCCGACCCTGACATTGACCAACGAGACGATGAGCTCGTTCACCGTTCCCCGTTCACATATATTCAGGCGCGGAACCAGCCCACAAAGTTACGGGCACGTAGCCGAAAGCCGAAAATTTTGATGAATCGTTTATAGCTTGAAAACGTATTGCACTCGTATGTAGGTACCTAATGCCACCCCCCCCTCCCCCCCTCCAGAATATGCTCCTGGATCCGCGCCTGTGGGTAGGTATATTCGCATAGGTGTCATAGGGCAACCTACCTACTAATTTTGTTATTAGCTTTTTGAACAATGAGGTAGGTATTATGAATTATCTTAATGAATGTCGAAGAACGTGAGTTGTAATAACTTAAGACGTATAGGTAGGTATATAACGTAGGTATATTAACGTAACTAAGTAGGTACCTAATAAAAAAATACCTACATAAGACCCAGTAGTTATTTGTGCAGTATAAGTGTACAGTATAAATATACCTACTTGATTGTTTTTAAACTTTCGCGATTTTTATACATATTAGGTGTATATTTCGGGACTTAATCGCGTGAATTATTTAAAGGTTCGTACCTTTAAATAATTCACGCGACTAAGTCTCGAAATATATCTAATATTGGTATCCAATAGAATAGAGATATATCCTACTTGATACTGGCAGAAATCATCTGAGAAATCTGCTAGATTCTATTAGTACAAAAAAACGCCACTAAATGATTATTTAGTTATCCGTTACCTACCTAATGAAATACAAAAATGATATGTGTACAACGTCTAACGACGTTGTTCACACGTCATTTTTGTATCATGTTTTAAACTCCCAATAATTATTTTAAAGTCCAGTAATAATTTAGGTACCGTTTCGATTTATGCACTGAGCGAATTACTGTGATTAGTCGACGATTACTGAGGAGCACATATCCGTCAATCATACCTTCATTTATCTTCAGGTAGTTAGGTTTGATTTATGGGACAAAATTTAAATTACACCTCTGTCCCTCCTCTGTCCAGTGACAGTTATGGTCAACATATTTTTTAACCAAGCAAATTGCGTCTCATATCAAATCAATTAGATAATCAATCTTGAAAAATAGTAATGGAAAAATCAACTCTGGCTTTTGTCAAGAATCGATTCTTTACTAAAATAAAAATAAGCTTCTATCGATACCTAGAATCTAACCATAATAAAGCCGAAATGGATGTAAAATGTTTATTAACAGCAACTTTTTTCAATGGTTGATAAGCAACTACTTTTTTAAACATTTCACATCCACATGGATGTGAAACGTTTAAAAAAAGAAATGTGAAATGTTTAAAAAAAGTCATCCATTCTAGTTTAACCGAAATCGGCTAAACTAAAATAGATATTCATTCGATGACTTTTTTTGACTTGGATTTTTAAAAGTTTTGGTCTACCTACTCAAACTTACTAAGTAGGTACTTTTATTTTTTGTGACATACACCCCGGCACGTTCTCCTAAATACACTTTTTTTAAATAATTTGATTTACCTAAGTCAAAGATCTTTAAAACGAAATTCATGAACTTTCGTTTTATTAAATTTGTTGAGTTTACTTCTATTTAATATATAATCTAATATAATCTTTTATTGTAATAATTTTTTGGATATGCACAAGAAGCCCGAACCCATAGACGATTTTCAGACACGAGATAATTGAATTGATGTTCCCGGTTCTGTAGTCACCATCTCATTTTTTATCGAAACTTCGTTTTCATTGAATTAGATTCATTAGATTCCTGATTATTTAAGTCAAATGATCTGATTGACTTTCGGAATCGACGAACTAAAAGTCGATCCAAAAGTCTAAAATTGGTTTTGCGCGGTTCCCTTTTCCACCCTAATGCAAAATAATAACGTAGAGTCGGATTTACAAGTACTTAGTTTTATTTCAGTAAAAAAAGTTGTTCAATCGTTATAGTGTTAAATTAAATGGTAACTACAGACGAGCAACTTTTAGTTGCCCAGTCAAACTGCAAACGTAGAATCCTTTTAAAATACATATATTCTTTAGAAGAGATTTATATCATAATGTTATTAAATTCTGCCGATTACGGTGCATGCGACTATAAAGTTACTTCTAAACTTATAATCGACACTTTATAGACTGCACTGACTGATCTCAACCGTGTAGATATTTTTTATAATTTCAAACACCAAAAATCCAATTACCCCAAATTTTATAATATATAATATAACGATAGTTGTATATTTACACTTATCATATGTTCTACAGCGGAAGCAGTGCATTTGGCGCGTGACTTTGGCTACGTGTGCGAGACAGAGTTCCCGGCGCGAGCACTAGCCGAGTACCTCGCGAGACAATACGCCGAGCACGACGCGAGGCGTAGACGTGATCTGTTGCAGGCTACTAAACAGGTAAAATGCATTACTTTCTCTAAAGGGAAACAGTTGACAACTAATAATATCTGCCAATATTTTTCAAAAAATATTAAATTTAATTTATTAAAATATTGTCGTAATGCTAACCGACGACAATGCTACTTAGCATCGTCTAATTAACTGAATTGACCCATAGCGCTTTTTTATGTTATTGACATGACAAATTGCCGATTTCTTCGATCACATGATATCAACTTCACTTTTTTTTTCGATGAATCTTGGTATAAAATAAAAATGTCCTGTAAATCCCTATTTCCCTTGGTCACACCATTACTATTGAACGACTTGACTGATTTCATTCATTCTTTATTTTAACGTAATCATCTCATTTTCTCAGGTAATAAAAGAGCTGATGGACCTATTGAACCAGGACCGGTCGCCGCTGTGCAACACGCGGCCGCCGCACTTACTGGAGCCGGCGATACAGCGTCACCTCACTCACTTCTCGCTCATCTCGCACGGCTTCGGAGGTCCGGCGATCGTAGCTGCATTAACTGCTATACAGGTGTGCATTTTTTGTTCGCTAGTTTTCCACGCGGCTTCGCCTACGTTATATTCGATTTTTATAGCATATGTGCTATTTTGATGTTTAAACTTACTTTTGATTTACAATATTAGGCTCTTTGCAGACGTATCAACTATGACCGTTAATAGGATGAGCCTAAAACTGATAACAGGCGTTAGAGTTTGATCATATTGACCAATGTTCGTGAGTTGGTCATAAAACTATAATAACATGAGCAATACTTGAACGTCATTGGTCGACTTCATCTTTGTCAGTTAGCAATTTAAAAATTACCTACTATTTTTATTTCGTTCCATTTGCTGTCATAAAAGTTAGTTAAACAAAATTAGCTCAATCATCTTATTCTCTTATATCATTGTTTCAGAATTTCCTTAACGAGTCCCTCAAGCATTTAGACAAATTATATCCACAAAGTGGTATGGTGTCATCATCAATGGACAAAACAAAAATGGATCCCGACATCAAGAAGTAACACAAGAGTAACGACGATAACGTCGGACTGTGCAGGAACACTTCACGTACAACGAGAACGGACCTCTTTCTTCAATACGCAAAGAGAACAAACTTGTTGTGTCAAAAACTTTTTAATTATATCACTTTGGCAACAGTGCCAATCATTCAACCAATTAGGGTTACATTGAACGTATCATAAAACTGCCATATATGTGCGATTGAATGAAGCATGAAGATTGCGTATTTATTTTTATGACGATCTTCGAAAGAGGCGACCCGCATACAAATAAAGTGCAATTATAATACTCATGATTGTGAGACATGTAAATATAGTATAGAATAAACATATAGTATTAATTAAGCATTTATAGTGATTAATTTTCAGCTCAAACAGTGATTTTGTAACTTCAAGACGAATATTTTTCAATACAACGTAATATATTTCACATCCACCGCAATAAAACACATATCAACAATGTAAATAGTATTTTAAAAAGGTGTTTTATCATTTCACAAAATAAGTTTTAATACTGTATTAAATTTAAAAGAAAAACCTCTTTAGTTTTTAATTATTATTAGGTATAGTTTTGCTAGTGACTCAATGTGAAAGTGTGCCAATTAGTTATAATTAAGGAAATCCCCCAATGTGTGGGGGGTAAATTCCCGAAAATTAAGTATTTAATATATTTATTGTGGCTTGTACATAATACTTATAAAATTACTATTCACTTGCCTAATATTTAGTTTTTTTCTAAAGTTATTCTAGTATTCGAACATCTATCTCTTACTCCAAACTTTTATTAATTAATAAGTAATTAACGTTTTAATGTATTTAATTTTAATACCTACGTGATATTAAATTTGTTCATCATTATACAAAATCATAAGTAGGTACAACAACGTACCTGTTGATAAATGATTGTGTATCCTCAATAGTTAAAAAAAAATCTGACAAAAATATCCATCCATCACAAGAAAATATTATTTAGTTTATACAGACTAGCAACTTTTTGTTGCAAAAGTGTTGCCGAACAACTTTTATTTACCATTGACGTATAGATTGGACCGTGCCATCCCTTTCAATTAAAAGATAAATAATAACTGCAAAGCGCAAAAAAGAGAAAAAGCTGTCTCATTGCCCACAAAGTACCGTCTCTTTCGAGAGAGTGGTCAATTTTGTAAGGTTAGGTCTATACGTCAATGGATGAAAATGACAATAGAAAATAATAACAAAATGTAACTGAAATGACCAACTATAAAATTACCTAAAATAAATGTGCCAAATTTTGCCATTAACAATTATGTTTCAATTAAACTTATTTATGATTAATTTGATTAATATAATAATATTGTTGCCTTAGTCTAGCCAAATCACGTACAAATGCTTGTGTAAGTGCCGCAATAATTCTCAAAACTGAACTACAAAACACCAAGAGTAGGCCCAGAAGGTCAATTTCGAGCCCTTGTAGACATTGATGACCTCTATAGTATGAGTACGCTGAACAGGCTGCAGCAGACAGCAATAAGACTTTAATTTAATTTTGATTTTTGGACGGTCATTCGACCACCAGGACTTTGCCATCCCTTTCAATTAAAAAGTAAATATTGACTGCAGCGCGTGAAAGAGAGAAAAAAGTCGTGCGGCCTTTGACAGTTTATTGTCCACTAAGAACCATTGTCTCTTTCTAGGGAGTTGTCAGTTGTGAGGTTATGGCGCAGACCTGGTCTCTACGTCAATGGTCCGAACACAAATAAAAAACAAACATCCGAATAAGAACCTCCTCCTTTTTGAAATCGGTTAAAAATATATTTATCTATTTCCCCACACTATTATTATTTCTGATACAGGATGCTAAAATAATAACTTATGTAATCATATTCACGGGTGACCAAAGGCACCAAAGTGTCACCTTTGGGCACCAAAGTGTCACCTATGGACACCAATGTTATCATAGAGGCATTCATTTAAATGACGTTTAGATAGACCTAATGTTTGTGCTGACATCTCGTGCCGAGTAGCATGTTTCTAATTTGTATTCCTTGTAATTATTGATAATCGGGATTATGAAAACTGCTTAAAACAAAAGTTAGTTTTTTTTTTAATATAGGTACTATCTCTTTTTTAAGAAGTAAATACTACTTACAACTTTTCATTCACTTACAACATCATCTTTTTCTTATTTTTTGTCTGTAATTACTCGTTATCTGCACAAAAAGATTGCCGAGCTCATATTGAATAAAAATGAACTTATCACAAACTAGTGGCTGTGAAAATAATGGCGGCTAAGGCTCAAGGTTTAGTACTTATCGTCTAAATAATCGAAGATGAGAGTAGGTTTAAAGCATTTAAAGACCCCAGATTGCATCTTGAGGTCTGGGAGTATTTACCAAGTCTGATTATCACTAGGTATATTATGTACCTATTTGCACACATCATATATTTTTTTATCATATGTTTCGTACTCACTGACTTCTATTTTATTATTCTACCACCTAAATATTACGATTTTCTGTCATTTGCACAAATAAAAAAAATGTTGTTGAAATTTTTAATTCCCATTGTATACTAAATTTTGTTTCGTGGAGTAAAGAATGATGTTTAAATAATTTGTTTTATTGTCCTCTTTACACTAAATTGTAAGTAAGTAAACCAACTATGTACCTAAAATGCTGCGTACACAATGGCCCAACGAATGCCAACAAAGGATATTCAGCGTTGTATATATTAAACCAACCATAAATAATTTTAATTGAAGTTAATTCGATTTGTTCCATTTTTAATTTTGTAATTCCTTAAGAAGGAACTTTTATGTTACAAATATTGTATCTTAAGCCTTTTTTTTAAATATGACTCCGCAGTGGGGTACAAGCCCTGTGTCCCATGGAAATTTACAAACATACAAGTCACGAACACAAATTCCACTCAGACTCGGAACAACAATTTGTGGATCACACACAACGTGGTGTCCCGTGTGGGAAACCGCGCCGCCTAGGCAGTCATTAGCTGAATGTTGGTTTTATTAGAGAGAGAATCGATTGTATTTACCCCGCTATGCATGTTGGCACTAATGGTAAAGTCAAAGGTGATTCTCCGACATACATTTAGTATTCGAGCAAACGGTCATTAGCACTTGATTACGAATTACACTCCCAATTTGATCAAGGAATGTCTATTATTAGCTTTTGACCGTGGCTCCGCTCGCGTGGATGTCGGTTATCGCGATAAAAACTGTCCTATGTTCTTCCCGGACTCAAACTACTCCATACCAAATGTTATCTAAGTCGGTTCTACGGTTTAAGCATGAAAATGTAACAGACATACAGACAGAGTTACTTTCACATTTTTAAAATTAGTATGAATGGTATATATCCTATATACTACAGATCGTAATGGCGTGAATATTTTCAATTTCTATCTTTTTTATTGCCCGACGTTTCGACCGTATTGCAACGACCGTGAGCAGGGAAGACTATACTTTGTAATTAATGAATATGTTATTCATTAATTACAAAGTAAACAAATCAACTTAAACATTTGCAAGTGAAGTGAACAATTAGATAAGTACCTACTAATAATTTAAAACAAAATTATAAAGTAGTTATCCTAAAAAGGGAATTTAATAAAAAATTGAAAATTCTGTATGTAAACCGGTATCTAGTGCTTATCTGTATCCCACATCGAAAATCTGTTTAAATACTTACTGAGAAATTTTTACACATTACCAGATCGCCAACAATACGAATGATCGATCGTTGGCGTTTACAAATCCGGCCACACAGGACCAACGAACTCGTTGGCGTTCGTTGGGTCGGTGTGTACGCAGCTTTGCAACCATTGTCTCTTTCTAGGGAGTTGTCAATTGTGAGGTTATGGCGCAGACCTGGTCTCTACGTCAATGGTCCGAACACAAATAAAAAACAAACATCCGAATTAAGAACCTCCTCCTTTTTGAAATCGGTTTTAAATATATTTATCTATTTCCCCACACTATTATTATTTCTGATACAGGATGCTAAAATAATAACTTAAGTAATCATATTCACGGGTGACCAAAGGCACCAAAGTGTCACCTATGGGCACCTAAGTGGCAGGCATTCATTTAAATGACGTTTAGATAGACCTAATGTTTGTGCTGACATCTCGTGCCGAGTAGCATGTTTCTAATTTGTATTCCTTGTAATTATTGATAATCGGGATTATAAAAACTGCTTTAAAACAAAAGTTAGTTTTTTTTTTTAATATAGGTACTATCTCTTTTATAAGAAGTAAATACTACTTACAACTTTTCATTCACTTTGTTCATCATCTTTTTCTTATTTTTGTCTGTAATTACTCGTTATCTGCACAAAAAGATTGCCGAGCTCATATTGAATAAAAATTTACCTATCACAAACTAGTGGCTGTGAAAATAATGGCGGCTAAGGCTCAAGGTTTAGTACTTATCGTCTAAATAATCGAAGATGAGAGTAGGTTTAAAGCATTTAAAGACCCCAGATTGCATCTTGAGGTCTGGGAGTATTTACCAAGTCTGATTAACACTAGGTATATTAAGTACCTATTTGCACACATCATATATTTTTTTATCATATGTTTCGTACTCACTGACTTCTATTTTATTATTCTACCACCTAAATATTACGATTTTCTGTCATTTGCACAAATAAAAAAAAAATTGTTGAAATTTTTAATTCCATTACCAGATCGCCAACAAGTGCGAATGATCGATCGTTGGCGTTTACAAATCCGGCCACACAGAACCAACTAACTCGTCGGCGTTCGTTGGGTCGGTGTGTACGCAGCTTTAGTTGTATTTTGTTTCTCATTCTCAGTAAAGATCGAGTTTATACACTCATTTTAAAGCTCGTACTGAAGACTTTGAATTGAAAGTTCTGTTGTGACACCTTTTCTTCCTTATAGGATATCCTCAAGGTTTAGTCTGAATATAAGTCTTGCCGGAGGCAGAAAAGTAATGTATATCAATACACATAATAAAATTTATAACACCACTCGTCGGGGGTAAAAAACAAGACATGATGACATCGCATAACAGTAAATACTACCAGTTATATCTGTTTAATCTATGGTAAATACATCGTACAACGCCAAAATAGAGTTTTAAGGTTAAAAATAAATAGAATATAGAGCATTGATTGATTTCTCAACGACTAATTACAAAGTCAAAAGTCAATTGAACTTTGTTTGCTATCGTCGGATTAGGCTCTTTGTCGGTTATCGTCACATGTCATTTTAAATTTATCGTTAGAGATTCATTAGTGTCAAACACAGCAGGTGACCAGGTGTCGAAAAAACCGCTCAGCTGAAAAACACCTGTGGATAAGTACAAATTTTAAATTTACTATCCTAAATTACAATGGATATCAATTATGACAACGATGAAATAATTCGAAGATGTTTCAAGTGTGACGTGCCTGTATTTTGTAACTTAAACGTAGATATTACAACGTCGAACAATACCTTTACATTATGGAACAAATTTCAAATATTAGTGTATGAAAACCTCGAATTTGAGTATGCATCGAAAGTTATAGTGCCAGAGTTTCAAGTAGCGAACTTAATTACGTCTAGCAACTATCTAATATGCGTAGATTGCACAGGAAATGTTCATACCACTTCACTTAAATTTAAAAATGCTGCACAAAAGAGGGTCAAATATGGTTTTCAACTACGAGATTACGGCTTAATGGCCTGTACACGGTATAGCGAAGACCAAATGATATGTTTGAAATACGACTCTGATGCTTATTTTCTAAGTGTACATAAAATTAACACAGATTTTTATTTGGAAAAAGTTGTTACAATTATGTGTGATAAAAACTTGCCTTTGCAAAAAATTAGAGAGAAGTATATTTTAAAAACTTATCCATTAAGTGAAAATCACATTGAGAATGCGAAAAAAGTTTTTAATACTGAAGATATCAATATCAGAAATGGTTACTGTGTTGTTTTGGTTTCCTTCGATAGATTAAATATTTATGGCTGTTTATTTAGTACAAAAATGACTGATGAAGGAGTAACTTTAAAAAAACTATATACTTGTCCGTCTGAGATATCTGGCATAGAGTTTATAGAATCAAGCAACTTAAATATTGTCATTGGACTCACAATAGGGACTATAATAAGTCTTAACATGAATGACTTAAAAACTCCATCTATTATTTATTTAAATACTGCCATTCACAAATTTTTAGCCTTTAAAGATAATATTTTATATACTGATGGAATGACATTATGGAAAGCTAAAAATCTGCTGTCAAATGATATAAAATTCGATCAACTTTTCGTGAAATATGTTAAAGATTTTGTAAAGTTTGGCAATCGAATTATATGTACAACATTTATGGATTTAATATACACATTTTCGATAGATGACAAAAGATCATATATGAAGCCTTATTCTGTTGGAGAGTATTGTTCAGCAGAAAGACTAATAAATTGTAAATGTGTTGCTAAATTCGTGGTAGACGCTGACACGTCTGGAAATGTAGGCGATCTTATAAAAAAGGAACGTGACTATGTCACTGCACTTTCTGTTGCAAATAGACAAGATTTGTTGAACCAAGTTGTTGAACAAAAGGTAACCGTTTACGAAAGCTACAAAGATGCTATTTTGGAGAACACTGATGTATTATTAACAAACACATTGTCTGAATACTTTGATACGGAATCATTTATATTTTTAATTGAAGTCTGTGCTACAGAAGAACATAGTTTTGGTGATATATTATCTAATTCCTTAGGAGATTTAAGAGTTCATATAATATTATCATCTGATAATAAAACAGTAAAGACAATAACAGTTAAAATTACAGATGTTTTAAATAAATTAAAACTTTTAATACCCTTGAAAACAAAATTATTGAATATAACAAAAATGAGGGCAGAAATAAAAATTGTAACCAACATGCCTGGAACAATGGATCGTAAAAAAAAAATTTGGGCTGTTCTCTACAGACAATCTGTAATTTTAAATTCAGAACATTTTATTAAACTCAACTGTCATTCAAATAAAAATATTTGCTTGAAAGAACCCAAAGAAACATTAGAGGAATTAATTACACAAATTGCTGTTAACCAACATGGCTGTTTATTTAAATTTATAGATGTAACAAGTGTGAGGGTACATACCAAAAATTGGCAAATGTATGTTAGACTACCAACACAATATCAAGAATTATTAAAAAATAAAGATACAATAAAACAGTTTACATCTAAACAAGTGATTTATTTACTTCAGCAGTTTATGTTAGAAGACTTTTTGAAATCAAAGACTAGTTTATCATTGTCTATAGCTAAAGAAAAAGCTACAATAGAAATAGACAATGATGGTTTCTTGACTCCAGCTCTGAAGATATCAAGCCATAACTTGAAGATTGCCTTAGATTTAAGGAATTTCTTGTCAAATTTAATTTATAGTATTGTTGCTGATTTCGGAGCAGGAAAGGAATTTATTAATCATACATTTTATATTACAGTTGAGGTAAGTAACTGTTCAACTTCGTACAACCCCTAAAGTTGTATGAAGTGTATGTATTGATAATAATGTATGAAGTTGTGAGTTTGATTTCAACATTACAATTTGTACACCGCTTTGTGATCCAAAAAACAATTATTACAAAAAATCATCTTACCAACTTCAATCACGGTTGATTTACTGTCATTCAATGAGTACCTAGGTCTCATTCTCTGTCTTTGAAACTTATTATCAGATCTTTACAAAATTTATGTGGGACCATTTTGAAAACCAACTAAACCTTTTTCAAGCCATAAAAGAGTTTTTTAAATCTCTCTATTTATGATGGAGTTATGCCTGAATAGACATTAATTAAAAAATCTGAACTGAAAACCTTTTTTTATGTTGGTTATGAATAAATTGTTCCAATAAATTGTGCTGGTGTTCACTGTGATAGTATAGCAAGCACTAGTAGATTAGATTCCCACGCAGAATCATGCATGGGCATGGCAACATTTCCTAATTGTGAACTGTTTCTTTCAGAATATTCAGAAGGCTATTAAAGAATGTATCAAAAGTTCTTCAGAAGAAGATATTCAACTGTTAATTGAACAATTTGAGAGGAAAGTAATTGGGCATTTACCTATATAATTATTGTGGCCAAAAGGAAGATTATCAGGGCAGTTACATATTGGCAATGAATGCAAGACAGCACTATTCCAATTTTTTAGAGTTGCTGTACTTCATTTCGTTCGACAGGACTAAAGTCCGAATTCTAAGTCGAAGATCTTCAAAAGGAGGTACTGTATCCAGCATAGCTGCTGGAAGCAGCCCGAAAAAAACAAGTCTCTATATAAAAAGGTTATGAACCACTACTTTTAAACAATTCCTGTGCCATTGTGATATTTTCTAACGTTTTTTTTTTATAAAAGTTGTTTTCCAAGTAATAAAATTGCTATCAAAATTAGATCAGAGCTGTTTTTTTTTAAATTATTTATAGCTGACTCGTGCCCACTTCGTTAGCACTCACAAATAACGTGAATTTCTATTGATAGAACAATTATCAAAATCGGTTCTATAGATCCAGAAATTACCCCACATACTTTACCTAGGTACTTATAATTTTAGTATAGAAGAATAGATATGGCCTGTTAGATGACAGCATGCAACCAAAACCAAGCCCTAATTTGCTAGGTACGTAGTGAATTGGGTAGTTGACGACAATAATAGTAAATTATTTTATACGAATCAGGTATTATTAGATCTTAAAACTTAAAATGCTCTGAAAATAAGTGTTGTTTTACAGTTTAACATGTTTTTGAATTTAAAAGCATGAAAACAAATACTAAAAGTAATGATTTGAAGATAGGAACTTATGACGTCACAGGTTGTTATTCCATACCTACACATTTCTATAGAGCTCGTCGTTTTGACATTTCATAAAAAGAGACTGATTTGACTTGACAGTCAACATCTCCATTAAAGCGTCTTCCAGACGGTTGGAAACAAGGCTTCCCGCCACGGTGACTTTGCTGGTTTCCAACAGTGTATGTATTAAGGTAAGTAATTTGGTTTACAACAGCCGTCTACACTGTTGGAAACCAGCAAGGTCACCTTGGCGGGAAGCCTTATTGTCTACGTAGAAGACGCCGTCTGCCTTGTAGAAGACGCTTAAAGAACTCTGTGTCAAGCGCACACGGCGGTATCGAGTAGACAGCGCCTCGCAAAGTTGATATCGCCGATGCCCGTACGTGCCTCGTGCCGATTTCGGACTGTTCGTTCCACTGTTATGTTCCACTAATGGGTCCAACAGGATTTGCAAGTTCTCATGGACCCATTTTGATAGTGGAACCAATAACACTATTTTTATGAAATATATTTTGGACTAGTGGCCCCACTTGCCATATTTTACTAAAACCTCTATGGTTTCAAATAAAACTTAAAAAAGTAAATACACAATAGCAACTGCCTCTGTCAAATTCATGCAATGTACTATGCATTCAAAAAGTGTTATTTCACGATAGATGGGTTTTCAATTCCGGGTTCGCAAAAAATCAATGTTTGTAATAACTATCAAAATATACCTGGTGCTACGGTGGGTCTTTTATAGTTAAACGGTACCACTGAATACTAGTGATGATCCTTAGAAGCGGGAATTTTTTTCCGATTGCTCCGATTTAATTTAATTCATCAAAAGTACAGTCTGTACTTTTTTAACCCTCTCACTATGGGTATTGAAAATAAAGCAATAAAAAGCCCATAACCTTCTTAAGGCAATTATTTTGGTTGGTTTAGCACAAATCAAACTACACATGTTAAGTTAAAAAAAAAACATTTTTTTTTTGAAATATACAAAAAAGAAAACAAAAGACTATCTAGACTATCTACTACTAGTAAGTGATCAGCTATCGATAAAAATTAAGTAATTAATTAATCATCGAAGTTGTTCCAAAAAATGACCAATTGTTATTTGTTTATGGACTAATTTCATTTGTGTGTTTAAAATAAATATGTCCTTGTCTTTCTGCATATTTCGCCGCTTATTACCACCATTGGCTAATGCTATTTTGTTTATTGATAAATCGTTTTTCAAAACTGAAAGTAACTTAGGGATCGTCACATAGTTTTTGTTGATCGAACGATTCAGTCGAGCGTGCCATCCCTCTGTAAAATTATTTGTGCGATGCAATTGGTTATAAATACACCATTCTTTTATAAAATTATCATTTTTAAGCCAATATTTACTAAAATATGTCATAAAAGGTTTCATCTTTTCCCATTGGCAACACTCAGTTTGAATGTAGTTCCATCCATCAAGTATATCTTCTTCAGGTAGTAACGGAAGTGCTGTGCACAAACCTACTATGCGGCGATAGAGTTTTGTTTTAATTCCTAGGGATTTAGCTTTTCGCCATAGTGCATTGACAAAATGATAGTAGCAACGCTTAACCTCTATTGTCGGAAAAAAGTATTTTAAAGCATTCGTCACTGCTACCTCAAAGTCACAATGGAATCTTTTTGGCTCCCATTTTGGACATTTTGCTGTGAGAATATCAAATAGAATGGAGTAAGCCATTTCAGATTTTTCGCTCATGAGGCAATATAATATTGGCGCTATCTTTGTAGTCTCCGAAGTACTACCAAAGTTACCATGTAAACTCCATAATTGAGCGAACGGGCGAGGCGCGCTTTTAAATGTGCCGTCCCCATAATATTCATCTATACCTAGTCTGGCCATAAATACTGTTACAATTAAAAATAAGAAAGATATTACATTTGAATTTGGAATCTGTCATTTTTATACGATTGTTCATTGTATTTTCTAATTTTGGCGCCAATACATTGTACAATATTTTGCTATATTAAAATGGAGTGGGGTGATAAAGAAAACCGAATCGCTGTGATTGCATTACACAAAGTTGGTATGGAGCCGAATGTAATTTTTAAAACTCTCCATACGCTTGGTATTAGTCAAATGTTTGTGTACCGGGCTATTAATAGGTACAATGAGACCTTCTCTGTTTGTGACAGAAAAAGATCTGGCCGTCCACGTAGTGTTCGTACGAAAATGGTGGTCAAAGCAGTAGGTAAGGGAAAGAATTCGAAGAAATCCTGTCCGAAAGCAAAAGATTTTATCTCGGGAGATGAAGATAGCACCCAGAACCATGTCACGCATTTTAAAAGATGACTTAGGACTTGCAGCCTATAAGAGACGCACTGGTCATTTTTTAACTGATAATTTAAAAAAGAATAGGGTGGTAAAATCGAAGCAACTACTGAAGCGGTACGCAAAGGGAGGTCACAGAAAAATTTTGTTTACGGATGAGAAAATCTTTACAGTTGAGCAACATTTTAACAAACAAAATGACCGTATTTATGCTCAAAGCTCTAAGGAAGCTTCCCAATTAGTCGACAGAGTGCAACGTGGGCATTATCCGACTTCAGTGATGGTTTGGTGGGGTGTTAGCTATGAAGGAGTGACTGAGCCATATTTTTGTGAAAAAGGTATCAAAACATCGGCACAAGTGTATCAAGATACCATTCTTGAGAAGGTAGTTAAACCCCTTAACAACACCATGTTCAATAACCAAGTATGGTCCTTCCAACAAGACTCAGCGCCGGGTCATAAAGCTCGGTCCACGCAGTCTTGGTTGGAAGTGAACGTTTCGGACTTCATCAGAGCTGAAGACTGGCCGTCGTCTAGTCCCGATCTTAATCCGCTGGATTATGATTTATGGTCAGTTTTAGAGAGTATGGCTTGCTCTAAACGCCATGATAATTTGGAGGCCCTAAAACAATCCATACGATTGGCAGTGAAGAATTTTCCCATGGAAAGAGTGCGTGCTTCTATTGATAACTGGCCTCAACGTTTAAAGGACTGTGTTGCAGCCAATGAAGACCACTTCGAATAAGCTTTTTATATTTTGAATTGTTTTTTATTTATGTATTAAACTAACACACTGTAAAAGTAATAAATATTATTTGCAATAAAAAAAAATGTTTTTTCTTCGTAACAATATTTATGGCTAGACTAGGTAGTCTCCAGTAATTCCATAAAATCTTTAGAACCAAAAACAATTAATCTTATTCCATTTCCGCTGTAATCTGCTATTGTAATTGTATTAAATTTTGACGGTATTTCTACTTCTTGTATATTATTATAAACTAATTTCTTCACTTCAAAGGATCTTTTTCGTTTTGCGTATATTGAACTTTTTGAACTATCGTAAGATATTTTAGTCACTTTGTCCAGTCCTTTGTCATACAACGGAGCCATAACTTTTCGAAAAATGGAAGGTATTGGGTCAGTTGAAATGGCAGCTTTTAACTTAATGTCATCTATAGCTAAATCCACTGTGTTTTTTGCATCATCTGATAAACAGCCAACCGAATGTCCCGTAAACTTTTCTATTTTGTCACCCTATGGAAAAAAACTCATTGTATACTCGGAGTTATAATTTCGTGGTACTGTTAGAAAATAAAAGAAATTAAAAGTTTGACTATAACGGTTTACTGACGTTTGGCAAAAAAAAACGTTCCGACCCTAATATGAAATAGTACTTCTGTACTTACATGTACTGTTATTGCTCCAGTACATTTGGTGTTTCTTTTCTGCCTGCAAATCCATCGTGTTTTTGTGCTTTTATAAACTCTATGTTTATAGAACTGATATCCATTGTAAAGCAATACTATCCCGCCTTTCCTCTTGATGAAATGTAATTCTTCTTCCATTTTGTAAATCGTTAATAATTTTTATATTTGTATTTATTTCAATATTGACATGACACCATCATGCAAATGATACTCGTAGGTATGACAGCTTTCAGTTTATATTTTTAACGCAAGTGCATTAATGGCCAGTATCTGATAACAGAAGTGGAGACATAAGTATTTACTCATCCTAATAGTCCCACTATTAGTTAACAGTGGAGACATGAAAACTTGCAAATCCTATTGGACCCATTAGTGGAACATAACAGTGGAACGAACAGTCCGAATCCCTCGTGCCGCCACTGAATATTAATGCGTGTACATTGTACATGCCTAAAAGATTCGTGTTATACAGCGCAAATAAAATCAGGACTTCATTCGCTGTGTGCGTCTAGCATCTTTACATAGATCGGGACTAGTTTAATAAACATTGAGTAAAGAGTTATTTTGGCGCACTATTAGTATTATAATAATATCTTGGGACAACTCACAACGCTTATCTGATCCCACTAAGCAGAGCTTGTACTATGGAAACCAGATAAATATACACTATATATTTTTAAATACATACATATTATAGATAATTAACACCTAGACACAATAAACTATCGTGCTCATCACACAGTTTTATCCTGGGTGGGGTTCGAACCCACGACCTCTTGCGAAGCAGTCGGATACCCTACCACCGCGCGACAGAGGCAGTTAAGTTGTAGAGTATGCCTACACGATATGGGAGTACAATATTCCATTTTAGAGTACAGTTGGCAACCCTAGTCTATCCCTAAGGAAGACATTATTTATTCCAGAATCTTTCTTTTTAGTTATGTTTGAATATTCGACCATAAACTCTCTCTCCAGTAATGTTTGATAAAGGAAATGTTAATAAAAAGAAAGTCACATAATAATTATAATCTATTTATTTTAGACCATTCTTCTGAGGAGTTCGTTGATCTTATCCTCGCGGTTACCGAAGTCACCGCCGTCGACGTAGTGAATGGTCTTCTTGCGCCAACCTCCGGTGGGGTTGTTCAGTTTGAAGGGCCACAGGAAATTGCTTGCGTACTGTGGAACAATAACGAAAATTATAACTTATAACCTTACCAAGACATACTTATTATAAAAATGGCAATCCAATAGTAAATAAAAATCTAATTTTAGATTCCAATCCACACATTATGCAGATTGGAAAAAAACGGAATATTCCCAATAGGAGGCCCGCTAGTTATGTCTTGTAAGGCACACAGTTATTCAATAGAAACACTTAAAATCTCTGACCAATCAGTTTAGATTTCCCTGAAATGGTAACATGAAGCTTTTCCTTAAGTCTACCTTAATTAACAGGAATATTGGGAGTATAGTAGTGCCTTTAATAGTTCTGCATATAATATGATACACAGCCCGACATCATATGTTTTGATTAGATTGAATTAGTACAGACAAATCATTATGATTAATAAACTGATAGTGGGTTAAGTGCTGCCACTAATATATTATACATCATGTTAGAGGACTGATGTAAATGATATTACTTGTAATGAAAATTGGAACCTGATAAAATAAAGTCACCCTCAGCGGGTACAACATAGTAGGAGCATCAACTTACAACAAAGGTTTAAACTATATGTGCTTAAACATTAGCCAAAGTCCTGGTAAAATAATTTTATATGTATACCTTGAACTTCTCTCCTACACTGAAGATCTCGTGGATGAGGTCTTCAACACAGATGATGTTTTGTTTGCCGAGCTTCTGTTCCACGATCGTGTTGGAAGTGAGCGGGACGCGCTGACCGTTCACTTTGGCGAAACCGCGCTTGTACACCAACTGTAAAAGAAGAAATAGTTTTATTTACGGAATCCTAAATTAATAATAATATGTTGGGACAACTCACACAACGCTATCTGATCGCAAACTAAGCAGAGCTTGTACTATGGAAACCAGACAACCGATAAAGATACTTATATATTTTTAAATACATACATATTATAGATAAATAACACCCAGACACAGAATAAATCATCATGCTCATCACACAAAGTTTTATCCTGGGTGGGGATCGAACCCACGACCTCTTGCGTAGCTGTCGGATACACTCCCACCGCGCCACAGAGGCAGTCAATTGAATAATAATGGTTTGCAAAGAATTTCTACTTGTAATTGAATAAAAAAAATTGTTAAAGGATTCCTAATCCGTCAGTAAAAGGTATCACTGTGACACAATAATGTGCTTATAAGATTTGGAGAAAAAACTACATGTGATTTGAAGAGTTATCAATTTCCAAAACAGCTCAATTTAGTGTAATGAAGCAAATTCTTTGGCCAACTCATTCCCAGTAATGATCAAAAAACTAAGGCTTACACTCTCATGTTGCTGCAAGCTTGCAAGTTGTTCTATATAAACTAATAAAAATAAGTAGGTATTGGTCACAAATAATATATCAAAATCAGAGTATTTCTATGAAAATTTGAGAATTTTGACACTGGACTGGTGTTTTGACAGGCAATTGTACCTAGTGAACCCATATTCAATCAAATAGTCCCCAGTCATGATAGTGAGTGTTTGCTGCGATTTAAAGGCGACATCGCTAATGACATCAGGAAAATAAGGATGAGGGTAGTGACCAATTAAATTGGTCTTACATTTATTCTAATAACAATTATAAACTAGATGGTGCTAAAGAAGTACTAACCTCCCTAACGCTCTTAAGGTTGGGGATACCCCACGCGATGTAGGGCTCGGCGATACGAAGCATGTTGATGGTGGCCTTGTTCAGACGGACAAACACACCATTGTTGATTTGACGCAGTCTGAACAGCTGCAGTACTTTGCGTACCTGAGAAATTATAAAAGCATTAGTCAGGTACATGTTCATTCACAAAATAATCTTAATAAAAATGTAATTTTTTTACACAATAAACACTAGTAACATAGAAAAATATCAAGAGAGGGTAGTCAGGGTTGATGGGCCATCTGATGTCTTGTCCTAAACTTTATCTGGCAAGCTGCCTTTAGATCAAATTTCATCAAAGTTGGCTCAATAGTTTCAGATCTAGATTGTCAATAGCAAACAAATCTTATATACATACCTTAGGTGAAACCTGGTTGATACCACGAATACGGATGACGAATGCAAGCTTGGCTTCACTGGGCACATAGTAGTTGCCGCGGTTGCGTGCCTAAAAAACATAGAATATATATATTTCCATTCACTTGTAAGCCTGTATGTATTAATGAAATACAGGGAAACAATAATAATAGGATAACCAAGTTCTGGGTAGTCTATTATAAAAGTAAACCATGACAAATTTCCGCCGATGTCAGTTCCACCTATGTCATAGCCACATATTGTTCAAAGAAGCAAACCAGAGACGTGATTTGCGAGCCGCAAACCAAAGAAATAACAAGCTCAGCGGGCAAAGTCTGCCGGAGGTGAAGGAAACTATTCTACAAGTGACACCCTCATCTCCGGTAGTGCCTTCGACGGATTGGGATCCGTGGGGATTTTAACACACGTAAAAAAAGAGATGGTAAATTTACAAAAAGATTTGAAGGAGAATTTAAAATTTTAATCAAAATCAAACAAACTGGGCGAAGCAAAGGCGAAATGCTAGTTAAATATGAGTATTCATACATATCAAATAATAGACTTGCATCTCACATTAGTAGTGTTTTGACCCATTGATGGACCCCATATTGTTATTTATTAGACTGAATGTAATTCATTCATTAACTCATCACTCTTCACCTTTTGTGGTGAACAGACCGGGAATCAGAAATATAATCAAGCAATGTCCACTAAATCTGGTATGTAGTCCTTTTAAAACATTATTCATAGAAATCAATAACATAACAATGTGCTTCCCACAGCTCCATAAGCTATCAAAATTGCTGCCAAATTACATGAAAATCAGTAGTTTGTAGATTACCTACATCATTAGCTCTCTGTAATACATTTGTATTTGATTGCGGCATAGACAACCCCAGCATTCTTTATCAGATGGTCAATCTAGGTATAAAACAAGGGGAAGTATGTTTACTCTAGTAATATAACTGGTGATAAATCATTTCCAGGTAGGATTAAATCCCCGAATCTCCTCTTGGGTATGCCTAGAGATTATGGAATACATAGACATATGAAAGCCTAGGTGGCGCAGCAGGAATATGTGTGACTGCGGGACAAAAGGTTTAAATTCCGACACTGGACATAATTTAGTGTGATCCACAAATAATCATTTAAGGTCTGGGTGTACTTTTGTGTCCATAATTTCTGTTTGTAAAGTCCCCTGCAACATAGTGTGGGAGTTGTCTATAAATTAAAAAAAACTCACTTGTCTGGCTAGCCTGATTTCATCTCGTTCCCTGATGCGGTATTCCTTAACATACTGTTCGGCCCTCTTGAAGATTTCCTTACGCTTCTTAACGGCAGCTGAACGCCTCTTGAGGGTGACCTGATGGATAAAAGAATATGTGTTTGTACAACTTGTTACTAACTTATTCTGTTGTGTGAGAGTATGGTTGGCGTTCAGTAACATGAGTTAACAGCATCTTATTCAGATGAACTATGCCTTTATGTTTCGAATCATCATTCATACATTAGTGATGGTGTAGTGAAAAAGTGCTAAATAAGTTGTGGGTTTAAATCTTTCTCAGGATAAGTATCTGTGCAAGTAATTAGCCTGATAACTTATTCTGTCTGTGTGAAATAATGTTTATTTAATTAAAAACAATGTTATAAGTTATTATATGCACAACCCAATCATGGACCAAATGTTAATTGCCTCATATAGCAAAATGTCTATTGGGTTGAATAGGCATCAAATTACACTTGTCTCAATGTAACTTGGCCAAATTGGAAGTTAGGTTCTTAACACTTTAGCACATGTCATAGAGATGTGACTCTAAAATTACTTACAAAAACATTAATTAGGTTTAATCAATTAAAAATACTAACAACTTTTAATTCAACATTAAGATAAATACTACTTAAACAAATTCATAACAATTTAAATTTAGAAGTTACAGTATAGACTATTGCCTCTCTAATTATCTAGGTTTGGTTACAGCCCCATCTTCCTGTCACCATTTACTTCCAAGAAATGCATCTGAACTACCACTTGTCGCCAAGTTAAATCCCGCCAAGATACATTGAGACAACCATACTTTAGTTTTAGAAACCACTGGCACAAATCAGCCAAACTGTAGGTACACAAACCTAGTAAAACTATCAACTTATAAATACTGCCCATGTGTTTCTTTATTAATATGTTTATTTCTAATACACTATAAATAACCAAATATCAATCTAGTTTATTTATGCAGTTGATAAATTTTACCTGGAGGCGACGAGTGCGGAGGGCTTCCCTCCTCTTGCGGTGCTTGAGCACAGACTCTGGGACAGCGGGCAGCTTCTTGCTGTCCTCCTTACCCTTCACGGGCTTCTTCTCGGCCGCAGCCTTCTTATCTGTAGTGGCAACCATCGTGCTGGAAGAGCAAGATAAACTGTGAAAATTTTTGGTTGATGGGTCATAGACATGCAATTTTTTTTAATGTTGTAAATTTTATGACAAAGAATCGGTTGTTTATTGTGACAAAGTAGGCTGAATATGATTAACAGTGTCGAATATTCAAAGTCAAGAAGAGTATGGTTTGTTGTTGATCAGAGACAACACTATCCCTCCACATACTATTTAGTTCTAATATCAATATTTCTGACAAAAAGCGTAAAATTCATATAAATCCAGTGGCTATAAATATACGCCATTGTAAAAACTTTGTCATCAACAGTTTGTTCATACCGTACCACACTGTTTGAGAAACACTGAAGAGGTTATGTTGGATGACTTTTTCCCAAATTCGTACTAAATAGACAAAATAACTCTAAATCTTTAGTAATTAAGCTAACTATTGAGTAAGTTTTATTATCCTGAGACGTTTCTATTAAATAGGGACATAAAAAAACAAGGAACGCTGGTGTGGCGGCATGTCAGCATTGTACCCATCAAGTTTTAGTCACTTTTCACAATAATCACTCATTTTTTTATAATACTGACACTGCAATTAAATTCCTCGTTAAATTGCGAACAATATTCTCACTAAATAACTAATAAAAATATTTTTTTCAATAACCTGCGGGGTAAAACTCCACGCGGCACGTGTGTCAAATTATCAAAAGAAAGACAGAAAATTCTGACTTCCGCCAATCGCCATTTTGTAATAATTTTTATTTTGGCAATACTGAAAGCTCGTTCGGTAATTTAGTCGATCTGGATTTTCATACGTTTTTATTGAGCTATATCCAGTTTTATCTCATATAATTTAAAGTGGCGGTAACCTAATGGCTAAGGTATCGGTCTCGCAATCGTGAGGTCCCGGGTTCGAATCCTACAATAACAATCTATTTCTCATTATGCTACCGACGAGAACCCACTTCTAATAAAGCCATTGAGCTTAGCTGGAGGGGTTATTAAGATTGCTTGTAATGTGGTCCCACAATTCCACATTACTAATTAACTTTAAAAAAAATATTCAAGTTTGATCTAATAAGTAGGCTACAAATCTTACTAAAACATATTTCAGTAAGATTTTTGAAGATTGTTTGACATATAGAAAGTTTAATGCCATAATAATTATTTTGAATAGGTCAATTTAATGATGACCTCACAATAAATTCAATGAAATGAATTGATTTGATGTACCTAATGATGATTTCAATTTCAAACTTCAGTCAGCCAATGTTTGTTTTTTTTTTATAATCTGTGTACGATTACGTATTAAGTATTTCCGGTGGCGCAAAATTACAAAATATCGAAATAACGTTACTATAGTTACAAAAGAACTAAGAAAAGATATTTACATAGGATATTTACGCGTTACGTTTCGGTTAAATATTTAAATAAATTAAGAACACAAAATGGTAGAAAAGGATCCCCAACTTAGCGCCCTAGAAATAGGAGAACTGGATTTGTTCGTTGAGAGCATGGAGACGTGGCGCGTCGACGCTATTGGCAATGCATCGTATGTTTAGATTGTGTAACTTTATCCATATGTTCTAGCCATGGACAGAAGCGGCAAGTAGTGGATAGCGAGAGTAGTGAGTGGCAAGGCGGTGCCCGCCGCTAACCACGGGGTTAGCGGCGGGCACCGCTAGACCGCACAACACTAGACCGTTACAAAAGGCAACAAGCCCTTTACTTCCAAAAGCATAACAGTCCTATCAGAATAAACCTGTTCGCAATTATTTAAGACTGCTATCTATCATTATTATGGACTGCTGTGCTAATGAACGACTCTATTTGATGGTGTCCTACCGTTGAAGTTGACTATTGGTCAATTTCATTCGTGTCTATGAACATTATGAGAACGTCATTAGTATATTTCATTAGTCGTACATTAATACTACATCACCAATATTTTCTTTCTAGATGGGTAGACTGGCACGTAAGACTACAGAAACTGAACCAACAAGCTGTTTTAGAAGCAGCTTCAATGCAGGAGGAACTCACCAAAGAAACCTTAATTTCTTGCGGAAAGGTAAATAAACCAATTTTTAGGCAATGTCAAATTTTCAGCGTTTAAAGCAAAGCCTATGTAAAATATGCAATGTAAAATTGCCTTATGTAGGTGCGAGTATATGAAATGGACTAAGTAATAGTGAAACGAAGACGAAGTACTTAAGTTTTTTTTAAAGT
Organism: Herminia tarsipennalis; assembly: GCA_945859575.2. Lineage (NCBI taxonomy): Eukaryota > Metazoa > Arthropoda > Insecta > Lepidoptera > Erebidae > Herminia > Herminia tarsipennalis. The sequence goes on along the minus strand of OX243849.2, from coordinate 14,304,229 downwards.
AACTTGTACAGTAGGATCAACGTAACTTCAAATGTACTCTGTGCGAAAAGTGGTTGCGCAGATGCATTTTTAGTAGTAAATGGTGATGATGATGGAGAAAGATGGCGTTAACGCATTACATTGTCATTCATGTTTTCTGGTGAATTTTTTCGTCAAGAAATTGTTTTTCAATCTTTCTTTATTATTTACAGTAACTGTTCTAAATTTAAACTTTTATGAACTCATATAAATAATATTTTTTTAGTGTTAAATTAAAATTTTGTTAGTATTTTTAATCGATTGAACCTAATTTATCGTTTTCGTAAATAATTTAATCTTTAATGACATGCGTAAAAGTGGTATGTGGTAAAAACGTTCAATCCGGTCAAGTTACGTTGATCCAACTTTTTAGAATGGTTGGTTACCTCATTGTAAAAAGTTTTCGTCAAGTTTTTGTTGTGGAAAAGGCGTTGACGTATAGACCTAGACTGCGCCATACCCTCACAAAATTAACCACTTTCCAGAAAGAAACAACGCTATTTTGTGGACAAACCTACTTGTCAAAATACAGGGCCGCATGAGATTTTTCTCTCTTTCACGCTTTGCAATCAATATTTACTATTTATTTGAGAATGATGGCGCGGTCCAGGTCTACACGTTAATGGAAAAGGAGTAGGAAGAAAACAAAGAGCATGTAAATTGCAAACTCTACGATTGATGTCTTCTATTGTTTTTTTTTTCAGTTGCCAGTGTTGATCTATGAAGCAATATGTATCCAAGTGTGGCGTCTAAAGGTCTACCCGCAAATAATGAAATTAGATCCTGCACCGGATAATACCTTTGGTATTTATATGGTGGTAAGTAGAAAAACATTTAGGGAAAATGTATAATGGTCAAATACTATTTTTATTTTATGTATCTGAGAGCGTGCCGAGAGCGACCAATGAAATAGCTAAGAAAACCGGAGAGATGACTAATGAAATTAGATGGTGAGATAGCGCCTATCTCACCATCTAATTTCATTAGTCGTCTCTCCGGTATACTCGTATAAGGGCTATAATGTAATTTAAACAAGACGGATGATTCGTTCTTGGCGATTGCTATATCAATGCGTTACTTAAGTAAGTTAGGTATTGAATAATGATAGTGTATAACCGCAAAGTTTTAGAAATATTCAATACGTACTTACCCTATTTTTATAAATCAATGCCTTGATTTATATTAGATAATAATATTGTTTGATTTTCAAGATGTCTATATATTATGTATGACTAATGCATGCGGTATTCACCTGTAATTAGTTATACAATGTTTAGTAAACTTAAAGTAAAGCAATGAATTATTGTAATAACTGTTGGTGAATCAAATAAATAAATAAATAAATTTGACTTGATGAAAATGATGTTATATTAATGGTCATTTCCCACCAGTTGTACCACGAGGCAGCAGCAGTAGGTCTTCTGGAGACGGTACTGTTTCACGAGGATGGTGCTCACTGCATAGTCGATGTAGTAGTAGACCTGCTCAATTATGTGGCAGATCAGCTCACTGCGCTGTTGGCGCTCATTAAGTAAGTATAATACCACCTAGTCGTGGTCATTGGCATTGTGTGATGCGTGTGTTACCAGAATTGTAAATCCTGCTCAAGATTTCATAGATCTTGCCGGATTGCTATCCAAATGGTTAATGACAGTGAGGGAATAAAGAGTGCACCTGTATTTTTGTCTGTATTTATATACAAGACACCGATATTCTGGACATGGGAGGACTCTGACTGCCTCCGTCAATGCAGTTGACATGGCCACGGTCTGGGTCACATCTATGGGTAGTTATTGCCTTGCTGCCGTTTTCAATATTTTATCTATCAATCGCTTTGGCTATAGTATGACCATTAGTGCTGTGCACTCCCTGAGGTATGCGCGCGGTGAGACGGGGGGGTTAGAATCGGCTGCTGCGCTGTCAGTGCGCCGTCAACGCTTGTGACGGCAGGTAGTGTTATTTGTATCGGACTGTCTATGTCAGACGCACACGAGATAAATATTCAAAGATGGGTCGTGCGTTATCTCGTGATATGAAGACTGTCATTTTTAAGGTGGCTGAATATTTTAAGAAAAGAAAAGCAGACAAAGAAAGCTTTGAATTTAAAAATGACGTGAATATTGCTAAAATCGTTGCGGAGGCTACGGGATACAGCAAAAGAACCGTACATAATGTGATTTCTGCGGGCTATTTATCAATTGAAAATTCAAGCCAATTAAAATTTCAATCGCCAAAAAAACCAAAAGTTCTAAAGAAAAAACACGTTGTGGATGATTTTGACCTTGGAGTTATCAGAAGAAAAATTCATCAGTTTTACGAAGTTGAAAAAAAAATACCAAGTGTCCGTAAGTTACTATCAAGTTTGAGACAGGATGGCATATTGAATTGTGGACGGGAATATTTAAGACAGCTTTTACACAAAATGGGCTACCGTTACAAAAAATGCAAATCAAAGAGACATCTCCTTATAGAGCAGCCTAATATTACAGTGTGGCGGAAAAAATATCTTACACAAATCAGAAATTACAGAACGGAAAACCGAAACATATATTTTCTTGATGAAACATACATCAACGCCAGTCACCATGCCAGCAAATGTTGGCAATCATCGTCAGAACCCGGTATTCATGCTGATATTGGGAAAGGACGGCGACTAGTAATACTCCACGCTGGGTGTCGAAATGGCTTAGTGGATGATACATTGACTATATTCAAATCCGATGCTAGAACCGGTGACTATCATGGAGATATGAGCGGACCTACTTTTTATAAGTGGGTAGATGAAAAGTTAAAAGATAAGTTGCTGCCGAATTCTGTGGTTGTAATGGACAACGCGTCTTACCACAGCGTTCAGATTGAGAAGAAACCAACTATATCAAGCCTCAAAAGTGAAATGCAGAACTGGTTGCTACGCCATAATGTAGAATTTTCAGGAACCATGTCAAAGGCTCAACTGCTACTTCTTATCAAAAATACACAAAAAGAACCCGTGTATAGAATTGACGAACTCCTGAAAGCCAGTGGACACACTGTTCTGCGTTTACCTCCGTACCATCCAGATTTAAATCCAATCGAGTTGGTCTGGGCTGATATTAAAAACAACATAGCCCAAAACTATATTAATTCTTCTCTAGACGAAAAGATAATCTTATTGGATAAATTGTTTTCGGAATTCACGGCGGAAAAATGGCAGAAATGCGACGATCATGTCCAGAAAAATGAAAATGATTACTGGAGTCGCGATAGTAGGTTCGATAATGTTATCGATTCATTCATAATAAATTTGCAAGACTCTGATTCAAGTTCCGGTGGCGAAGAGGAAGATGAAGATGATGACGAAATGGAAGATGAAGTTGAAACAGAATCTATGTCAGAATAACTTTCGTTAGAATATATAATTGTTTGTAAATATAAAAAATGTTTAATAAAACAAGTCCTGTTGTGAATTATAACTTTCAATTCTTATTTATCACCTGCATATTTTTAATAAAATATGAGTATATTTGGGTTACATTTTAATCAACAAAGTAAGTATATATTACAGATAGATAGCCTCCGACCAACGCAACGTCCCGCCACAAGTCTTGCCTTAGAAATGCAAACTGATATCGTAAGATCTGTCCGACATGTATCGACCTCATGTGAACTCATGCACTTTTTTCTTCGCCCCCCACCTCGCCGTGCATACCTCAGGGAGTGCACAGCACTAATGGCCACACTATACTAGAGATATATATTTGACATCATCTATACGCAGAATCTATGTCTAGTTGCCAAATCCATCGATATATAGATTGTTGAAATCGGCTGTAAAATGTTTCTCAAACGCCAAAAAGAAAAAGTATGGTTGTATACATAGGTACACGCTTATTTAATAGGGTAACCTTTGTCTTCGTTACACATATCAACCTAGATGATGTCCCATTGCTACGCACGGGTCTCCCCAGTAGAACCTACATAATGTAGATCCTGAGGCAATTACCATAATCGCCACGCTTGGCAAGCGGGTGGGCGATTGCAATTAGGTTATAAAGTACGCAAGGGACGCTGCTGCATGTCCTCCGGTGTTACATCCCTTAGTCGCCTTGGCGACACTCACAGGTGGTTTTTCAATTAAATTAATTCTTTTTCGTTTATTTCAGCAACAACTATTTAAAAATGGAGTCTACTAAAGAAATAGATTCTGAGACGGCAGTAGAAGAACTGGAACGACAGAGAAAGGACTTACAGTTTGATATCAGCATGAGATGCATCTCTATCGTTCGGTGAGTCCTAGATTTGATTAAAATAAAGTTTTACAATTTGACTCTGAAAACTTTACAAATAAATAAATAATCCTGGTTTAGATATAATAATAAAAATAATGTCTTGGGACAATTCACACAACGTCATCTGATCCCAAAATAAGGACACCTAGTACTATGCAACCAGACAACTGATAAATATACTTACATATTTCTGAATACATACTTACTTAATAGATAGGTAATTTACACCCAGACACAGAATAAACCATCGTACCCACGACCAAGGGCTACTAAACAACAACAGTCCAAATATGTCCAAATTTGTAGTTGTTAATCAAGACACGTTGTCATTAGTCGTCATTGAATAATTATGGAAATAATGACTTCTATGTAGCGAAGCATGTTTTCAAATGTTGAGTGATTAACAAATTAATTATCCTGATAACAAATGGTTCCAGCATGTAGTGTAGCGACCAATGAAAATAAGCCTTTCTTACTTCTATACGGTGGTATAGAAGTACAATAATAATAATAATATCTTGGGACAATTCACACAACGCTATCTGATCCCAAACTAAGCAGAGCTTGTACAACTGATACATTCATACATATATATTTTTAAATACTAAAGAATATAATACTAATATTATAGATAAATAACACCCAGATACAGAATAAACCATCGTGCTCATCACACAATGTTTTATTCTGGGTGGGGATCGAACCCATGACCTTTTGTGTAGCAGTCAGATACACTCTCACCACGCCACAGAGGCAGTCAAATATAATATGTATAAAAAGTAATGTATACCTGAAAGACTAATTTTCATTAGGCGCTACACTACATACTGGAACCGTTAATTATCCTCTTCTATAATCCGTTGGCGATTTCAAGTAATATTATTTGATTTTTTTTACATTCAGTAAATGACCTTCTCGTCTTTTTGGATTTTTTTAATAATACTATGTGCTCTTGCAGCTACATCGCAGAACACATGGAGGTAGGAGGAGCGGGCGCATCTATCGCGACCAATCTGTTCAAGACTCACGATGTCCCATCTTTGTTGACTCATCTCATTCTACACGAGCCGTGGAAGCGGATCGATGATAAAGGAGATCTGGTCACATTTAACTGTAAGTTATTAATTTATTGTACCTTGATAAATTCTGGCTGGAAATCTCCTCTACTATATCCAACACCAATAATTTAAACTTGGTGATAGGCAAAGTTTGGTGGTAGGAGGTGAGCTCATATTTAGAATATTTTCAACGTAGGTATATCCTTTTATCTTCAATGGATAAGTATTTAAATTTAAATGTAATGGACAAAATTTCGACTGCAGTCGATTTTTGTCCAAAATGTGTGATTTTTTTTTAAACCAATTATGTACCCAGAAAAAAATCGTTACCATTAACGCCACCGTTATCCGTTCCGGCACCAAGCCACGGCCGAAGTTATCGAATTTGTCATTCTTAATATCTTGACTAATTCTAGCCGACGCGGCAGACGATGTAGGAATGAGGAAGGAAACCATTAGAGTCTCGTCCGAGTAGATTTCCCTTCATACATTTTATATACCTACTTTCGTATGTTCAATATCAGTTGGTCGTTGGAGCAAGCCGTCAGCAGAGGAGCAAGGCAAGCTTCACCGTAGTGAAGCTCAACTGTGGTTGTGTTTGCGACAGTTGCTACTAGAGCCGCGACTCGTACACTACTACAGCATCGATGAGTGTCGACGTAACGCCTTTTGTAGAGTGAGCGCTTCAAAACATATAAATTATAATGAAGCGGCGGTAGCATAATGGCTAAGGCATCGGTCTCGCAACCGTGAGGTCGCGGGTTCGAATCCTACCCATTATACTACCGACGTGAACCCACTCCTAACACAAGCCTTTGAGCTTAGCTGGAGGGGTTAACATCCCACATAGCTAGTGATCTTTAAAAAAAAATTAAGCTGGTGTATTTGTGTCGATAGGCTATCGACCTGAGATATCTTTACATAATGGTGTTTAGAATCCTGTACCTACACGTTGTTGATGAAAACAGCATTCAAATCATTCAATCACCCGTTTAAGAGCTACAGTGACACAAACAGACACACACACGCATGCGCGCGCGTACGTAAATATATTGGTAGATTTAATTGGTTGAATAATCTACTCGCTGTTTGCTTCTCAGTAAAATTAAAGGTCGACCAGATTTGGTTATATCCAATTCAAATTCTAGAACAATAATACCCTTATAAAAACGTCCAGTCGCGAATACAGGGAGTGGGAAACAGGGCCGTTGCCTTCCCCCCCCCCCCAGACTTGTTTGTAAGACCTTTCTTCGGGAAATTTTGACACCGTACCGACGTGTTCTTCCTCCTCGGCGGCGGTGTTGAATGCACACCCACTCTCGTCATGGGAGCGACTCGCACTTGGTCGGTTGGGTCACATGTTGCCTCGCCCCGAAAAGTCCTGGATCCGCGCCTGAAAACATCGCTCATGATTCAAATGAACGATGGGCTTAAATGCTGTTAATTGTCGTTTTTATTGGTATGGGTACCTACTATTAAACACTTTCCAGTTGCAAGCAAAGATGATAGATCCAATGCTGGACCAAATCCCTCCACTGGGAGATCTAAAGATGTTCCTGTGTCATTTGGCTGTGGGCGACTACTCGAGCTTGCACAACCGGCCTAATGGCAAGAACCCTGGTTGTACGCTTATTGAATTAGTGCCACAGGTAATATTTATTGTTTTCATTAGTCAACGCGTGCGCTGTTTTCATTAGTCGTAATGGAATGCTATCTGGGTGTGGGCGAGAAATTCAAATGTGGAAAGGTACAGACCTACATTTTTTTTTAAAACGAAAGAACTTTGGCTTACCATTCCACCTTCTTTCCAGTTAGCGACATAGAAATCATGCATAAGTATTTGCTTTTCTAGGCTCTAAACTAATATAAAATGTGTTCTGGAGATTTACTGCGAAAAGCAAGTGACGGTCACTTTTGCATTTATTATCCATACTAATATTATAAATGTGAAAGTAACTCTGTCTGTCTGTCTGTTACGCTTTCACGCTCAAACTACTGAACCGATTTAGATGAAATTTGGTATAGAGATAGTTTGAGTCCCGGGGAAGGACATAGGATAGTTTTTATCGCGATAACCGACATCCACGCGGGCGGAGCCGCGGGCGAAAGCTAGTAGCCTATAAATCTCGCATTTAGCCTCTACTTATTTTCTTTTAGTAACTACTCTGTTCATCGACTATTGAAAATCATGCATTATTTTCATTAATCGTTATACCGTACTCAATCCTTTTTTATTTAATTCTCAATATTTACATTACAGATAAAAGAATCCTACATGAAACAAGTCCACAAGCGTACAAAGACGATCGCCAAAAGTCAACTAGAAGTATTTCGTTTGGATGGCTCAGAGGAATCTCGCGCATTCGCCAAGAAACTGCTAGAGTCGTACACTAGTGATGCGGCCTTGGCTATGGACGGCGGTGGAGCCAAGTGCGCCAAGTGCGGGGAGAAGGCTTCTAAGAAATGTTCTAGGTGTAAGACTGAGTGGTATTGTGGGAGGTAAGTGGGAAAACTGGTTCTTTCTCGGAGTATGAGAGTGACGTAAATGGGTCGATTTCAGAGCATCCGCAAATCCGTGACCGTTAACTTCGTTTTTTACATTGAAATGAACGTAATTTTATTTGACGCGACGAGTGTATCATGCCTTTGTATGGTCCAGTTAAAAATAATATCATAACAAGCCAAATTACAAAAAAAAAACAATGTATTTTATCATTAGTGTGACTAATGATTTTCCCGATATTTTCACAAAAATTTAATTATAAAAAAATCTACTCCAGGATATCGCATTATTTTCCTGTGATTATAAATAAATGGTCAAAGTTCGAGATATGCTCATGATGCTAATTTAATTTATCATACTAGCTTATGCCCGCCGCTTCGCCCGCGTGGATGCAAGATTGTAACCAAAATTATTTAACGGCAAAGTTTCATTTCGTTTCACTCACTTTGCACCCCCATTTTTGCCCCTTAGGGGGTGAATTTTCAAAAACCCTAAGCTGTTGTTCCGAGTCTTATTGTACTTTGTGACCGTGACTTGTATGTTTGTTATGTCCCCCGCGACACAGGGCTATTACCCTAATACGGGACTCGTTTTAGTACCCTAATGAGGGAGTGGACTGATACAGGCGGATTGATAGTGGAAAACAACGAAGGGAGAATATGTTTAAATTTTCCAAAATTTTCAAAGGGAAATTTAATTTATTTATAAAAATATACTTTTTTTTTAAATGAGATTCAATTAGTGAGCTTTTCTATAAATTTATTTTGGCATAAATTTTGAGTTTTGGGCATTTCTAGGCGTTTATTCATATTGATTTTACATAAAACGTGATTATCTTTGACTTAATAACCGTTACACATCATTAGTTAACAAAAAAACGGGTATTTGCCAAATAAAATCGATCTGTGAACTCAACCCAAATACCCACGAATTTACTGTAATTAATAACTATATTTAGAGTAGCCCAATTTTTTAGCGTAGGTACTTTAAAAACTATTTTACCACCAACATCGGCCAAGTGTAATTCACATGAACGGCGGGGGAGGGGAGGATTTCCACCATTACCGCCGAAAAGTTGCTGCTCGGGGTGTAGTGTGCCAATTAAAGAATTGAATCTAGGTATTTACCCACATTCAATTCTCCAATCGGCACACTTTAATCCCATATTCATTCGTACCATACCCTACATCTACGCTAACGCCACTGTGAAGGATTTTTGAACTGATAATTACAGTTGGACACTTTTTCAACTCCTTTGTATGTGTGGTCGGTGACCTCATAGAATATTGGGAGCACGTCTTTGGTCTTGATCTGTTTTTAGTTGGTCACGGTCGTGGTCGTGATTATATTTTATATTTAATAAAATTAAGTTCATTTTTATATTTCAGGGAATGTCAGGTGCAGCAATGGCCGAAACACAAGGATATTTGCGACCAGTTTGCTAAATGCGTGTAACTTTTATTCATATTCTTACTTTAGATAGGTAAATATTGCGTGAATATGATGGATTTTGATTGTCTAATTATTTATTGAATACTGCTAATAAACGTGCGATAATATTCTTTGTTTTGATATTGGACAACACACAAGTTATAAAATTCTAACACAAGACCACTACCTACAAAACCGAATTTGGATAAACTTGCGGTTTGTCCGTTATTTATGATGCACTAGATGCACACGAGGCTTCAAACTTTAACACCCGTTTTTGCGTCAGGTGTATCAAAATACAAAAAATAGAAAAGAGGTTATTTTCCACACGTTCCGGTGGCCGGGTAGCCGGCGATCCGGCGTTTTTTAATTAAATTCCATTACGACAAATCGCAAATGGTTAGGGCGTTTGGCAATGGCACTTAGACTTGAAATTCGAGCGCGACAAACGCCTCGCGAAACCGCAAAAGGGATAGTCCCACTATTTATCAGTTAGTTTAAAGTCGACGGCGCGACCCTCTTTACAATATTTATTAAGAACTAGCTGTGCCCCGCGGTGTAACCTGCGGTTTATTAGCCTATGTGCTAATCCAGGGTGTCAGCTAACTCCATACCAAATTTTATTAAAATCGCTCCAGCTGTTTAAACGTGAAGAAGTAACAAACATACACACTCACACACTTTCGCTTTTATAATATTAGTGTGATTTCTTGTAATTACTGGCTTGTTTGTTAGTAGAAGAGGAAAAAAAATCTAAAATTTGTTGAGCCGTGGACGTACAAACGCGAAATTAAGCGCAGGGATTGACATTCCATATGATATGATATCGTCATCGGCACGCATCGTAAGTTGCCCTCCGAGCATCAGCGTCGTCAGCAATAGCAGATTCCTGCGATGCGTAACGATGCGGATGCACTTGTAAGACTTCCTTTACAAAGAATACTACGATAGGGGAGCAGAGCAGAAAGTCCAGAGTCCCCTGGCGAATCTGAGATAGGTACATACTTCGAAATAAAAGAGTTTGTAATTTTTTTGGATTTTTATTGTTTAGCTTATTTATACACTAAATAATTAGCTCGAAGACTTTAAGTAGTCTTTGAGCACGTCCAGCGCTGGCGTCTCCTCACCGAAGTCCTGAAACAAGCAACAAATAAATATAAAAAAAAACATTCAACCAATGGCCTGTTGTCTAGTAACTAGTGCCTCTGACTTAGCCAGAGGTCAGGGTTCGACTCACACACGACACACCACTTTGTATGATCCACAAATGGTTGTTCCGAGTCTGGATGTACCTACTGTGTCCGTGATGTTTGTAAAGTCCCCCGTGACACAGGGCTTGTCACATAGTCGAAGTCGTCTTTGCAAAAAAAAAATGGACCCGCATTATTTAGTTAGCAGTGTCAGGGCAATGTTACGCGAACCTAGTAATATTGAGCAGTGCGAAAAACGTCCTACTCGTTAATAAAGCCAAAGGTACTACTAAAAATGAAAAGGAATTATGAAAACCACCTTACTTCGCCTAACCACGGGGTCTCATCACGAAGAAACAGAAATGTAGGTCAAATAAATATCAACAGATGGCGTTATAAGTATCGATTTGATATTGAAGTTTTTTTAAAAATTGTAATATCAGAAGATAGATACTAAAAATGTGTATTATTATTTTTTTATTATTAAGCTATACAAGGGGTTGTAAAATAATAGGTTCCTAAATCAAATTTCCATAACTTTACAAAGTTTCTGACAAAATCATAACTCTAGCGGCAATTTATTTGTACTACGTTATGATAGGCACAACTTAAACATTAAACTGGTTCAATCTAACAATAGATGGCACTATTTGGGAATTCCGATTCTTACCATACCTACATTTTGTTGATATATTTTACTTATTTTTCGACGAGAAGTAAGAGTGACATGAAGTTGTAGTAAATTACAACTAGAGATAAAATAATTGAAGGCTTTTAAACCCCATAAAAGAACTAGACTCCTGTTCCATTGCCCATCATGTTCTGGGGGGAGGGGGTAACACCGGCCAAGAGTGAGTTAGTTCACGCGATGTGGCGAGGGGGGAGGGAGGAGGTTAATAAGTACATAATCATACACTTCCCCTCAACGCCTTAGGCAGGACCCGCTATTGAATGTGTATTTTTACCCGACTACGGAGGGTAATGTGTTTGACGTGTATGTATGTATGTATGTGATTTTGATCAATTTTGATGATTCATACGTCGATCGATTCGTATTAATCGTGTAAAGACATGACAGCAATCTAAATTCAAAATGGCGACAGCCAGACGCCATATTGTGATAAAGAAAAAAATTAAAGTCAACCAACTACTAAACAAAGACTCAAGACTGACTCGTTGGTCTTGCGCCTAGTCGCTCGTCGGTGGTGTCGGTTTTGATGGGTTTCTGCCCTATGACTCCATTAACTTCTATTGGGCTATAACTAGGGACAAGACTACTCGTCGATCCTGCGCCTTGTCCCACTCAAATTTTATGATTTATTGACACATTTATGACACATTGATCCTGCGTCAAATCCTTCTTCAAATTACCAAAACCAACCGGACAGCCGAAGTCCATGTTTTTGCGAACGAAATAAAAATGCATTTTAAAAATAATAATCAAGGTCAGGTTATAAATAGGTACGTACCAGCGGTGTTTTCAAAGACGCCGGCTTCCGATCAAATCTACCGACCGATGTCACAAAATGCCGAGAATAGAGAAAGTTAGCTCCTAATAATGTATTTCATTATTTATACCTACAGTAGATGCGCACAGTTAGCGCGACCGCCCGCGCTAAGTCAATAAACTTTGGGTTATACAATAAGTAAAACACACCTTTTTGTAGTTTGTTTTAGATATGGTTGCTAAAGCTAATAATGAATTAATTTATATTGAATGCCATACCTATATTACAAAGTAACCGAAAATAACTTAGACGAATGCACGGTTAGCCAATTATATATTAATACTAGATGACCCGCGCAACTTCGTCTGCGTAAATTTTCCCCATTTTTGCAAACATTTTTACTTGCTGCTCCGCTCCCATTAGTTGTAGCGCGATGTTTTATAGCCTATAGCATTCCTCGATAAATGGGCTATCTAAAAGTAAAATATTTTTTTCAATTTGGACCCGTAGTTTCTGAGATTATCGCGTTCAAACAAACAAACAAACTCTTCTCTCTCTTCTAAATTATAGTATAGTTATAAATGTTAGGGGTGGATAACCCTTATCACTTAGGGGCATGAATAATAAATTGTAATTTTCCCTTTTTTCTTCCTTTTTTTTATAACATTTTTCATTGCTGCTCCGCTCCTATTGGTCGTAGCGTGATGTTATAACCTATAGCCTTCCTCGATAAATGGGCTATCCAACAATAAAATATTTTTTTCAGTGCAGCCCAGTAGTTCCTGAGATTATCGCATTCAAACAAACAAACAAACTCTTAGGGGTATGAAAAATAGATGTTGGCCGATTCTCATAGATACCGCATAAGCACAAAAAATTTCATCAAAATCGGTCAAGCCGTTTCGGAGGAGTATGGCAACGAAAACTGTGACACGAGAATTTTATATATTAGATTCCAAAAAAAAGCAATGCCTGTGAACGATGTCTATGCAGTCTAAAGTACGTAAAGCATGCATTGTATGCCGCAAAGCATGCCTTCTGTAGTGTCCTTATTTTATGTCGGTAGGGCTAGTCGGGCGGTCGGGCGGTCGGGCGCTTAAACCTGGTAATGCCGACGCATTGCTACACTACCCTAACGGTTAAACGACACAACTTAAAATTTGTTTCTTTTTGAATGAGCCTACTAAAAACGTGATTGTTAAGTAATAATGTTGTTTTAATAGACATTATTTTTTTATTATTTTTCGTATTGTTTACCCGAGGAACTAACTTTCGGATCGGTCAAGGTTATCTTACAAATAGTAAATACGTAAATATACTAAATAAAATGGGACTAGACTATATTGTTTTTTATATTTGAGTTGATAGCAATCTACCCAACCTACGAGTTTATGCCATTTTCGATCCAACGGTGTGGTTCGTTTCCGAGTTATGCGCAAATTTATAAAAAAAGGACATAATGCGAAAAATCGAAAAATACTTGCATCAAAGCTGAACAATGTATTAACTTTTATTATTTTTTTGATTGAAAGCACTGTTTTCGAGATATGAGCAAATTCATAAAAATACAGTGTCCCTTTTTTATAAATTCGCTCAAACAGCGATTTTCTAGTATGATCTAGTATTGGTGCAAGTGCAAGTATGTGCATCTAAAAGACAGACAGACTGCGCCTAGTACCACAGTCCTACTCAGCTCGAGACGAAAATCCATCAAAATCGACATGACCGAAGAGGGAATAGGCGCAGGATCGACGAATCGGTCCTGCGCCTAGTCACAGTCCTACAAAACGAAAATGCATTACAATCGGCATGTCCTGCGCCTAGTCACAGTCCTGCAGTACGAAAATGCATTACAATCGACATGTCCTGCGCCTAGTCACTGTCCTGCAGTGCCTACCTACGAAAATGCATTACAATCGGCATGACCGAAGAGGGAATAGGCGCAGGATCGCCCCAATTGGTCCTGCGCCTAATCACAGTCCTGCAGAACTCAGGACTAAAATCCATCAAAATCGAAATGACCGAAAAGAACTCGATCGACCAGTCGGTCTTGCGCCAAGATAATATTCGATATTTACAAATCAATGCATCAAAGAGGCCCCGCGAGACGTGCAGTACGGTGCTTCGACACGGGATCACGGGGACAAAATAATGTTGAGCCATGGTTCGACCAGTAGAACTACGCAGTAGGACCACGGGCAACAAGGGGAGTTGTGTCATTTTTACCCGACTGTAAAGAAGGGTTATGTTTTTCGCGCGTATCTTGTATATATGTATGTATGTAATATTCTTTATTACCTGATATCTCACAATCCACTGAACGGATTTATACAATTCACACGTCGTTAGATTCGTAATAATTGCCCAAGTGTTCTTAGATAGATGACGTTTTTAAAAAACAAACATGGCGGCTATGAGATGTCAAAATAAAGAGGTGTGAAAAAAAAAATTGTTTCGAATACTGTAATATGCGTATCAAATTAAAGAGCTCATCTTAAGCATTTCAAAAAGGTATAACATGATTATGACTGTAATACTAAAAAAGTTAGTTAGCAACCATTGATTTTTCAATTTTCAATACTTGACAATAGCTGTGATAAAAGTAAGTTGCTACATCAGTTACATCATCAGTAATATGTAGGCGTTTAAAGTTTTGACACCGTGATCACATAGATCTCATCAAAATAAGAAGTTTGAGTAGGTACAAACAAGATGGGATTACGACTTATAGTTCGTGTGATATAGGCGTTCTAAGTTTTGACCCCGCGATCACGTAGATCTCGTCAAAACAAGAAGTTAGAATACAAACAAGGTGGGTCTACGCCCCATAGTTCATAAGATGTAGGCGTTTAAAGTTTTGACCCCGTGATCACATAGATCTCATCAAAACATCAAGTTTGAGTACAAACATGGTGGGTCTACGACTTATAGTTCGTGGGGTATAGGCGTTCAAAGTTTTGACCCAGCGATCACGTAGATCTCGTCAAAACAAGAGGTTTAAGAAGAAACAAGATGGGTCTGGGCCCCATAGTTCGTAAAATATAGCCGTTTAAAGTTTTGACCCCGTGATCACATAGATCTCATCAAAACATCAAGTTTGAGTACAAACATGGTGGGTTTACGCCCTATAGTTCGTATGTTATAGGAGCTCAAAGTTTTGACCCCGCGATCTCGTAGATCTCGTCAAAACAAGAAGTTTAAGTAGAAACAAGATGGGTCTGCGCCCCATAGTTCGTAAGATATAAGCGTTTAAAGTTTTTACCCCGTGATCACATAGATCTCATCAAAACATCAAGTTTGAGTACAAACAAGATGGGTCTGCGCCCCATAGTTCGTAAGATATAAGCGTTTAAAGTTTTTACCCCGTGATCACATAGATCTCATCAAAACATCAAATTTGAGTACAAACAAGATGGGTCTGCGCCCCATATTTCGAAAGATATAAGCGTTTAAAGTTTTGACCCCGTGATCACATAGATCTCATCAAAACATCAAGTTTGAGTACAAACATGGTGGGTCTTCGACTTATAGTTCGTTAGATATAGGCGTTCAAAGTTTTGACCCCGCCATCACGTAGATCTCGTCAAAACAAGAAGTTTCAGTACAAACAAGATGGGTCTGCGCCCCATAGTTCGTAAGATATAAGAATTTAAAGTTTTGACCCCGTGATCACATAGATCTCATCAAAACATCAAGTTTGAGTACAAACATGGTGGGTCTACGACTTATAGTTCGTGAGATATAGGCGTTCAAAGTTTTGACCCCGCGATCACGTAGATCTCGTAAAAACAAGACGTTTAAGTAGAAACAAGATGGGTCTGCGCCCCATAGTTCGTAAAATATAGCCGTTTAAAGTTTTGACCCCGTGGTCACGTAGATCTCGTCAAAACAAGAAGTTTAAGTAGAAACAAGATGGGTCTGCGCATTATAGTTCGTAATATATAGGCGGTAAAGTTTTGACACTAAGATCTTAACAAACCGGAACGACGAGGAAATCTTAAGAAGGGTTCCTCGTCCTTAGGAAAGTAAGTAATTGAAATGAAGTAGAAAATCCCGATTTTCATAAATTTTAGCTAAGAACACTCGATCAAGTCAACTTTCAATCAAAAAAACTAAATCAAAATCGGTTCATCCGTTTAGAAGCTACGTTGCTACAGACAGGCACACAGATACATCATTAAGCAGATACGCGTTAAATTTATAACACTCGTCATTTTTGTCGAGGGTTAAAAAAAGAGTTAAATACCTACTCCCGATGTGGTCGTTATTGAATATTTACAATAAAATTATTTATGGACTCTGACAGTTACACTCTCAAGGCCCGTATTATTAAAACGATCTCAAACGTAAGATCGACCTTGAACACGAGTTCGAGACTCCGTTCTATTCAATAGATAAGTCTTAATACAGAAAAATTATGGCAAAAAAATAATATTTTTGCCATAGATTTCGTCACATATAATATAATACTATAAAATCGTCGTTGTTAAGTCAGTTTTAATCCTAAATTGTGGATTTTGTGAAATTATGCATAATCTTTTCACACTTACATTTAAATGAGTATAAAAAAATGTTCTCTGACAATAAACCAAGACCAAAAAGATGATTGATGTAAGTATAACATTTTAGACAAGGGTCACCCATCTATGCACCGACTGTGGTAAAGTTACTTAACTTACGCAAACATTCTGTCATAATAGAAGTAGGTTCAACTTTGAGGTACCTATACACCGACGAGTTACTTTAGCAATAACAAATTCGTTTAATGTAATTATGTAGTGTCGTCGCCTATTAGGGTCAAATTACAATATTTTTGAGGTCTGCACTCGAATGACGTCATTTAAAGCGATTTTCTGCGTTATTTGTACGGGCGCGATATAAGCTATCAATACATGTTTATTAATTAGTGCCGTTTAGTAAGACGCTACCCGCACTTATAAGGGAACTCAGATAATATCGTTCTTTAGAACGAATCTGAGCTTCATCTATTAATACGGACCTAAGCACGGCCGATGACCGCGTAGTAGCAAATAGCAACCAACTTTATTTCCAAGTAAACGCACGACCTAGAACAAACCAAGCGGAGGCCTCAATTTTCATCCCTTGATGTTTTTACCGCCATCTTTTGGCGACTTTAGTAAGGAGGGCCATTAAAATCAATCAGCTGTAGCCTGAATCACTAGATGTCGCTTGCTATGCACCACTGCTAATGCCATCTAACGTCTCCGTAAACGAGCCCGAAAACGAGCCCGAGTTAGGACGATCGCATTTCTTTGTATGGGATGAGGTATCTGTACTAGTATAGTATTATATTATCTGTGGCCTAACGTAAAGGACCGCGACCTAAACTTTAGGCGAATGGTCAAAGTGATTAACTTATTATCTACTAACAAGCTGACCCGCGCAACTTCGTCTGCGTAATTTGCTCTGTTTTCGGACTAGTAGTTCCTGCGATTATCGCTTTCAAACAAACAAACTGCCAGAAGTTTCTTTGTTTAAAGCGGAGCTGTGAAGAACACCTAGTAATCTTACATTAATAATAAATTGTTAGTAAGTGTAGAATGTGTTTGTATGAGTGATAGGAAAGTTGCCTGTGCATATACGCACGACACCATAGGGTCACTCAGTTCATTTAGCGCCGTTATTTCGTCACTAACAACAATTATGTCGATAGAGTTCGTGCTGAGCGCAAGGAGACTTGTTTCATTGCATTTATCTTCTTCCTACTTTCATTGCAAATAGAACTGTTAAGCCAAAATTAATAGATAACGAAACAAACTATGTTTCGTGCGTAACGTTACAAGGTTGCTATTCCATTGTCGTTTTATGAGCGTTGGTGTTTCTGTCACGTTAACATCGCGTCTGCGCAGCGTTGTCGCTGCGATGTAGCAACCTTGCAAATGGCCGCCGGACCGGAACTCCCGCCCGCGCCAATACGGACACAGCAAAAAAGCGAGTATTGTACTCGTTGCCAAAAAGGCAACGTTGTCGCTGCGCAGACGTCTGAGAAGTGCCAACGCTCGTAAAACGCCTGTAGGATAGCAGCCTAACACACTATACTTTCTGCAAATGAACTAATTTAAAATATGTTTCTAATAAAATTAAATCAAAAGAGTCTATGAACTTTTGTATTGC
This sequence comes from Herminia tarsipennalis, assembly GCA_945859575.2. NCBI lineage: Eukaryota > Metazoa > Arthropoda > Insecta > Lepidoptera > Erebidae > Herminia > Herminia tarsipennalis. The sequence goes on along the minus strand of OX243849.2, from coordinate 14,286,178 downwards.
CTCTAGAACCGCTAAACGTGATAATTCTAATCTTACTCTTTAGTTATTTGTTCACATTTTATCGTAATCTTTTCTGTAAAAAGAAAGCAGTCCACTCTCACCTTGATAACGACACATGAGCAGCCGACGATTTTCCTTGCTTTGCCATCCTTGTCGATTTTGCAGAGACCTGCCCATTCACCAAGCTTCTTGTTGTTGTCAACCTGGATGTAAGAAGTTGAGTATAAACATATATACAAGAAGATGAAAGACTACAATATCTATCTCATTAGTGTGTAGCCACAACTTATGTATTTTTCTAGCAATTATTATAAAATAAAACTTGGCTTCAACAAGTTCTAGATTACTCTCAGGCTAGGTAAGTACTTCTGTTAATTGTAGGATGTATACCCTAGCATACATCCTACAATTAACAGATGTACTTATATAAAGAACACCCAGAATCGGGACCAGCATTTCAGGTTCTCACAATGCTTTGTCCTGTGTGGCACAGTGATTCCACTGCACCTCAGTGACACAGTAGAATCACTTGGTAGTGATACCATTTCTTTAGGTTGAATATCACCAAAGAGTTTGGGATTAGATTATAAATGTCCGGTTGCTAGGAAAGTTGACTCTTCATGTTGAGAGTCACCATAGGGGCAGACGGTTTGCTGTTCGCTCGTAATGTGCCGGACAGGCATGTATTAGCCTGGCCCGCTCGTGCAGAGCGTATTTATCTAATTTCAATATCAGTTATACATCTATAGTTTAGTTGATTTCATCAGTTTGTACATTGTTGATTTCATCAACTTGTATATTTTACACACAATTTTATAATGGGTGTGACATTCCATGGCATTTATGGCACATTGATAAAAATTTACAAAACCAAAAGGCTATTTTGCTGGTTATGCCATGAATTATCTGCTGCTGGAATTAGAACACACTTTTCATTTACAAATTGTATATAAAAAAACAAGCTTAGCTCAATTTTGATTACTATAGCAGCCAAACTGAGTTATTACAGGAGAAATATGCAATTCATTGAAATAATGTGCTTACCTTGACAAGTGGGATCTGATGTTCATTGCAGAGAGCCTGTACAAGCTTCTTGTATGCAGCCTCGTCACAGTTCTCAGCCAGCACGCAAAGGACAGCTTGCCTCCTGTTAAAGCAAAAAATTTTTTTACTAAGACATCAATTATCCTAGTAAAATTATAAATGTGAATGGCAGAGGGCTGGGACTGGATTCTGTGGCATATATTACGACAGGTCATCTCCAGCATTGGACTAATGCAGGCTGATAGTTGATAAAAGCTTAGGGAAGAAAGATATATAACACATGACTCTGTATCAGAATTATTATTATTATATATATTATTCACATAACTGACAAGACAAATACAAATGCTTGACAGTGAATCATGAGGATTTAATATGTGACCCTGCAAATTAACATATATGTGGATATATGTTAATTTTTCCAGTATTGCAATCTTTTGATTGACTTGACAAGCTCTTAACATAAAAAGTAATAGTTATAACAATAAAACCAACATTTTTTCTTAGGCCAAATACTTTAAACCAATTTACAAGGGTTGCAGTAGTTTATTAAGCATAAAAACATAAGTAAATGTAGCACATATCGATGGTCCCTATTAACAATGTCGGTACTACAAAAATACAACTTTTCAGTAGAGCAGTTTAAAGTCTATTTTGACGATAAAAATATTATTAAAGATCACAGCCTCTTCAAATTTGGACTGATTGTTTTTTATTAAGTATGTTACAATCTGAGATAGAAAAATCTGAGAATTAATGAATAGTTTGGGAAATAAGGTACTATCGCCACTTTTATTTGGACTATTTTTTGGGTAAATTGTCAGTTGTGGCACTTACTACAATTTTATTCGGACTCTTAATAATAATTTAAGTAGGATATGGCATTTGCGACATTTTCAAATGTGGGTTTAAAAATACTTTTGTCGTATGTGTTTGTTTTACTAGGGTAAATTGAAAAAATATACTGCATTTGTTTCAATCATTAAAGTCTTTATTAATCAAAATGTTTAGAATTGTTATAACAATTTGTTTACATAACATTTCTATGTACTTAATTATCATTAGATATCACTCAGTCTTAATCACAGTTTATAGAGCCTTTATTCTTAATAATCAGCATCTATACTTTAGCTACCTGACTTCGAAAGTTTAATAAAAAAAAATATAAAAAAGACTAAAAAAGAGAATTATTCCACAAAATTAAAATTCTACAAATAACTAATCAACATACCATTATAAAAATAGAACCTGGTCTGCTTATAGAATCAAAGCACCTTTGAAAGGCAGGCCTTACAGGCAGATCTTAAAGTTTAAAGTAAAGTACCTACTTATAATAAATTCAGTTTCAAGTTCAGTCTATATTTTCTACTTTAAACATCAGTCTAATTTCTCTAACTAAGCTTTAGGGTTATTATAATATTATGATAACAAAATAAATAGTATTTAATAAAGCTGCAATTTCAAATCACAATCACCTTAGGTAAACTTGTATAAAAAATAAAAAGTTTCAAAAAAAAATAACACAGCCGTCCTTTCACTGTGAAAAATAAAATATAACTTGCTTATTATAATAAAATTACAGTCTCAGTTTTCTACCTTAAAAGCTAGTCTAATTTTAGTACTTAAAAATGTTTGTACGGTAAAACAGGAACTTTAAAATCACAATAATCAAAAATTATCTCCCATCAAAAGTCTTCAGAATCACTCATTTCTCTTTCTCTTACATTACTAGATAGATGTGGCAAGTCTCTGTAGAATCTATTATACTTGTTAGGTATAACACCTGATTTACACATTTCGTTAAGGTCTTTGTATTTGCCATGTGGGAGAAGAACAGGACCATCATATGCTGGAGATATTTTAAAATCATCGGTGCGTTGGGTGTTTCTTTTCGTGGATCTAAGCACCACTAAAGTCTTAGGCTCTTCATCAAAATTATATTTAAATTCTATTCGATCAAAAATATTACTTGTAACCTTAACCTCTCTTATTTGTGTCCACTTCATTTTCTCATTAGTTACATCTTTCACCCAGTTTTTGTTAGCCAACAAATCTTTAAAATTATAGAAGTCGCCTAAAGTCATTTCTGTTACATTGTACGGTATACCTTCTCTTTTGGCCCAGCGAACCAAGCAGTACCACTCATCAGGAACGTAAATCAGTCTCTGCTTACTCTCTCTTTATATAAGCGCGTGAACACTGTCCCCTTCATTTTGGGTGTGTCCCTTCTCCATAAATCTATGCGTTATTGTTACATCAAACTCTTTAGCAGCGAGCAAATAGGAAGCGAACACAATACGGTTACGATTCTGGCCACCGCAATTATCCGACCAAAATCTAAACTCTTTCACCCCCTTTGCCGCATGCATTTTAATGAAACTGTATAAACAGCTTGAGACTTCATTAGCCCCTCTTTTAGCAGTACCCTCATGCCACATGTAACAAACAGCACTTTTTTTTGCAAGCTCAAACAGTGTAAAGTTGTAAGTATTTAGTTTTCTTTTATAATAAAAGATGCTTACCTCACCATGCGGAGATTGCAAAACTTTTTGAAAGTCGAATGTAGCTGAGATGATTTGAGGATTATTAAGTGCTTCTATTTTATCCGCTTCTTTAAGTAACCGAGCTTTTTTCTTTTGGGCCTGATGTTCTAGAAAGATCGTCTTTTCTTCTTCCGTGGGAAACTGGTTATTCTCAAAGATGTGGCAAACTTCACACTTGTCCTTCTTAGGCTTGTGAAACGCCAAGTTAAAATTAGCGTTTACAATGTCACGGTATTGACGTATGTTAGCTGGATTAGTATTTACATTACGACTAGAATCATACCATTCAACATACAGTTTGTGCATCTGTGACGTACTTTTTATGTTATTTAAATACAATTTCGCGGAATCTTTACGTGCGTAGTGGGATTCCACTCTGTCTAAACAATTGACGTGGTCTTTCACACTCTGAATCATTACTTCATCAATAATTTTGGCTTTATGTTCATATTTTCCTCTTTTATCTTCTTCTACAGCCGCTATGCCATCGTACTTCTTCGAAGCCGTTGTTATAATACGTTCTCCAGACGATATTGTGCTTAAGAACATCTGCTTACAGACTCTTTTTGTTTCGTTTCTAGCTAAAGTTTTTCTAGTTTCAGAAAAACGTAGGTTTTAGTACAAAAATTAACACATCCGACAGACTCATTAGTGTATTTACATGCAATAATGTCATAAATTACACTTCCGACGAAATATCCATTCATTAGTTTCATATAACAATGTCGATAGTGACATATACGACATAATAATGTGTTAGTATGTACAAGTAATAATGTTGGAAGTAACACATTCGACATAACGATCAGCTGTTTTGGCATAAAATAATGTCGATAGTGGTAGATCCATCAAAAATATTTGGTTGAAGTCCATTGAAAAAAGTCGTATCTTCCGGATACAACTTTATTAAAGGGAATATACCTGTATTATAATAAAATAATGAAAGTGGGGTCTTATAAAAGTAATAAGTATTAAATTAGAAAAAATATTGTTTGTTGTACGTACTAATTACACAAATATTAACATAAAAGGTAATTACCATGCGCTAAAGTTGTAGGAAGATTTTCACAGTCACCTGTTGACTTAGGCTGATAAATAAAATCTTGTTTTTTCGAATTTACTAAGTCTAGGATTCGTTTCGAGCGTTTCGACATTATTGAATATTAATAATAATAACTTATTGTCAACGAAATAAAAATAATAAGGAAAAAAAAAACGCGCGAGCGCTCCGCCCGGTGACAAAGTGCGTAGTGGCAGATACGTACGACGCTTCGCTCCCCGCGCCCCGCTAACAACGCTCGTTCCGTCACTACCTACATTATTGCTGGGACGCAGCTATTACTACCTACAATGTTAATCTAGAAACTGCCTTAATAACAAGATTTTCAATAAATTAAATTAATAGGTATTAAAGAACTCTTTATTGTGATTACATTTACGTAAAAAAGTAATGTTTGGTAAAAATGTACATCCGACAATGTTAATAGGGACCATCGATATGGGAGGCCAGATTGCTGTACAATCAGCAGTCTGGTACTATGCATGTGCGTCTATATCTGCATCAGAGTTTATCAAACACAGTGCTGTACTGCATATGATATTTCCACCCAGTATGAGACTAGAACAGCCTCACACTGAGTGAATATTGGTGATAGTTCCAATGCATAACATAATCCAGTTTTCCATATATTGAGAGACTTTGTTAGTGCACATGTCTAAATCTGAATTTAATTTACCTCCACCAATGTTAAATTTATTAAAAGCCAGTAACAAAGAATTCTAATTAATCATTACAATTTCTGATTGTATAAAAACCTACTCACAAATACGAGACTGATGGATTTGTTTTAATCTTTCAAGCAAAAAATGCTAAATTTATTTTGAATATTAACTTGCAGTGCAAATTAGTGAAGCCACAGGCATGAGGCTACAGTTTTTTCAAAATCTTTGTTGTAAGCTATGACTTTAAGCAAATATACATAAATTAAATAACACAAAAGAACACAATTTCATGCACTTCACACGTCACTTACTTGTCGAGAGCCTTGGCAGCCTCGTGAAGTCCATGGACTAGGCCTCCGTGGATGAGAGCGGTCTTCAGCACCTCCTGCAGGGCTGTGTTCACGTCCATCGCACCTCCGCTCAGCACGGGGTTCGGGGCAACTTCGCTAAAATACCACAAAGGTTCTTCAAATTCGTGATCATTGTTTACGAAAAGTTTAGAAAGAATTTTACATTGTAAAGTTAATTGAAGGGTATTTGATGCATAAATCAGGGTTTCAAATGTGTATAAATTTAGGAATTACTGCTGCAACGTCTTCAAAATAAAGTTTTGGACATTTTTCGAGGTTATGTTGACAACATGTTTTCAAGTCTAAATTGCTCATAGGCAGACTGAACTGTTTAAAAACTTCAAAAATTAGGAAAATATGAACATTTCAGACCAAAGAGACAGATAGAAATATAAGAAAAGTAAAAACACAAAGTACTTACACATCTACATCAGCCATGGTTTTTTGTGGTTAGACGATCTGAAATATCAAATGAAACTGATTGAGCAATACTTCGACACATTTTATAAACAACTGCAGTCATAATTTAGCAAAAGATTACGAAAATATTTCTAGATTCAGATAAATCCACCACAGAACGTTTGACAATTTACCTTGCGTACCGGAAAAAGACTAGAGCTGTCAAAATCATTATTTACTTTGAGTTAACGATAAACGTCAAATTTTAGTACACTTGAAAAATCGACTAAAGTAGTATTTGACAAAGAAAAAACTATGTTGTATAATGCTTGCTTGTAAATCTTGATTTTAATAATTTACTAGCAATAATCTAAGTGCCCCGCGGTGTTACCCGCGGTTTATTAACCTATCTGTTAATCCAGGGTGTCAGCTAACTCCATACCAAATTTTATTCAAATCGCTTCAGGCATTTAGACGTGAAGAAGTAAAAAACATACACACTCACATACTCACAAACTTTCGCCTTTAAAATGTTACTAAGTGTGATAAGTATGTCTTTGATCGTCAGATAAGCTATTTTACTCCGGTCCGGTAATATTTTATGGGGTACACTAAAGTATTGCGCGATGCTCGGTTACCTTAATAAACACATTCCGAATCCAATGCCGTACTAGTAGTACTACTTTTTGCTCCGATATTAATTGGTAGGAATTATTTCGAGTTTATTTTCTTTCTAGTTTTTTTGTTTGATTATGACAAAGTTTCGTTCTCTCGTTAATCTATGCATTCGCCAGTTTCAAGTTTATGTTTTTTCTAGTTTTTTTCTTTGAATCACAAAGTTCGTTCTTGTTCAGTTAGCACGTATTTACGAAGTACTAGATAACTGGACAAGAACGAGAGTTATACAATGTTTTAAACGATAAACGCGAAGCTGTAAAAATAGCGGCATGTCAGTTTGCCGCCATATTTACAGCTCCATAGAGTTGTTAAAACATAGAGGTCTCAATCAAGGTAACTACCTATTCAGAGATTTTACCGGCAATAAACAAAAATGTCAAAGCCGTGGCAGTTTGAAAACAAAAGAGTTTTATCAATGTCATTTGAAATTTGTATAATTTTATTTTTGTAAATTTTGTTTAGTAAAATGTGTTTGTGTAATAAAATCATAGTGTTTTAGTGTCTGTTTACAACCGTGTATTTTAGTGTACCTAAAGACGTATTATTATTATTAAAGATGTATTATCAGTATCAACTAATCTGTTCATCATTGTTATTGGAATGATGAATCAAAGTCCCGATATTATCTTTATGGCTGAATATATAAAAAATGCTCTATATTTCGCTACAGTAAGACACGGGAAAACACTTAGAGACACTGTTGATACACATTATTTCAGTATAGACAACGAATTAGTTTATGAAAATTATTATTCTGATTTCGGACCATTAAATCTTGGTTGTGTGTACAGATATTGTAAATTATTAAATGATAAAATAAACCATTTATTACATAACCAAACTTCGTATATAGTACATTATACGTCAATAGAACCAAGAAAAAAGGCTAACGCGGCGTTTCTGTTGGGATGTTACGGTGTACTATATTTGAGTTTATCTCCTCGAGACGCATTGAGACCTTTACAGGCTCAAGGACAGAGTTACAGGTAAGAAAATTTAAGTTATTTATTGTACACAACAAAAATAACAAACAATAAGTAGGTACAAAAAAATCTAATTATATACAAAGGCGAGCTTAACTCAAAATTGAGTTTTCTACCAGCAAACCTATAAGCTCAAAGAGTAGAATGATAATTATTATAGTATATCCGGAGTGTAACAATAAAAGAAAAAAAAAAAGAAATTAAACCATATTTTTATATAACAGTAAGTACATACTTACATACATATAAGTTATTTAATCTATTATACCTAAATAAATACGTATGTATACATACCAGATATAACATACACTTAGATAAATAAAATATTATAATACATGCTTAATTAGGTAGATAGAAAATATTCTTTTGTCCTTTTTTTAAAATCATTTTAAAAATGTTGCGTAAAGGGTGAGGAGGAGAATTCCAAAGCCTCACCGCTTTTATGGTTAAAGAGCTATTAAAACAGCTGGAGCTGTGAGCGGGAGTACATAATAGAAGAGAGGAGGAACGACAGGGTTTAAACGAAAATTAACGCGCTCACGTAGATAGGAAAAAGATTTTGGATTGTGAAGAATTAGTATAGAGAAGAAAAAGAATGTGTGAGTTACGACGCTGCCAAATCGGTAGCCATTTAAATTTTTTCCGAGATTCGGGACATTCGTATTTACGTAATCCGAAAATGAAGCGGATACACAAATTCTGCAGACGTTCGAGCTTGTCAAAATGTAACTCCCTAGCATCCAGAAAAGAAACATCGGCTTAATCTATGTGTGGAAGTAGAAGATATTGTGGAAGTGAAGAGTAATTTAGTTTTGAACAAAAGAACTTCTACGTTTGAGAGATTGAAATGACAAGAGTACTTTCCTGCTTATTTCCGCAATGTGGACATCCCATGAAAGATTTGAGCCTTTAGAGACACCAAGATTGTGTCACTTCTTGTAAACGGGATATTAACTCCATCAAAAAAACTTGAGGACGATTCTGGTGATCCAACAAATTTTCTGCCACCAATAATTACAAATACATATGTACACTATCTTATCATCTTTGATCTTAATTTTAGTCTCTTTCTTATATCAACACTGTTGAGCGCTGCTTATAGAATTCGACACGCTAAGTGCATGAGCAGAGGACCCTGGCTAAATGTATGCCTACGTCTCTGGTCCAAGTTTGGGAATAGCCTTCAACACCATTAGAAATAAATGGGGAGATTTCCCGCTTGCTATTTCTTAATTTTATACCAGTGGCGGAGGGTCCTTAGAACACCATTATTTTCGGTTTCCCTTCGGATTGTAATTACTTAATATAATGGGGAATCTAAACGGGCCATTTTTTACGGCAATTTGTGGCGGCAATGCTGTGGCCGGCAACATGGCAGTACTCTCCAACATTGATTTGATGGTTGCCGGACGATCGCCGAGCCATCGATTTTCCGCAATGTTGCCCGGCCAATTGTTGTTGCTGTTTCAATCGCTCTTTATTTTATTGTTGTCGGGTTGTGTAGCCCGTTTAGGAGACCGGATCATGCGTCATACAATTGCAGACATATTGCCATTATTGGCTGAGCAATTAGTCGCCAATAGTGCCGCCACAAATTGCCGTAAAAAATGAATCTTTTAGACGCCCCTTTATAGGAACAAAAAAATAAGTCTAGCAAGATATATTTTTGTATCGGATAACCTCAGAAAAAAATTAACCCTTCGCTTCTGTTTTATACAGTCAGAGAAGTCTCAAACACTTTATATTTATTTGTATCTCTTTTAGACCATTCCAGGATGCAACGCAAGGTGATTCGTGCTACACAATATCTCTTATGGATTGCCTGCAAGCAATAAAAAAAGCTCGAGAGCTAGGATTCTTCAATTTTCAAGATTTTAATTACGATGAATATCAAAAATTAGATAAAATACAAGGCGGTGACCTAAATTGGATCGTACCTGGTATAAAAACTTAAATACTAAAATAGTATGCGTAAATTTTTTTGTGGAATTCTATAAATACTCAGTATTTTTTCAGGCAAATTTTTAGCTTTTATTGGACCTGTTGATTGCAGCCTATCTCTGTATCATCCACCGGAAATGTATTTAGATTATTTCTTAGAAAATAATGTCAAAATAGTGATACGTTTGAATAAAAGATTGTATAATGGAAATGTGTACGTATACCAACTATATTTTTGTTAAGGTAATTTAGAAATTTTGAGATATGGTAGAGTTCATTAGTGAAGACGTGACATTTAGCGAACATACTAAACATTTATTTTTATGTAAAAAATAATTTCTTGCCTATTATTCTTCAGTTTATGTAGAAAAGGGGCAGTTACAAGAGCTAAAATGCTGGCTGTATTCGTCGACGAATACAGAATAGGTCAAAAACGTTTAAAGTTACAACCAGAAGTGAGTGGGTGCATCTTAATGCACCCACTTAATCCTTTTCTTTATCTGTATTCTTCTTAGAAGTATACAGAAGAAAAGGAATTTAACTTGTCATATTTAAATTTGTTAATTGGTTGAAAACGTATGCTACATTAACGACTTTGTAAATTAACTTAAATTTATTTTTTGATCTCTTTTCAGATTCAGCAATGCTGGAATTATGCACTATGACTTATTTTTCCCTGACGGGTCGTGTCCTACACGGCATATTTTGTTCAAGTTTCTCCAAATTAGTGAAGGAGCCACCTGCTCAATAGCAGTACATTGCAAGGTTATTTATTCTGTTGAATAAGTTTATTTTTTGACAGTGAAATTTCGGTTTCTGACAAAGAAATTGTTCAGGCAGGTTTAGGCCGCACTGGCTCTCTTATTGGAAGTTATTTAATCAAGCATTACAAAATGACATCTCACGAAGCAATTGGATGGATGAGAATTTGTAGACCTGGTTCTGTTATTGGACATCAACAGGTAAAAATAAAAATTAGAGCATTTTTTTCAGTCTGCTAGTTATTCTTATCGCGTACTAGAACATAAGGCATGCGGAACCATTCATAGAGGATCCGGATCTTCGGTTCTAAATTCAAGTCAGAACCTTAGGGTACCTACTTACATAATGATATTTTAAGAAAATAAAACAAGTAAAAAAGAGGAATTATTATTCATAACGCTTTATTATAATATAAAAAAATACGAAATTAAAAGATGTTAACACTGCTGTCAAATTAATCACAATCGAACACTGCCTTCATGACCTATGTTTCCGAATTATTTGAAACGTCCTCTATTGTCTCTTTTTTGTATTAGTTTTTGAAACGGTTTTCTTTCTTGCTTTCGCCGGATCACTCATGTATTTTTCACTACTCATTTTTCGCTTTCTCACTAGTGATATTTGCTTGACATAATGGCTTTATCTCCTAAGTTCTTTTGTCCAGAATGCACATTTTATATTATAAAAACCTCCTCCTCACAGCCTATTAGCTAACTTAGTCTGTGTTGTCTGTTAATGTGAACGCCCAACGTTGACTCTTACTGTTTTTAAAACAATCATGAAAAAAAAAAGATAAATCTACTTATGTACAATAACATGAATATGATTAAATAAATAATAAACGCGCCTGCCCTTCTAACTAACACAGATCTGGTATTACATCCATACCCCAGATCCCATTAGAAGAAAACAAGTCCATGTCACGTACTTGGCCACGCACAATGTAGGGCTCCGTACCTACCCAGCACAATAATGTGGTATTAGAAATGCGATTTCTGATGTTTTTTTATACTATTGACAACGTTAAGTATTTTTCAATGTCATTTGTACAAAAAAAATGTTACTTCTTACTTAGTATAGCTGTGATAGCTTTACTTTTAAATTTCATAATATATCTACTAACTTCTACCCTGATTTTTCCACATCTCCAAAAACGACAATTTAGCTGGCTTGACTCTAACAAAAATGAACACTTTAAGGCCCTAGGTCATATTTAAAACCCCATAATACTTCAAAAGACCTATGAGTTGTGTGAGAAAAACATTAGATTTTTTCTCACCTAACCCTTCCCTACTTTACATATAGGGCAGGTACCATAAAAAAATCAAGATTTTATGTTACCACTTTGTTGGTGCAATTTATTTTGACAATTTATTACATTTTTCTTTATTCCATTCAAACTGTTTCGATTTAACTTTCTTTTTAATAGCTACGCCGTACATTAGATAGTAATGATTCATAGGAACCCAGCCGTAGTTTTTAACAAGTTTACTATGAATACGATAAAAAGTTACTTTATACTATCTAAATGTCCATAAAGTGTTTTTTAATAAATTACCAAAAATAAGGATAGACACCTACCATTAAACCATTAGGAATGTACTTTTTAACCGATTTGTAGATCTTCAGAACCGGGAATTGCATAAAAGGTCCTGATAGATTCATAAAATCACCTAAAATAGACAGTGAAATCATTTAATTGAAATGTTTTTTTGTTTAACATCAGGGCTGGCTGGAGGAATTGGAACCATGGCTAATGAAGCAAGGGAATGTTTACAGGTAAACAGCTAGACATTTATATATAAATATATACATTGTAGTTCATATGCAGCTATAATAGGAACCAAAGTAAATGAAAACTAATATTAATAAAGCTTATGACAGAAGACACACGGGTCAGGACCCCGATAAGTTACCATTCCACGAGTTTGGAGTTTACTCAGTGGAAGAGAAGAGCAGGAGACAACGGCCGCTGATACTCCATAAGCCACCGTCACTGCCACCACCGCCGACGAATGCAATCACGCATAGTTTAGTGGCACCTCTAAGACCACAAAATTCAAGGATGAAGGAAGGTAATTTAAAACTTTCATCAATTCAAACAGTGTTATTTTTAAAAGGTATGATTACTTTTTTTAACATGGTCTCAACCTATTTTTACAGAGTATTAAAATTGATTTTTACGTTTAATGGTCATTATTGTCCGTTTAAAATAACACTGTTTGTTATTTTTTAGCCTTTCTTGCAGTGTAAGTTTACGCAACGCATCGTCAAATTAAAAAACAGTGTTATTTTGAACGTATGACGCGCTTAGAAAGATACTACAAATACAAGCAAATTCTCATTTCACATTTAGATATATCAAGTAACGCAGAAGAGGAAGAAGAAACAGAAATATATTTAACATCGTGCGATTTGACAAAAACGCCCACAGGGCCAGCGAAGCAACTGAAAGGCTGTATTTTAAAAAATAGCACCGATGAGAATAATGAAAGTGATTTGTTTTCTGAAAATATTGAACCTTCGTCTTGGAGAAAATATTTGCGTTGTCAGCCATGTTTCAGAACGTTATGCGATGGTATATTCGTGTTGGCGGTGCGTTGCGCAAGCGTTACTCCGGCAAAATGTTATACAAATGCATTATGCAGCTTATGTAACATGGTGTGTACCACTAAGTAATAAAATGCTAACAGGCAATGCAATTGTGGTGTGTATCTGAACGGATTCATTCCTCCAATCTTTAACATGTGTCGTTCGTTTCGTTATTTTACATGTTCTTTGGTTTTCGTAAACAATACGGGCATGCTATTAGTCAATGCACACTTTTGGATACACACCTAAATTGAATTGTCTGTTATGTGTATAAGATATTTTAAAGGGGCGTCTAAACGGGCAATTTTTTACGGCAATTTGTGGCGGTACTATTGGCAACTAATTGCTCCGGCAATATTGGCAATATGTCTAAACGGGCTACACAACCCACGGGCAACCATAAAATAGAGGGCGACTGAAACAACAACAAAATTGGCCGGGCAACATTGCGGAAAATATATCGCTCAGCGATCGTACGGCACAACCAACAAATCAATAATGGAGAGTACTGCCATGTTGCCGGCCACTGCATTGCCGCCACAAATTGCCATAAAAAATGGCCCGTTTAGACGCCCTTTTATGATAAATAACGTTATTTATTTTTTATTTATTTTTAGCTATTAATAAAGCGGCCGAAAAAGAACACGACTGGCGAAAGAAATGTAAAGGTGTAATTAGTAACCAAAAGTTATCAATGAGAAGGTAAAAAAAATAATAAATGTTTTATTCGATTTTGAGTATGTAATCATGTCTAAGATAATAATATCTAAGATGTATGTAATTACTAGAGACAATTACGATGCATCATCCCCAAAAACACTACAAAGCGGCGCTGGAGATCCTAAGGCAGGGCGTCCATCATCTTCGAGCCCAAACCGTCAAAGGCCATCATCTCATGAAAGCGGAAAGTCCAGTGTAAGTCCTGTTCGTACTTTCGTATAATACATATTGGAATAGAGGAAAGTAAGACACTTTCCTCTATTCCGATATGTATTACGATTTCTGTTTTACTAACTTGACAAATTGGATTGTTTTTCCACTATGCTCTACTATCGATTCTATCCATAGAACAAACTAGGTACTTGTATTTTTCGTGTGATTTTCTGGTCCTAGAAATAAGTTTTAAAATTCACTATTTTTAATAAATGAAAATGCGAAACCTGATCGCAAATCACGATCATTGGAGTATTCAATCCTTTCTTTTTTTTATCCAACTTCGTCTAGGTATAACTTCTTTCGATTATTTCGGGTATAGTTACTCGTGTATAAATTTCAGTTTGGTCGAATCCGCTCTTAGTAGTTTTGGCTTTTTAATGTTATCATGTAAAAGTTAGCATATTTTAATCTGAATTTTTGCATACATACGTGGGATGCTCAGAAAGTTTTGAGAAACTAAAAAACTAACTTCTATGAATAATATATTTTAACGAAATTTTTTTAGAGAACTATCCACCAGCCTCTATACAAAGTTTCATGCATCTGAACCAATTTTTGAAACATTTTTTCAAGTCCACCGCAGACACTATTCCATGGCCTTCTCAAACGCTGCTAGCGCGTTTTTCCGGCATTGAAAACTGTATCCCTTTCAGCAGATTTTTATTTTAGAGAATAAAAAGAAGTCACACTGTGCCAGATCAGTACTGTAAGGAGGGTGACTCAATACTATGACAGTGTGGTGTCTAGGAAGTTCTTCGTTTTGAGCGCTGAGTGTGCGGTTGTCATAGTAAAGCAGTACCCCGCGGAGCCCGGTGTTCGGTCGCTTGTTGCTCATTGCAGACAAAACTTCTGGCAAGCATTTTGTGGTATACCATTCGGTGTTGATGGTGCTTTGGTCTCGTAATGGAATTGAAACCCCGTCAAAGTGAAGAAACTAGCGATTAAAAAATTCTATGCGCTTCTCGATCGCTTCACTTTCGTAGGCGTTGGTTCGATTTGAAACAGCCAAACTGTTGACTGATGCCTTGTTTCTGGATCGTATTGATAAATCCAAGATTCGTCACCTGTCACAATGTGGTAAAAGCGTGCTTCAATTTTTTGAATCATATCACGACTCCACTCTAAACGGCCCTGCTGAGCGGCGGTGAGGTTGTACGGCACCCAGCCTGAAACTATCCTCCTCACACGAAGGTGCTCGTGTAGAATCTTGTGAACGCTTCCCGAACCAATCCGCATTGTATGCTGATTCTATTCGTATGTAATTCGCCTGACTTCTTGAATTTTTTTTTTTACTGCCAACACACTTTTTTGTGTAACTTAAGTCGTAGGACGACCACTCCTTAGTTCATCCCCCAAAGTAAGGCGACCGCGCTTGAACTCGATATGCTAACGACAGATGGTTGCTTTTGAAGGTCCTTCATTCTTAAATTCACATTTAAAATCGTAGTAAATCATCGCACGATTTTTTTTCGATTGCAAATGATATAAATGAGACACGATAATTTTAGTACGGGTTCCCTAAAACAAATTTTAAAATGATACATATCAAGCTGGAATTGACATGGTAGCTTCGTTTCAACGAGACGCCCAACTTTATGTATACGACAACTTTATATAGTGGTACGTTAGTGAAAAAAACAGGTGTGTATGACAAACTTAACTTTGCCGTTGGAAAACTATTATCCCCATACAACAACATAGGCTGCAGTTAGTTTACCAACCGCAAATAAAATTGTTATTCAAAATGACTTTTATAATGCAACGAGGATGGCTTTTACTTGTGCTAAGTACCATGTAGCTTGTAGTAAAAGCCATAATCGTTGCATCACAAAAAAAAATTTTTTATTGATAGGGTTTTCTATAATATATCTTATCTAAAATTTAATACATTGTTTTGAATTGTTTTAGCCACCCGATGTAATGATGCAAATTCGGGGGACACAAGTTTCTCTAATAAGAAACGTTGCCGACGCAAAAGTAAGTAATTAAATACATACCTAATCATTACAGATTATTTTAATTTGAATAATTTTTAATTGGTTATTTTCAATCCGTATCAGAACATAAAATGCCTTAGATTTTTCTAAGGATTCGTGTTTCAGAGTTTTTACTCTGAAACACGAATTGACAAAATTACACATTTCACTTCACGGTAGGCAGCGGCTTGGGTGTGTCCCTGATATTCCTGTAGTCCATGGGCGGCGGTTACCGCTTACCATCAGGTGGGCCGCTGGCACGTTTGCCAACCAATGGCAATAAAAAAAAAAAAAAAAAACAAATTGTACAAAAATATAGGTACTTACTAATTACATAAATAGTATCATAGACAAAATTTCGTTCATTAAACAGTAATGACATATACCTACCTAATTGCAGAGTTCTTTGATGCAAAGCAGCACAAGTCGCGACCGCGGTAGGGAAAAATCCCTCGCTTCTACAGTTACAGTTACTCCTCATCGAGGATCTCACGTGGGACCATATCCTGTTAACCCAAACGTACCTAGAACCGCAGCAGGTGTGTCTTTTCATCTTTAATTACGATACCATAAAACCTCTAATAAAGCCCTTATCCTATTGCCGACGACGACGCGACCAACTATCGGCTATTTCCTCATTATAGAAACGTAGGTACAACAGATGTGGATTCCGTGAGATACATAAAAACGCGGATTGTTCATACTACCGGCGCAAACACTCTTGGCGCAAATTTGTTGCTGTGACAAACTTATTAAATTAATATTCGCTGAGCGCACTCACTTAGATACGCCCAGAACCATCGCTACGCTTTTACTAACACAGTTAGCACACTAGCAGCCCCGAGCGAGTGGTTCGTGGAAGCACCCGTCGCCGGCGTTGGGACAAATGCTTATGTGATCCAATTTGAAAGTAAGTATATGAACCGAGTGCGAGTGAGAGATTAATGAACGCGTGATCGATATTACTACAGAAAGTACGGTCGCATAAAATAAAATCAACTTACTTGTTAAGACTTTATTGAAATGATAACATAATCAAACTATAAAAGGTCTAAATAAATATTATTATAAATGTGAAAGTAACTCTGTCTGTCTGTCTGTCTGTCTGTCTGTCTGTCTGTTACGTTTAAACCGCTGAACTTTAAAGTCTTGGGAAAGGACATGGAATAGTTTTCATCGCGATAACCGACATGCACGCGGGCAGAGCCGCGGGCGAAAGCTAGTAATAAAATTTCTAAATTCCTGAACAAATATAATTGTACAGTATTATAATCTTACTTATTTATTAGCCTCAAAAATGCCACCCACGCAACCAGCAAACCGACGACGGCTTGGGCGTAGTCCGAGTCCAGCTGCTAGACTGTTGCAAGAGCCATCCAGAGCCACAAATACTGCTTCACAGATGGAAAAAGCTATGACGAAAGAAAATACCACCAAAACCACAATTAAAACCGCCGATAAAAACACATTGAAAGACGTTTTCATGAGGCTAAAAAGTTAGTACATTTTAAAATGGATTACAAAATGTTTGATTAGGTTAGTAATTATTATTATAGGCCGACCGCTTAACTCGTATATCGCCTGCGCGGTGAGAAGGGAGCTAAAAAGTTAGTACATTTTAAAATGGATTACAAAATGTTTGATTAGGTTAGTAATTATTATTATAGGCCGACCGCTTAACTCGTATATCGCCTGCGCGGTGAGAAGGGAGCGCGGGGTGATGTTAACGGGTGGGTGAGCTTCCACCGCGCAGGCGATATACGAGTTAAGCGGTCGGCCTATAGTACTATTATTAGCCATTTTGCGCGCTTATTCGGTGACGTCAGACTTATGTCGACAACGAAGTGACGAAAAAAAGCACAGAAATGCTTATTATAAATATTGTGTCGTTCTTATGTGCCAAAATAACCTCAAAACCACACCTGACAAAGTATATTTCCCTAAACCGAAAAATGAAGGTACAAAAAAAAAGTGGTGTAAGGCGATGAGAAGAGACAATATATGGTGTTTAAGCTGTATAAACTTTTGTGAAGATCATTATAACGTAAGCAAGACCATTAAAAAGTGATAAAATACATTTATGAATCATTTTTTACAGTTACCTGCACATACTTGTTTTTTTTTAAATCTCGACGAACACTTATCCTAGCTTACGAAAAGTCCATGTAAAGGTACATAGGAATTTGTCCATATGAGTATTGTATTCAGTAGACGAAAAATCTGAATTAGATACGAAATACGTGATTACACGTCTATTTTAGGGAAGAATATTACCGATTGTCCTTTGACATAACTGGTTTCAGTCATTGTGCTAAGTCTTTCTTAGGAATTTGTCCATATGAGTATTGTATTCAGTAGACGAAAAATCTGAATTAGATACGAAATACGTGATTACACGTCTATTTTAGGGAAGAATATTACCGATTGTCCTTTGACATAACTGGTTTCAATCATTGTGCTAAGTCTTGCTTCACAAGGATTTTATTCTTTATCACTTACAGAAAAGTAATAATTTATGAAACACCCGCGAAACAAATTCAAATCAAATCATACAAACGACTTTTTGTCTGAAGACGTAGAGTGTAAATAGACGTCACGTTTTGTTTCACTAGTAGCGTTGCTTTTTGGAAATTTGCGAGGGAATTTTATACAACCACTTTTTGATGATTAAATTTCGCTATTTAATAATTATACATTTTAAAGATAATTGTAACATTTAAAAAATGACCATTTTGCAATCACGTGCATATTTAAAAGTTACAGTAAAAAAAAAAATAACTATTTACAAGGATTTTTTGTGCATATTAAATTTTTAGTTTAAAGGTACCTCCCTATATTTTTTGATTGTCTTTTGATACTGGCAACTTAGTATGTCAGGTCATCTGTCAGATGTCATCTGTCAATTGCATAACGTCAACTAAAAACAACTAACCTCTCATGCATGAAGCAATGGTAACATTTAAATATAAAACAATGTTATTTATGTGAGTTTTAGTTGTAGAAATATTTGAATATAAAGCTAACGCCACCTAAGATGGGTGCTTTAGTGACAAAAGCCCTGCGACCTATAAAATCCTTTAATATAGAGAATCGCGCTCATCGTGTGATTGCCAAGGAAAAACCGACTCCAGCGCCTAGATATCCTGATAACATCGAAGATTTGAAAAGAACACTAGAAGCCGACCCTAACATTGATGAAAAACTTGACAAAAAAGATCCACAACTAGACGATAGGCTGAGAGAAGTTTATGTAACCTCTTTTGGAAAACCGGAAGATGACATTACACGGGAGAAGAGGAATCAGAGTGTGACTCGACCTTTGCCTATGGATCGAAAAATGCCCCCGGATTTTGAATATGGTTTCAAAGAGCCTGAGAAAGTCACCTATGGTCACACAACATTGAGGGATGCTATGGACTTTATTACTGCAAACCAAACCGATCCTAAACAGGTGACGGCGAGTGAAATAGCTTTAAAGTATAAGTTAAGGGAAGAAGATGTCGAAAACATACTTAAATATTTTAAGAACTTTGAGATATATTTACCCAAGACTAAGACCAGCCCTGCTGTCTTTGCTGGCCCAACAACATTGAGAAAACAATTCAAATATAACTAAAGAAGAAACTACAATGAAAATGTGAAATATTACCTTATAGGTTAATTTATTTATTTTACTTCAAATGACTTTGTTCACTAACCTGTGTTTTATTCAAAGTTAGAAACTGTAACAAAGTTACAATAAAAATGGTTGGTTATAGGCTGTTTTATTGATGTCTTTGTCTGAGTACATATACTTATGAAAAAAAATCTGGCCAAAATAGAAAATGGAGTGTCTTTTCTTTTATAAGAAAAATGTAATTTCTTGTTGAATGGAGATGAGAATATTGAAGGCAATATTTTTATATGGAATTGAGACAGTAAATATTACTTAATGTAATTGGTGACCTTCATTGCAAGAACTGAAATTATGTTGCAAGAGATGACATCAATGTCATTATTTTGTCACATGCTATAAATGAGCCAAAAAGGTTTTTGGAGTAATCTATTTTGTTTTGCTTAAAAAAGTGAATCCAGCATATATTTCGTAATGAATTATTATGACTGCCTCTGTGGCGCGGTGGGAGTGTATCCGACTGCTATGCAAGAGGTTGTGGGTTCGATCCCCACCCAGGATAAAACTTTGTGTGATGAGCATGATGGTTTATTCTATGTCTGGGTGTTATTTATCTATAATATGTATGTATTTAGAAATATATAAGTATGTTTATCAGTTGTCTGGTTGCCATAGTACAAGCTCTGCTTAGTTTGGGATCAGATGACGTTGTGTGAGTTGTCCCAAGATATTATTATTATTATATTTGATAATAATTTAATTCTTGCTGTATCTAGAGGTTCTAGGCAAATGTGATTTAGTTGTAGAACAAAATATAAAATGTTATATTGTTACATTTATGCTTTTATTTAAAATCCTGAAATACTTACAAATATATGTTATATAATCTTATCAAATATTATCTTGTTTACTACTATGCGCCTAAAAGGCATCTAATACTTTTTTTAAAGCTCCTTAAAGAACCACCCTTACGAAATAAGGTGAATGATCTTATATGTATATGTTAGTATGGACGCTTCTGGAATGATATTCCTTCGGAAATCCAAGATTTGTTAGTTGATTTTGTTCAGGAATTTTGTTTAATTTAAATACATATATACCTTAGAAATTACTCTGTTCATAGATGAAAACCAGATGAAAATTTATTTAGAAGATGTTTTAGGGATTTCATGACTAAATAAACAGATTAGATTTTGAACTTTAAATTTCGAGTTATGAAGTAATTACGTACGTTTATTCGAGAGGATTCTTATTTTCTTTTCTTTCTAGTTTTCTTTGAAGAACAAAGTTTCGTTCTTATCCAGTTATCACGTATTTCAAGTTTAATTTACCTACATATACATGGAGCTGTAAAATTAATGACATTGTCAGTTTGCCGCCATTTTCACAATTCTTGAACCCACGTACTTACTGAGCCTTTAATTAAAATTCCTTCGATATAATATAATTTTTTTGTCCTCGTAAGCAGTCGATCATTTTTGTAAAAATAAAATGACTTGTTTCTAACAAAAATCATGATTGATGAAAATAGATCCGGTATCTCATGACGGATCCTTGGTCGCGGCATCGTTGGGCTCACGGCGCATGTCTTCGTTGAAACATTACACGTCAAGCGTGAGGTCTGACGAACGGCCGACCGCCACGCAAGGCGACATGCTAAACAGCATCAAGGTACATACAACTTATGTAGGTAGGTAATTTTATAATTTTTGATTGGCTCGTAAGTGCAAGAGACCTTGATTGGTAAGTCAGTGGTCGTAGGCTCGATTCCTACCCAGAAACAATGGCAATAAGGAGTATGCATGTATTTTTTTTTAGTTCTTATAAAATAGCCTACATCGACAAATTATTGAAAAAATTATGCAGTCATGGACTATGACGTCACGCAACTACCTTAAATTTCCCGCCTGTTTATTTGCACGTCTTAATAATTATTTACAAAATTATAAAAGCATTAGGTATATTAAAAAATATTGATGTAGACACAATTCTAACGTGATGATAAAGTTTATTAAAACAATATTCCATACAAATTTGCGTCACATGCATATTCCCTATTGTAAAAATTTAATTTTATAGAAAACCTACGCAAACAAAAAATATTGTAGGTACCTACAGTTTTAATTTTAGCGTTATCTATCATTGATAAGATACTCGAGCCTTTCCCCCACCTCCTCCTAAATTGATTGATATGAATAAATGAATTCCTTCCGCTTTTTCAGTGGGAGCGCTTGTCTCATTATTTCCATTGCGGTTTTGGAAAGCGTTGGTCGCGCTCAAATTTTAAGTCCACGTGAACACAGACTCTATGTCTAACTATACTAACATTACAAAGTTGAAGAGTTTGTTTGAACGCGGTAATCTCAGGAAGTACTGGTCTGAATTGAAAAAATATGTTTCTGTCAGGTAGCCCATTTATCGAGGAAGGCTATAGGCTATATAACACCACGCTACGACCAATAGGAGCGGAGCAGCAATGAAAAATGTTGCAAAAACGAGGAAAAGTGACGCATACGAAGTGGCGCTGGTCAGCTAGTCTTTAGATTGATTATAATAGTGGTCTATATTGAAAATTAAAACGCCTAGCGCACCACGTGTGAAAAACGCCCTTCCCATTTGCGAAATCGTGAGTGATCGTTATAGAAGAAATAATGGGATATAATCATTATAATCAATGACGTTTTGCATACAGACGCGTTTTACCGCACTCTGTTTTGGCAAGAAAAATGCAAGGTAATTCCGCCTCAAACGTACTTAGTTCGAGCAAGACGTTTAGATAGTGTTTTTTTACGTGAGAGTGAAAGAGATTATCACAATATTGTATGCGTCTATATGTAAAACGCAATTGGATATAATTGGGGAAAAAACGCATGTCTGACTATTTCCATTGGAAGTGGAAATAAATATAGTGGGATAAACCCCAAAATCTTGGGTTCCTCAGCGGTGTATACCGATTATATCTAAGTAGTTTTAGACATATCTCTATTGTTAAATGTGATATTTTTTCATTTCAGTTTGAAAGAAGATTCCGGGCAACATTGAATTCAGAAAAAACTGGGATAACAGAAAACAACTGGTAATTGTTAGATTCACTCGTCTACTTCTCATACATATCTCTTCAGCGTCTCTCCCGCCCATAATCTGCTGCGTATTTGGATTCTTCGTTGAGAGTGGCTGTTGTGACTATAATACACCGATTGGATATGTATAACAGAATAGGTTGCATTCTGTACTTTCGGTATTTTTAGGATTCTGTACCTCAAAAGGAAAAAAAACGGAACCCTTATAGGATAACTTTGTTGTCCGTCCGTCAGTCTGTCTGTCTATTTGTCAAGTTATCTCGGGAACGTATAGAGGTATTGAGTGAAATTAAAATATTATACTCGGGTCTCCACTCTCCAGTCCATTGAACTGTGAAAGAAATGATTTATAGGGTATTTTCCGTTGACCTAGAACTCTGAAATTTGGCAAGTAATACCGTTTTATTTTTTTCACCATTAGAAAGCTTAATTATCGGGGAATAACACAGGCTATATTTTATTGTCAATAAAAATTAGAGATCCCTACGAAAATTACAATAATGTAACTAAACTATTTTTTATCGTAGTTTTATATAAAACTACGATAAAAAATACGACCACAGAATTATAAAGATATGACACCCGTTCGAAGCCGGCCCACAGGCAGCTAGTACCCTATATTTTCGTTTTACAGTGCACCCAGCAGGAAGGCTAGTACTATAAGGAATGTGAATTCAAGAACAAGTAAAGGGACTATTATAGATGGCAGCCCTAGCCCTAGCCAGTCCTTTGCAGCGTGTGGAACCCAAGTCACGTCAATACCAGCACGGTATAAAAAAAATACTAAAACACCCCCGACAAGCGAGATATAATCCTTTAGGACCACAATGAATGACCACTTTCCAAAATGATCGCTTTGGATTTTTATCACTTTGTTCTTTTCCCAAAATGACCACATTTTAAAGGACTAGCTGTTAAAATAACAGGTTCTTGTAATGACAATGGCATAAAATCGATTTATCGAAATGTCCTTTAGCCATAATGTTCATATTTTGAAATGACGAATACACAGCTAACTACACAATTATATAAGGTGAAATTTAAATAACTGCTTGTCCGAAAAATATTACTTGAAGGATGACAATCATTCAGTGACTACAAAATGTTAAATGTTTTGAGAAAATATGGGTGATGGGTGTTAAGTGGACACAGTGGGAAGTAAACATTGTGAGAAGCTAACGTCACGAGAAACTGACATTTTGGGAAATGGAAATTTTGAAATGTGGGTATATTAGAACAAGACATGTTGGGAAGTGAGTTATTGTGGTTCTAACGGAAATAATCTTGATTTTCATCGAATTAAGTCAAGAACCAACCTGATTACATTTACACTAACGTATCCGTGAGGGCCAGGGAAGGGGGCTAAAACAGTGGGGTCCAAGGGGGTATAGAGGGCTCAAGCCTCAAGCCCCTTCCCCCCCAAAATCTTACACCATTTACCCATTCGATTCGTGTAAGTAATGCAACAATGGTCCTATCTGTTCAAGCCCCCCCCCCCCCCAAACGACAATCCTGGATCTGACACCCACCCTCTCATCCCCTCCATACAAATGTTTGCCGTGTAATGTGTACTCTTTAGTGCTTATTTCGATAAAAACTAAATTCAATAGTATCAAGATCTTCGGATGCAATCCTGGATATGCCACTGTCCATGTGTATTGTCATGGTATGGTCTATGGTTGGACATTGCCAACCACGATGTGTGTGTGAGCCCGAAGTGTCCAACCACATAACATACCTGATACCATACCATACCAGATTAATAATCCGCTCAGTTCGCGACGAATGTTCTCAGCAATGTACTTTTTTAATATAAATGTGATGTGCATGTGTAAAATTTACTAGTGTAAATATTATGTATTATTGTTTAGCGTAAAGTAGATGTAACATTATTTATGTAATGTTGTGCCTGCAATGCCCTCATTAACTGTTTCACAGGTATGTACTTAGCTGTTAGTCGTAAAAGAATTTTCATTGGTGTTACATTTGATTAAAGATTGTTTAAATGTATTACATAGGTACATGCCTGCAGAATACAATGTTTTCCACATGTAAAGGGCATTTAGAATAAGATCTACTTGTCATTTTTCTATGTAATATTATAACATCATGTAATATTTTGAAGCGGCGGTAGCCTAATGGCTAAGGCATCGGTCTCGCAATCGTGAGGTCGTGGGTTCGAATCCTGGCCATTATACTACCGACGTGAACCCACTCCTAACACAAGCCATAGAGCTTAGCTGGAGGGGTTAACGGGATTGCTAGTAATGTGGAACGACAATCCCACATTGCTAGTTATCTTTAAAAAAAAAAAAAAAAACATCAATAAAATCTATAAATCTAGTTATGACATACCATACCTGGTCTCTTTATAGCATTGAAACTACAATTTTAATTTTAATTGCAGTGCCCCCAGAGAGAAGTCACCGAACGCACGAAATGTCTTTGGACCATCACGTCCGATGTCGCCCAAGGGCCGTCGAAACACATTGACTTTTTACTAAATTGTTACATAACAAAATGTTTGTCAAATTCTTGTGTTGTTGTGCACTAATCGGCTGCAAAAAATAGTCAACTCCGTCCGGTAAGAATTTCGATTTTCGTGCAATCGAAGTCTGTTATCGATTAGAAAGTCAATCATGCTGTAATTTCTACGCGACACTGTATTTTGTATCGATATATAATATTCAAAGGGTGTTATAGATTCGAGTTGTTACTAATGACCCCCCACATTTAAACGATTCTCGATAAAATGTCAATTCATAATAGGCGATACTCGAGCATTTTTAATATTATTATATTTAACAACCAGATTGTGTGACCACTCGTCAAAAAATCTGATTGTTACAAATGACCCCCACTACACCTGAGCGACAAATCAAAATAAGGCGGGGGCTGATCAAGCATTTCTCGATTATAATTGAAATTTAAAAAAAAAAGTAAATTACCATAAGACACTACACATCAAAATACATAAAAATTAGTTTCTGGCTAATTACCTCTTAGTCCAATTATCCGATTGGGATCTTTGGTTAAACCAGTTTACAATTTAATCAATTCAATTTGCTGTAAAATTTGAAAGTTTTCTTTGACATTTTCACTTCAGGCGTCTTTTTAACAACTTTTTGACAACACGCGAAAGGAGTTTTGACTGTTTTTTAAGGTCAAAAATAAGAAATATCTATGGACTTGTTTGTGATGTAGTGACTCAGATGCAATAAAATATCCATTAAAATAAAAAGAAGTTTTATTTACATAACTATGTGATTGTATTTACATGTTATATATTGGTTTTCAGGTGTAAAGGAACTCGTTATACATTAAAACTGTTACTATACTGAAATAGTAGTGGGTGAGAATATCTTGCTTATAAATACGAAATTTTGTAAAGATGATTCTCTTGATTATGATGAAACTTTAAAGTAAAGTATGTTATGAGTAGCACATAGGCTACAAAAATGAAACAATGAGAGGGCTAAGCCGCGGGGAAAAGTATAGATTATATCTCTACTACCTATTATTTCGGAATAAATTTACATCAAAAATACTTTATCAAACAAAAAGGGGGGTCACTTCTAACATTTTTACAATTGCTTCATTTATGTACAAGTGTATTCTCAAATGTAATTGGAATATTATTTTACTTAGGTCCTTAATATCTAGCTAGATTTTAATCATCGAATTACCGGTACTCAACAGACAGTAGATTTTGACCAAAACTGCTTTTGATTATCTACACGTAAAATATAATTATTCCGAAGTTTCCAATGCACTTTTGATAAGTAGTTCACATTGTACATGTCGTCGAATTCACACTGCACTTTAAGCAACTTAAAAACACGTAAGTACAAAGTCCACACAACACTTTAGATGCGAGCAGAATGTCGAAGCATAGTCGAACAGCACTATTGGCAAGTACAAGATGTTTTGACCGCAATGCTGTTTCGTTCGACTGCAGCGAGTCGCTAAGCAAGACCCGGGTCTGGGGGTGGAGGGGCCATACAGTTGCCGTCAGGGTACCGCTTCTTGAAGGCGCAGATTAGATCCGGGTCTACGAGGCGGACGCCGTCCACTTGGTTGCCGAGGGTTATCCTGTAAGATTTGGTTTCAATCAGCCTCGAGGTTAAGAGTTTTGTTTAGGAGGGGCGTGCATTTGATTCAACACCGGTTAAATGCGAGTTGCTGGCACAATAAGGGGGTGCAATATACGATTAAGTAAAATTAATGTTTCAGTCATGAGTCATGATGTCATCATTGCCCCAGCAACGGATTTCAGTTGCAGAATACATGAAATACGTGTAAAATGAAAACAATAGTCTTTGTGCAGTGAGCAATAAATATTTGACGCTGGTAGAAATTGGCTGTACAATTAAGAATAAGATGAAGAAAATTGCCAACAGTTACTTGTGCAACCCATTCACTGGCCACATGGCCTGTTGGTCTAGTGGTTAGTGACCCTGACTGCTATGCCAGAAGTAGTGATAATAAAACTTTGCAAATACAATAATTGCATTTTTGAAAGATAGAAAAATTTGAATACAGACTCAGGAATCGAACCCGAGACTTCCGTAGCCAAACCGGGGCCAGAAGCGAACCGCCTATCTGGACTATGTTACTAGATATCAAATTCTTCTATCTCTTAATGCTTACGGGTTAGGCCCCCGTAGCGACATCTAGTCGGAAGTTAAAGAACTATCACGGCTTTTGTTATTGCTTCATTACAGAGAGCATTTTAACAAATTATGATGACGCAGGCCGAATATACGGGGGCCTAACCCGTAAGCATTAAGAGATAGAAGAATTTAATATCTAGTAACATAGTCCAGATAGGCGGTTCGCTTCTGGCCCCGGTTTGGCTACGGAAGTCTCGGGTTCGATTCCTGAGTCTGGATTCAAAATTTTTCTATCTTTCAAAAATGCAATTATTGTATTGCAAGAAATGCCTATAAAAATTACTTCAATAAAACTTTGTATGATGAGCACGATGGTTTGTTCTGTATCTGCGTGTTATTTATCTATAATATGTATGTATATTTATCAATTGTCTGGTTCCATAGTACAAGTTCTGCTTAGTTGGGGATCAGACAGTGTTGTGTGAGTTGTCCCATAATTCACGATTATAAAGAGAGGACCCCCGGGGTTAAATGTCCTATCGAAGGTCAGTGTGAGATTTGACCCCCAGACGGCTAAGCAATTTCAAGAAAAGTTGCCACCGTCAAGTCTACAGGTCATCACAAAAAATAAAAAAAAAACTTTGAAAAGGGTTATTATTGAACTTACCAATTTGGTTGTACATTGTGCGGCCGTCCAAATAGTTCAATCTTTCTAGTACCAGGACTTAAACGTTCTGAAAATATATATAAAAAAAATGTTTTATTATGCAACTCAACTATTGTTTTGCGAACTTAGCATTAGTATACTTAGGTATACAGAATTTTTAAATATTTAAAAATAAAAAAAAGTAATTAACAGAATGATTTTTAATATGTTAATAACTTTGGAATATCAGTTCGCGAAACCGCAATGGAAATTGTGAGACAAATGATCCTACCGTTACCATCAATGGAAATAAATAATGGGATACACCCGTACAATCAACATATCCGAAGAGTATTCTTAGAGGAAACGACACATAGACCAATAGACATAAGCAAACACGCACCCAGGTTTCTTTTTCGGAGGTAACCGTCCAGGTGTTTATTCTTATAATGAGGAAATTCCTCAATTTTATACGATTCCTCTTCCAGTCCTCAAAATGTGATTATCCTCATAAGTACATCCTCATCGACCCTAGCTATCACCGGCCAATGCCAGTATGACTCGTACGACGAGTGCCATTGACTATAAATATACGATAACATCCTAATCCCCAAACCACCCCTAAGCCGAAGGTTAATATAATCAGGTTGGTAGTTAAAATATCTCACCAATAATGCCATAAATCTCGTCAGGTTTGTGCGATGTGGCTCTTACTTCGGCAACGATTACGTCACAGTCCAGACCGCGGTTCAAATTCTCCGGGTTGCCTTTCATTCCCACCTAGAAATACAATAAATAGGTATAACATTAACACAGGTACATAAATGTTCTTATAGGTGTTAGGTGTATCAAAATCTGATGAAAAATGAGGAAATTATAATTTAGAGATGGTAACACAAGGTTAAGGTAAGTAGGTCCTAAACCTACTAGGACGAACAAGTCTTGATCGTTGAATTTTTTCATTGAATTAGTTCCATTTTATATAACGGCTTCAGTAGAACTAAGTATTATCACTGGTCAAACAAAGTAAATATTTTGTACAACAGCGCCGGCTGCGTAAATGTCAGTTTTTGCATTGATTAATAAAAATTCGAACAATAAACTTTCTTCTTTTTCCCGTTGGCGTTAGAAAGCAGCTCGACGTATGACGCATTTTTAAAAGGAACAAAATATTTAATTTTGTCAAACAGGAAAAAAATTAGCACATGTACATGAGAAATCAAAGTAATTAAAAACAATTTGACAACAATATGTAACGTCGGGCAATAAACAAGGTATTTTACTTTGAGTTATTCACGCGATTATGACCCGTAGTATACCTAGTCTGGCCATAAATACTGTTACAATTAAAAATAAGAAAGATATTACATTTGAATTTGGAATCTGTCATTTTTATACGATTGTTCATTGTATTTTCTAATTTTGGCGCCAATACATTGTACAATATTTTGCTATATTAAAATGGAGTGGGGTGATAAAGAAAACCGAATCGCTGTGATTGCATTACACAAAGTTGGTATGGAGCCGAATGTAATTTTTAAAACTCTCCATACGCTTGGTATTAGTCAAATGTTTGTGTACCGGGCTATTAATAGGTACAATGAGACCTTCTCTGTTTGTGACAGAAAAAGATCTGGCCGTCCACGTAGTATTCGTACGAAAATGGTGGTCAAAGCAGTAAGGGAAAGAATTCGAAGAAATCCTGTCCGAAAGCAAAAGATTTTATCTCGGGAGATGAAGATAGCACCCAGAACCATGTCACGCATTTTAAAAGATGACTTAGGACTTGCAGCCTATAAGAGACGCACTGGTCATTTTTTAACTGATAATTTAAAAAAGAATAGGGTGGTAAAATCGAAGCAACTACTGAAGCGGTACGCAAAGGGAGGTCACAGAAAAATTTTGTTTACGGATGAGAAAATCTTTACAGTTGAGCAACATTTTAACAAACAAAATGACCGTATTTATGCTCAAAGCTCTAAGGAAGCTTCCCAATTAGTCGACAGAGTGCAACGTGGGCATTATCCGACTTCAGTGATGGTTTGGTGGGGTGTTAGCTATGAAGGAGTGACTGAGCCATATTTTTGTGAAAAAGGTATCAAAACATCGGCACAAGTGTATCAAGATACCATTCTTGAGAAGGTAGTTAAACCCCTTAACAACACCATGTTCAATAACCAAGTATGGTCCTTCCAACAAGACTCAGCGCCGGGTCATAAAGCTCGGTCCACGCAGTCTTGGTTGGAAGTGAACGTTTCGGACTTCATCAGAGCTGAAGACTGGCCGTCGTCTAGTCCCGATCTTAATCCGCTGGATTATGATTTATGGTCAGTTTTAGAGAGTATGGCTTGCTCTAAACGCCATGATAATTTGGAGTCCCTAAAACAATCCATACGATTGGCAGTGAAGAATTTTCCCATGGAAAGAGTGCGTGCTTCTATTGATAACTGGCCACAACGTTTAAAGGACTGTGTTGCAGCCAATGGAGACCACTTCGAATAAGCTTTTTATATTTTGAATTGTTTTTTATTTATGTATTAAACTAACACACTGTAAAAGTAATAAATATTATTTGCAATAAAAAAAAATGTTTTTTCTTCGTAACAATATTTATGGCTAGACTAGGTATATTATAAAGTTATAAACAGTGTTAACGCAATAAAAATAGGAGCTATGCTAGTTCAGCATATGCCAGGCAAGATGCCTGACGCTGGTTTTCAACTAGCCCCCCTTTTTATAAATATACTAATAGTATAAATAGATAAATGCCCACGCTGCCCAGAACATAGCGGAGTGAGCGGCAAGGATGCCTGAGTGATCTAGTTGCTATGCTTACGCTTCAACGTGTCAGATGTATCTAGACGATCTGAATGCTATCTCGAGCATTGAAATATTCTTAGTATCAACTGCGACCGTGACGTTTAGACTAGTTAGTGTACGCACGGTATATGTCCCATCAGCAGGCATGGAAACGCAGCCGCAATCGGAACAGACGACTTTTAGGGTTAAGTATATTTGAGAAAAAGTATCAAAAATCATAATCGCAGTAGGAGCGACTGTCAGTTAACACTATTATTATAACACACTAATATTATAAAGGCGAAAGTTATCTCTTAATCAAGTACTATTTGAAGAGTAACACTAATTCACTCTTCTTCTATCATTTATCAGTCGATGGCAATGATCAGTAGTTTTTTAAGAAAATCGCTTCGCGGTCAAACAGAGAACCACATTTTTTGAAGTCGGATAAAAATGGCGGCAAATTGAGCTGTCATGAGTCTGATATCATGTGTGAATGAAAGTACTTAAAACATATACGTACTTTAAGCTCGAAATGAGTATCATGACCTCGAAAACCAGTTACAATATCGATAAGACTATTTATAGAATTAAATTAACAGAAGTATCAAACGTAAATTATTAACATAGAAAATAATTTTATACATAGTATTGATTGCATTATCGATATTATGAATATTTGTGGAGGCTAACTATAGTTTGGATTGTAGCATTACGTCCAACTCAGTTTTGTGTATTACCAGTAACCGAAATACAATATTATATATACCGCAATCGATTTACTTGCGATTCGATACAATTTTTACAAGTTATTATAAAGGGAGAAAGTCTCTTTAAATCAATATTTAGTGAGGCAAAAACATTGTTGACATTTTATTATCGGAATTTATGGTTCATTGTCCGTCGTGTCATTTGTGCGAATGCAAGCTGAGAGTTTAGTAGTTCATTGAATATTGTGTACGTTGTGGTGTTGTCAGTTCTCAAATAACAACCTGTTTTATATTTATTCAATAGTTATTATCGAACAGGTTTTAATTTTAAGCGGCAACTCGCTATAACATTTTGACTCAGATCAACATTTTTTGTAATCAGTGATAATATCAAAGAACTTATTTCAGTACAAGACTTTTTTCACGATTTTACCTAAGTGAATATTGCTTCTATTGTGCTGAAGTGTTAATTCAAAATGCAGTCTATATATGTGCCTAATTTAATCCAAATCTGTTTAAACGTTCGCGGTGAATAAGCATCAAAACTATTATCATAATGAAGAACAAATTGAATCAAGTGAAAATGGATTTTATAAGCAAAGCAAAGTTTGATTTAGTTTTATTTTTTTTACTATATTTCGTGTCTGTTGCGACTCCACAAGACTCTGCTACATATAGTAGCATTACTATACCTTTAAATAGAACAATGGCATACAATAATAGAGAAATATATGGAGAGTTTATTAAGTTAAAAAGTTCATCCACTACTGAAGTGACGTTCACCAATATTAATCCAGATTTTGGCTTCATTATATTTCAAGTTCACAGTCAATTTGAAAGCCTAATATTGTACGCAAACAATGATACAATTCATCAAATAAAAGGAACAAATCTCGGCTTGATAAGTGTACTGGAGAAAATGCCAAAAAAACAAATTGGAGCGGATATATTTTATATTGAAAATCCAGCAAATGTGACTGTGCTTGTGTATGCTTCAGTACATGGTTATTTACCAAAAGAACCGTATCCGGGAGGATGTAACATGGAATTTCGAGTAAAAAGAGCCCCATTTTTAAACGTGACAACCCTGAATGACTATATTTTAGTTGATGCTGCATCGGCATCAGTCGATTCAGAATGTAAACAGCCCAATTCCGCTGTAGTGACATTCTACATGATGTATCTACCCGAAATGAATTTCTACGCTGATGACTATTTCAACGGCATTAGAAGAATGATGGCTTTGAAAACTATTGAGAAATATGCCATCGAATTACCACAGACATCTGCGGTATGGAAGATGCGACGAATTTTAAGTGCGTATCACAGTACTGGAGTAGTATTTGTGGCTGTAGCAAGACATAACTTGAATAATAGTTTGTATTCTATTTATGTGCCAAATCATAGCTACGGTTGTCGAAATATATTTGAAGTTGATTGCATATTCCCAGATGAGATTGTGTCGCCTTTACTATGTGCAATTTTACTATTTGTCGGAATATTTGTTAGTTATTTCGGACATCGCTTTTTTAAAACTGAAATGTTTTTTGCGGGATTTTTCAGTGGATTCATTGTAACTTATATATTAGTGGATACAGTAGATCAAACATCTTTATTGGGAGCATCAGCCCTTTCTGGTGTATTCTTTGGAGCGATATGGTTATTATTCTGGTGGTTATATGGAATACCGGCTATAGCTGTACTATTACCATCATTAAACGTTGGGTTTATAGTGGCAGCCATATTTTATTATAGATTGCCGCCCAACGTAATTTATTTGCAAGACGATTTGAATTTCTGGTCACTGTTTGTTTTGATTATGTCATTAACAGCTATGGCAATGATTTTTGTACCATATTCGGGGAATATCCTATGTTGTGCTTTACTAGGGGGTTTTTGTACTATGTTCGCTTTTGATCATTTTCTTGGCGCTAATCAGAGGTATATAATAATAAATACGTTGCGTAGGGCTGTCGTGCCGTATTTTAAGTATGCTGTTTTGTCTCCACCGTTTCAATGGAGGGATTTTTTGGTGACGATGGTTTGGGTAATAATAACGGTGTCTGGATGGGTCATTCAGCATTGGGATAACCGGGGTAGAGTGCCTTTCCCTCCTCCCCCTAGAAGTATGAGGGCTGTGCCTCCGGGGCCTACGTATGGAGCGTTAAGTGCGGGACAAATTCGTCATATGTCTACAAGGGAACAAATGATTAGGCCGCATGTAGCAGGTAGGGTTAATGAAAGGACTTATTTGCTAGGTGGTGACAATGAATATGTATATTAGGACTAGTTGTAGACATTAAAAATTGGACTTTATTTGTATTGCCATAAGCTTCAAAATTGTTTATGACGAATTTGTTAAGTTACGTTGAAAAATCTTAAATGCATTTTAGTTATGTGTTATTTACGTACACAGAAAATAAGACCTTATTTGTATGTACATAAGCTTCAAAAATGTGTATTGGGAATTGTTCAGTAAAATTTAAAAACAACTGAATTTATGTTAGTTACGTGATGTATTAAAATATAAAGTAAAAATATTTGTTTTATTTATCACGATTATACCTTTTGTCTTGTCAAAATACTATTATTTTAAGTACTAAATGTTGTTTGTACCGGGTAGGTGAGAAAAAAAAATAAAAGATGGGTTGTAAAGGCTATTTTTCGATTTAGGGATCCGTTTGTGAAATAATAGGCTTTAAAGTGCAATTTTTTGTTAGAGTCAAGTGTCTCTCCACCTGCCAACTAAATGATTGATATAGTGAAATTACAAGGAAAACTATCACAGCTAAGTAAGCTTTACAACCTAACGAGTAACAGCAGATCAAATGAGAAGTAATAAAATTTTCGTACAGATTCCATTGAAAAATACTTATATAACGTTGTTAGTAGTATGAAACCAAAACCACAGAAAACCCACTTCTTAAGCAGCATTATTCGGATGGGGGACTACGGAACCCTACATAGCGCGTGGCCCGACATGCACTTGCCACACACAGACGGACGGACAACAAATTGATCGTATAAGGGTTCCGATTTTTCCTTTTGAGGTACGGAACCCTAAAAGTAACAAACAGAGCTACTTTCGCATTTTTTTTTACTTTTTTTTTGTTTTTTTTTTTCTCTAAAAGATAGCTGGCAATGTGGGATTGTAATTCCGCTAAGCTCAATGGCTTGTGTTAGGAGTGGGTTCACGTCGGTAGGATTCGAACCCGAAACTTCACAATTGCGAGTCTGATGCCTTAGCCATTATTTTATATGGATTATGAATACAGGGGATAAAGAAAGTGGATAAGAAATGTGTGCGAAGTCGTGGCAGGTCATTAGTTCATAAATGAACTTGACTCTAAGTTGTAGTCAACATTGTTGTATGTAGGTCATCTCCATGATAAGAAGTCGATGCAGGGTCAATAAATATAACATTGTTATGAATAATACGGGTCAACAAAGGATAACAGGTTGTTAAACTCAAAATTTATTTATATTTAGAGGTAGTTTTGGTCCGCAACTTCGTTCGCGTAAATGTAGTTTTTTTTTAAATTTCAGACTTAATTTATAAGTATATTAGAGATGCCACGAATAGTGATTTGGTCGAATACTGAATCTATACTAATATTATAAAGCTGAAGAGTTTGTTTGTTTGTTTGAACACGGTAATCTCCCAAAGCGAAATCATAGTTCAACATTTCTCCGATAAATAAAAAAATAAACAGTATGTATTATTTACTGAGGAGGTAGAGCCGTCAGTTTTGTATGCCAGGGGTTATGTTAATATATTTTTTATATTGTGAACTATACGGTATTCGGCCGAATAGTTCTCAATATTCGACGGAATACCGAATAGAGATAAAACATTGCCGAATACCTAATAGCTGCCGAATATTCGTGGCATCTCTAATTTATGTTTCAGTTTAAAAAGTCCCTCGCGACTATGGTTTGCTCAGTAGATCAGGTCGAGATATCAGCGAGGTTAAGCAATATTGCCACTGTCGGCTTATAGATGGGTGAGCATTTCTAAGAAAAAACTCACACCTCTGTGTATTAAAGAGCATTTTGTCGAGTGTCCAAGATATGAGTAAACACCATGGCACGAAGCTAAAATATTATATTTCACGTTGTTTTAGTTTGGAGGTCCATCTCTTGCTAAACTAAGTTGGCCGGATTGAAGTTAGGTTCACAACACTTTCAACATGCGCATGTCATAGAGATGCGACCCTAAAATTACTTACGAAAACGATTAATTTTGTTTAATCGTTTAAAAATAGTAATAAAATTGTAATTCAACAATATAAAATACTACTTAAACAAGCGCATAAAAGTTTAAATTTAGAACAGTTACAGTAAATATTAAATAATTTATTTACGATAATATGCGTAATCGCATCTCTAATTCTCTTGGTTTAGTTACCGCCCCCGGCCCCGCTTCCTGTCACCATTTACTTCCAAAAATGCATCTGCGCAACCACTAGTCGCCTACTTCAGTCCGGCCAACTTATATTGCGTCAACTGTAGATAAGTATTAATCCAATATAATAAAAAAAATAAAAAAAATAAATAAATAGGTAAATGTGGATGTAACTTTGTCTGTCTGTTATGTTTTCACGTTTAAACTGCTAAACCGATTTTGAGCAGATAGTAAGTTATTCCTGGGGAAGCACATAGGGTAGTTTTTATCACGATGACATTCACGCGGGGGGAGCCGCGACAAAAGTAAAAAATGGTGTCAATAAAGTTGGTTTAAGGACGTTAATTTTACGTGATAATGTCATAAGAAAACGTTGATGAAATTGTATTAAACAACCACGCCTGTGACAGCTTTTTTCCCAATTGTATCGCATATCGCTGCAACCGCCATTAACATTGATGACAATGTAATAAACAACTATGCCTGTGACAGTTGTTTTAAATATTTTTTTTTGCAATTGTATCTCATGTCGCTGCAATCGCCATTAACATTAATGACATTGTAATAAACAACTATGCCTGTGACAGATTTTTTTTAGATTTTTTTCCAGTTGTAACGGATGTCGCTGCAATCGTCATTAACATTGATGACATTGTAATAAACAACTATGCCTGTGACAGCTTTTTTTTAGATGTTTAGATGTTTTTCCAGTTGTATCGGATGTCGCTGCAATCGTCATTAACATTGATGACATTGTAATAAACAACCATGCCTTTGAGTCCGCTGTGGCCATAATACTTCAGCCTATCAGCAGGCGGAGGAACGTGATGTCACTTTTTCGTGCGTGCACCCGTGCGATCATCGATTTATAAGACGTTATCACGTCAAAAGTTATAAAATTAAAAACAAAAAGAAACCCGCCTGCACAAATAAGATGGAAACAAGATCCCCTACAGAATAATATAATTTTATATTTTTATTTAATACTTTTGAGTGGTTGTAGGATGTAACACAGGGTGGGGACACTGTTGTTTAAGTGACAGATCAGTAATTGAAGAGTCGGCATCTGTTTTTTGTTTCCGAAAATATTTAGTCACTACCTAATTACCTTCAAGTTCAATAGATGGCGTTACCATTTTGAATAAAATTTTAGGTTTTATTTTGTTTTAAGAAATTAATAAAACAGTGCTTTTTTATTTGTTTTATTAAATAATGGCCTTTAAAATGCTTTATCTTAAAATAATGTTGTTTGTCACTACTAAATAATACTGGCCTCTATAGTAAGTGTCCAGTTTGTTTATGGTACTTGAAAAAAGTTATCTTTTGACAACTGTCAAACAAGCCATCACAGAATTGGAAGTTTTATTCATTGGTTGTATTATTTAAATTAATTTCTTAAGCGATAATTTCAAAAGCCCTGAGCTGTCAGTTATTTGAATAATATATGTGTTATCTTGGGTTTGCGTGTTTGTTGTTCCATTTCATAATTGTGGCTGTGATAATTTCATACAAGTGCGTTGAATACGCCCCGTGTTAAATTAAATCTATAGATTTAACTTTATCTTGCAACAGACACTTTATTGTTTAAAATATGGCCTTGGATAATGTAGCGTTAGAATAAAAATCTAGACTTTGTGCTTTTGTTAGAAAACCTAGTTGTAAGTAGGTAGGTACATAATAAATATTATATTAATATAAAAACTCATCTTTTCTTATTTTTTCCTACCACAAATAACTGAATCACCTATCAGCAACAAGGTTGTTTATTAATCTCAACGATTCCATGACGTTTTAGCATTTTTCATGAGAGTCTATAAAGTTTGATATTTAATATAAAACTTAAAAATGCCTCTTTTAAAAAAATGAGAACATTTAAAACAATCGTTGAAATTAATAAAATGAGTTGTTGCTAATAAAACCTACAGATATGCCTAAGTAGCATACCATACCGCATATATGATATTTCTGGAAACAAAATTCAGATGGCGCA
Organism: Herminia tarsipennalis; assembly: GCA_945859575.2. NCBI lineage: Eukaryota > Metazoa > Arthropoda > Insecta > Lepidoptera > Erebidae > Herminia > Herminia tarsipennalis. Next base: position 14,248,396 of record OX243849.2, on the reverse strand, counting down.
TTGTCGTCTGTCAAAATCAAAACGGTTTGCTTTTTTACACTGCAAGAGGGCCCTCTTTTTCCGTAGTATTAGTTTACTCTTTGATGTAACAACTAACTTTTATCACAGCTATTGTCAAGTATTGAAAATTGAAAAAAGAATGGTTGCTATATAACTTTTTTAGTATACAGTCATAATCATGTTATACCTTTTTGAAATGCTTGAGTCCTTTTATTTGATACGCTTATTGCAGTATTCGAAACAACTTTTTTTTGACATCTCACATCCGCAATGTTTGTTTTTTTTCAATCGTCACTTAAGAACACTTGGGCGGTCAAGGCGAATCTAACGACGTCTTAATTGTATAAATCACTTCAGTGGTTTGTGAGATATGAGGTAATAAAGAATATTACATACATACAAGATACGCGCGAAAAACATAACCCTTCCTTACAGTCGGGTAAAAAAGACCTTGACAAATCTTTACATAAAAGTTCTAGACTTAGTTAATTTACAAATTGTATTTAGTAAATTATGTTCGTTAATATTGTTATGTTTTGTTATTAATATGTGAAAACTTTTATTTAAGGTTTTGTTAATAACTTTTTTTATATAAAAAATTATAACCGACTTCAATCAAGGTTGATTTGCTTGCATTTATTAAGGAGTTTCGTTATAAGACTGGCCTGATGGTCTAGTGGTTAGTGACCCTGACTGCAAGCAGGAGGTCGTACGTTCGATCCCTACCTAAGATAAAATTTTGTGTGATAAGAACGATGGTTATTCCGTGTCTGGGTGTTATTTATATAAATTATGAATGTATTTAGAAATATATAAGTACGTTTATCAGTTGTCTGGTTTCCATAGTACAAGCTCTGCTTGGTTTAGGATCAGATAGCGTTGTGTGAGTTGCCTTAAGATATTATTATTATCTATCTCCGAAACTCGTCATCAGATTTTAACGATAATCCGAAGTGTCTCGAGTTCAAGTTTAAGTGCACGAACATGCATAAAAAAAAGCATCCCAATTAAGAATTCGTATTCCTTTTTGAAATCTGTAAAAAAATATAATAGTAGGATTGTATTTGTATACATACCAAGCAATGTTCTTTCCCATGATTGAGCCAATGCCCCGTCCGTCCAGTGCGTATGATCCTCTGAAGCTGATTAGTCTTCACCCAGATCAGTTCGTCCACTCTGTCATACCCCCACAACTTGAGGCATTCGCGGCCTAACTCCATGGCTCTGAAATATATATAATAGTTTGAGTTTGTGACTCCACCTGGGTGTATCCTGAGGATGTGATGCGATTAAGTAGTATTAGGAGAAATTTTAAAAAAATATTTTTTTTCGGGTAACCTATGTGGTATTTCAGAGTCTACGTGTGTGCTAAATTCCAGAACGCTGTCATTTATAGCCTATAGCCTTCCTCGATAAATGGACTACACAACAGTAAAATATTTTTTTTGATTCGGGCCCGTAGTTCCTGAGATTATCGCGTTCAAAAAACAAACTCTTCAGTTTTATAATATTAGTATAAATTAGGATTATGAAAGAACACAAATTAGTAGGTCAATTTCATAGGCTACATAAAACTCACAATTCTTTTTTGGGTCTTTCTGTGAGAGTATTTAACAAGATACCGTATTGTACCCACTAAGGCTGATTTTAGTTTATCTCATGTTTCAACTTTAACATGGTGTACAGTATATTAGTCGCAGCACCTTACCCCCATATCAAGTTTATAAACATTCAAACATTGTAAAATTGGCAATTTGAAAAGAGTGTCCCGAGTTTTTATTGCCAGGTTCTCCGGCTTTACCTATTGTTTGCGAACTTGGCATTACATGTACCTACATGTAGAATCCCAACGTGTCACAAGAGTCGTTTTGCATCCTAAGTGAATAAAGAATATTGAATTTTATCGTTGGTAAATAACATACCTGCCCGTAACCCATAGGAATATAAGGCCGCTGTCCTGTAACTGCGGTACTCCAAGACATCTCATCTCGTCGTCAGACATCGTACCGTAAGGTAGCTCCATGTGTATATCCCATGGCGGGTCTGCCATTATTACTGCGAATTTGCCTGCACATAAACGTTTTACTTATCACTATCAATATACAAAAACTAGCTGACCCTCGCAGATTCGTCTGCGTCAATTTCCTCTATTTTTTCAATTCATACAAAAATACAAAAAAAATATATTTAATATAATTATAATTTTTTTAAGAAAAATAAATCGCCTTCAAGGAAAAAAAAATAACAAACACATCACCGAATGCAAATGCAAAAATTTTAGTCTATATCTCTGGTGTTTTATAAGCTAGGACAACGTTTTATATACTAGTCTCCCCATGCAATCGAATAGTGAAAACCGCCGTTGTTTAAAGAAATGAAAAGAAAAGATACATTTATTCGTTGCATAACATTAGTTACAACATTTTATGTTGTGCCTCGCGGTTGCAACGAATGGGTGTCCAGTTCAGCATAAGCTAGACTTAAGAGCCTGGCGCTGGTTTTCAACTGGAACCCAGCGAAACGTGTTCGTATGCGTGAGTTTCTAAGAACATCGCGAACATATATACATACGAGTCAAACAGAGAACCACCCTGTTTAAAAGCGATTAAAAATCATTAAAAACGGTCGAGCCGTTTCGGAGGAGTTCGGTCACAAACACCGTGAAACGTGATTTTTATACATTGGTTAGCAGATTTGACTATTTCAAACTAGAGCTGTAGCGAACCATATGTATTCGTTACTGAGTAACGGGTACATAGGCTAGTTTGAAGTACCGAATCGTTACTCTCCAATCCATATCGTTACTCGAGTCAGTCGTACCCGTTCACTCATAGCATAGTAACATTTCGCATTTGTGCTACGAATTGACTCGAAGGATACCGAAGAAACTCGAATATACCTGATTCGAATTGAACTAGTAACGACGTGATCAGTGAGATCCTAATAGGTGATATCATAGAATGGCAGTACGCATGCACATCGTTTAATTCCTTAAATCGGATAGAGATTATGAAAAACGCATGCATGCAATTATTGATTTTATTGAAACTGCATAATTTCTTGTTTTTTCTTAAATTCGTGATCAGTGGCATCTTTACCTTAATAAACAACTTAAATTTTACTCATTTAGTACAAACGCACAAACCGACCCGAAAGTAACGACTCGAGTAACGAGTACGGTATATACTAGTAACGAATTCATACGGGTATGCATTGAGTCGTTACTTTTAGAGGTCTACTTCAAACGTCGAGTTCACGTACATATTTAGAAATTATTGATTGGAAATTTATTCTGTTATTCTTAGTTTGACATGGTTTGACATAATCAATTAAAAAGTTTTTTTTTTTCAAATATGTAGGTACTTACCTAAAAACGTCATGTCGAGATATCTAAGATCGCACTGTATCCATTGTGGAGGGGTGAGCGTCAGCACTCCGTCAGGTTTTGATACCACACTCGATCCTGGTGCAATTATTTTATTTTACTATCTTAAGCTTATGGTTACATTACTATATCGTTAAAAACACATGTGATACAAAAAAAATATTATCTTCTAAACAGTTGAACAATCCTAAAAACCATCACAATAGGGAATATGCATGAGACGCAAAGTACATATGACGTAACAGTCCAGATTGTGTTAAGACATGCTGTGCCCTCATTGGCTGTCAACGACGTCATAGTCTATGACTTTAGACACGCCAAGATGGTGTGCTTTTGAAAATGCTTCTATCAGTTTGTAATTTTAAAAGTTTTGCTTTCCTTATAGTAGTTTTTTGGTGCTGCATATTTTTTTCAATGATATGTCGATGTAAGCTATTGTAGATGTAAGCATATTCCCTATTAAGCAGGCATTACGTCGAGCGTTACCGAATATATTACGCAGGGTGTCCCAAAAATATGCCACACAGAGGGAAAGCTTCAGTTTATTTTTTTTAACTACTAATACTTAATACGTTTTCCTTAAAAAAAAATCCTGATGATTGACCCTTTCGACTGGCATCGGCAAAATACAGGATGTTTATTTTTTCATATTTTGCGGATTCAATTTCCGTTCTAGACATGCGATTATTTAACAATTGTTGAATGAATTTCGATTCATTTTTAAAATCAAAATCAGTAAAATGTTCTATCTACAATATTTAACAAATTCCTCCTTTCATACCTACAAAATAATAGACACGGAAAAAGTATAATCTATAAAACATCGATACATTTTACTTGTGCATTACTTGTTTACAAATAAAAACTGTTTTAATTTCACCCATGTTTTGCCATTGAATTGTATTTAATTTCACCGATGTTTCACATTCTAACTTAGCAATCATTACACAGAAATTACAGCGTTAGGTAAGAGCAGACTTCATAACAAAAAAGTAATTCAAATAATTTTAGTAACAAAGTCACATCCCTAATCTCCGTTTGTGACGACATTCAATGACGTTATAAGACGTCAATGGCGTGGCAGCACTGCGCTTACAAACTTTGCCGCCGCTGAGTTAGATATGTACCAGTGTAACATAGTAGTGGGTCGTTACAAGTTTTAGCAATACCGAAACTTGGTATCGATACAAATAATGGATTTTGAAACAATTTATTTTAATAACTATGTATGGGTTATATTAGGCACGGTATTTTCGTATATTGCCTGGTATTAAAAAGAACAGTTACATAAAAACTGTTGCAACTGTAAAGAAGTAGTATTTTTGTCGTGTCATGCCGTCCGTGGAGTCGTAAGCACATATTCATTTGACGTCCATACACGTTCTTGGCGGTCATAAGATTATGGTACTTTCCCTCCGTGTGGCATAGTTTTGGGACAACTGGTATATTTAGCGCTACTCACTGCGCGACACGGGCACCCGCCTCTCCTTCACGCACACAACCATTACTTCACAGTGCGCAGGATCGCACGACAAAATAAAGTCGAACGCTCGTTCGTACATATGTTGGATTACATGAGTTAATTTAAGACATTTCAAATTATTTTTTCATCTTCTATATGAACTTTTTGGCTAGTCACTCATTTTTTGTGTGTTATATGTTATATTTCATCATATAATTTTTGTGTTATAACTCATTTTATGTATTTAAGTTATTTATGACCGAGCCAAACCCTGTTTAGCGTATTCTTCTCTTAAGATCTAGTTATTGACATACCATTATGTGTTCCTTTAGGCGTAGTTTCTGTGGGTTTTGCAGCGTTCGCGTTTGGATCTGTATTGTCGACCTCGTAATGGACATATCTATAATAAATAAACCATGTAATATAAATCGTCTAAAAAGCTATTTACACAGCAAAATAAAATAAAAATACGTACAGAGATAAAGGCCTTATTACCACGAGCGCTTTTTCAACGTACGATAAAAACCCGGCGAGCCGGCCTCTCGATGTGATTATGATATGAGATCTATTTCCAACGCCAAGCGTTAAAAAATACGCACTGCGGTACAAAATGCGTCGCGTTTTAAAATCGCTGCCGTGTGAACGTGTACTTGGGAATGCATTTTTTTCTATTTGAGCGTCTTTTAACGCCTTTTAAAAAATCGCTCGTGCGAAAAAGGCCTTAGGAAAATTTGCGTTTAAAATGTAGCGGATTCAGGGACATGGTTGAAAATTTTAACCTAAGTTAGCACTAGTCACCAGGGGGTCATTCCTTAAGCTTCTCCAAGAAGTTTTTGTTCTTGTTCCTTTAAAAAAACACGGGAGACAAAGAAAAAATAAAACTGTTCTCTCAATGTAAGTTGGCTGGATTGAAGTTGGCGACAAGTGGTTGCGCAGATGCATTTTTTGGAAGTAAATGGTGACAGGAAGCGGGGGGCGGGGCAGTAACTACACCAAGAGAATTAGAGATGCGATTACGCATTACATTGTCATAATTAGTATTACAAACTCATGTTTTTGTGATTATTTCGTAAAAAAATTGTTTATCAAACTGTTCTAAACTTAAGCTTTTATATAAACTCGTATCTGTAGTATTTTTTATACTATTTAATTAAATTTTCTTTAGTATTTTTAATAGATTAAACCTAATTAATCGTTTTCGTAAGTAATTTTAGGATCGTATGACATGCGCGACAGTGATATTTTTTTTTTTTTTAAAGATAACTAGCAATCTGGGATTGAGTCCCACATTACTAGCAATCTTGTCAACACCTCCTGCTGAGCTTAAAGGCTTGTATTAGGAGTGGGTTCACATCGGTAGTATAATGGGTAGGATTGAAACCCTCACGATCGCGTGACCGATGCCTTAGCCATTCACAACTAACCAAACTTCAACCCGGGCAAGTTGCACTGAGACAGGTGTAATCTTACTTGCAACTATCCATATGAAAGCAAGTGTTAAGAAAGGAGCAGTCTCCGAGCGACTCGTCGGTGTGCGACTGTATGATCTTCTTGAAGTGCAGCTTGTTGCAGCGCGCGGCGCTGGGAGCCAGCGCGCGCACGCACTCCGCGCGAGTGCCGTGAGGACAGAACTCCATCACTTGCGCACCTAGGGGCACGACAGTGGTGAGAGGAGGATAGCTATATGTGTACCAGAAACGAAAGACACGAAACTTAATAATAATAATATCTTGGGACAACTCACACAAAGCTATCTGATCCCAAACTAAGCAGAGCTTGTACTATGGAAACCAGACAATCGATAAAGTTACTAATATATTTCTAAATATTATAGATAAACTAGCTGTCCGCGCAACTTCGTATGCGTAAAATTTCCCCGTTTTTGCAACATTTTTCATTGTTGCTCCGCTCCTATTGGTCGCAGCGTGATGTTATATAGCCTAAAGCCTTCCTCTATAAATGGACTATCCAACAAAAAAAATTTTCAGGAACTACTGGTCCGATTTTTTCTAATCAGACCAGTAGTTCCTGAGATTAGCGCGTTTAAACAAACAAACTCTTCCGCTTTATAATATTAGTATAGATAACATCCAGACACAGAATAAACCATCGTGCTCATCACACAATGTTTTATCCTGGGTGGGGATCGAACCCACGACCTCTTGCGTAGCAGTTGGATACACTCCCACCGCGCCACAGAGGCAGTCATAAAATAACTTGTATCGCCACAAAGGCAGTCATAAACTATAAAAAAAATGTGATTTTTATATGACAACTAGCTTTCGCCCGCGACACCGCGCCGCCCGCGTGGATGTCGGTTATCGCGATAAAAACTATCCTATGTCCTTTCCCGGGACTCAAACTATTTCCATACCAAATTCCATCTAAATCGGTTTAGCTGTTTGAACGTGAAAGCGACTGTACGTGCACAACGACGCGCGCGTGTATGCAGTGTACGGATGTAACACACACCCAGATTCTACGATGTGAAGGGTGAGTGCATTTTTGAAAGGTTAAGAGCTCCATTTGAAATACAGACCCAGGAATCGAACCCGAGACTTCCATATGCCAAACCGGGGCCGTCTATCCGGGACTATGTTACTAAACGTCAAATTCTTCTGTACACAATCATTTAATGGGTTTTACATTTAGAACTGTGGCCTAAATTGGCTATTTTATTTCAAAAATACTTTTTCAAACAATCATTGATTTTTTGAAAAAGTATTTTCGCGCCTCTGTAGCGCGGTAGGAGTGTGCGATCCCCACCCAGGATAAAACTTTGTGTGATGAGCACGATGGTTTATTGTGTCTGAGTGTTATTTTTCTATAATATGTATGTATTTAGAAATATATAATTATGTTTATCAGTTGTCTGTTGTCATAGTACAAGCTCTGCTTAGTTTGGAATCAGATAGCGTTGTGTAAGTTGTCCCAAGATATTATTATTATTATTTTACTAAATAAAGACATCTGAGTTTGACTTCATTTATGCAAAACTACACTTATTTTCACGTCACTACGGGTCGTAAACGGGTAGACTCTACTCGTGACCACGGCCGTTGCAATACGGTCGAAACGTCGGGCAATGTACAAGGTATTTTACCTTAAATTATTCACGTAATTAAGACCCGTAGTTTAAATAATTTTATAATGTATACAAATCGCGAAAATTTATAAACATTTGTATTGTGTTTGACAAGATGGTCAACGCAGTATTGAAGAATATACCCACCTCCTTGACTCTTGAATTTATCAGCAAGTGATTTTTCTTTAGCAGTAGGCTTACTCAGCAGATCCATAATTTCTTCACCAACTCTCTTTACTGCCTTCTCTCTACTCGATGGCATTGCCAGCAAAGACTATGTGAAAACAGAGAAAAAAATATTAACATACTTCAAAAAGGAGGATGTTCTCAAGTCGAATGTTTGTATTTTTTAATGTATATTTGGGCACACGTCTTATACAACGTATAACAGAAAGGTGTGGTCATATTCAAGGGTTGGTACATAATTTTATCAAAATCGGAATACTCTTAAAATTTTATTTATGATTTCTTATTCGTTTATTTATTCATGAAAAATTTATCAAATAAAAAAAGTATGACTTAAAAAGTTCCTATGCCATAATAATTCAATCAAATTTTGCATCAGGGGAGGTATAATACTTATGCCATACGCATTTCGCTACTGAAATTTGACAAAAAGAATATGCTATAACCTTTAATTATATAATGTCTAGATTCCTAATCCGGCATCTAAAATTGAAGCAAAAAACTGTCAAAAAGTACGGTCAAATGGATGTACTTTTTGAGAGCAAAGACTCATATCAGATGTTCTAGCCATAGCTATTCTAGCGCACCATTTTCAACGAGTGTCAAACATCAAAATTAGTAGCTTCATTTTTTTTATAGGCTCACATAAGGGAATGCTCCATATAGACATATATAATCAAAGACTATAACTATGTAACAATAATCCAATCAACAATGACACCATGTTAGATACAATACTGACAACATACACTATCAGCTGCTGAATTTTGACCACACCTTTCTGTTACACGTTGTATAGATGGATTTTCAAAATATATTTATTTTCGAAAGAGGTTTATTTCGAAATGGTCCCATTTAAATTTTGTAAAGATCTGATGACGAGTTTTCGGAGACGAGTTTTCGAACAAAACTCCTCAATAAATGCTTGCAAATAAACCGTGATTGATTGGGTTGGACGTATATTTTTTGTAAAAAACAAAATTGTGGCCCAAATCCATCTATTCGTTGGGATGCCACAAAAAGTATAAAGTTATCGAAACATACCATAAGGTCTGTGTCATTCTTGGCTGTTTTCTTTTCATCTGTTGCTGTTTTTGATATTTTAGGATTTGTGCTTTCTTCTGCTGTACTGACTCCTGTAACATTCATAAGATATTTTGATAGAAACGAATCTAAAGAGTAAAGTAACCTGTTCAAATTGCCAAAATAACACATGTAGAATGTAGACAATCAGTATTATGGGATATGCGCAGTGGAAGTGAGCAAGACTGTTGCGCAAGAGATCGTGGGTTCGATGGGACCACACGGGACACCACTTTATGTGATCAACAAATAACAAAATAAAAGGGTATTTGACTTCAGCCGTAAAATCATTTACTTTAGTGTTTCTCTTTATGATTAAAAATGTATAGATGGACATATTTATGAGATATATTTCAGGACTAAATCGCGTGAATTATTTAAAGGTACGGACCTTTATTTACCCGACGTTTCGATCGAATTGCACCGATCACGGTCGGTGCAATTAGGTATTAAAAGGCTTTACAAACATATAAATCACGGACACAGAATACATCCAGACTCGAAACAACAATTGGGTATTTGACTACTATCAAAATAAAATATTTTATAATAACCATGTAAAAATATGTCATTAAGAGTTCTGAAAAAACATGTCCATTATTGTTTTAAAACTTTTATTGAACAACAACTTGTTGTTTCGAGTCTGGATGTATTTTGTATCCGTGATTTGTATCTTTGTAAACTCTCCCGCGACACAGGGCTTGTACGTAGGGCACAAGCCCTGTGTACGTGAGTTGTCTTCCTTATAAATATAAACACAAGGTACTCCCAAGTTTAGAAACACTTTTAAGCTTTGCCCCGCGGTTCCGCCCGCGTGAATGTTCTTTCTTGGTTATTGCGAATAAAACTATCCTATGTTCTGCCCCGGGCCTCAAACTGTCTCTATACCAAATTTCATCTAAATCCGAAGTTAACAGACAGACAATGTAATTTCGCATCTATACTAATATTATAAAGCTGAAGAGTTTATTTGAACGCGGTAATCTCAGGAACTTCTGGTCCGAATTGAAAAATTCTTTTACTGTTGGATAGCCCATTTATCAAGGAAGGCTATAGGCTACATAACATCACGCTACGACCAATAGGAGCGGAGCAGCAATTAAAAATGTTGCAAAACGGGGAAAATTTACACAGACGAAGTTGCACGGGTCAGCTTGTTTATAATATTACTATGGATAGCTTAGCAATCAATCTCTTAACCCACACTTACAGCTGAAGTACACACTCCTACAACAGAAAGCCTTAAAAGAAAGTATTTAAAAAAAAGAAATTACCTTTCCTCTTATTTGGGCCTTTGTCACCAGAAGCCTGTTCTTCCATGAGCGCCGCAAGTACCGCGGCAAGCCTCACAGACTCGGCACTCACCACCTCTATGCTGGCATCTGTAGTGCTCTCTGTTCTCTCTTTGATACTACAAAAGAATAAAACCATGCAGTATAATAAATGTTGATAAACTTTCGCGATTTGTACACATTATGAAATTATATGTATTACGGGTCTTAATCGCGTTAATAATTTAAGGTAAAATACCTTGTTTATTGCCTGACGTTTCGACCGTATTACCACGGCCGTGGTCACGTGTAGACAATACGGTCGAAACGTCGGGCAATAAACAAGGTATTTTACCCTTAAATTATTCACGCGATTAAGACCCTTTATATATAAATAATAATAATAATAATCATTTATTGGCATAATAATCTGTTCATACATTTCTTATTACTTTACATACTATTTCTTGTTTATTCTATATATATTTTCATAATGCAATATAATGTGGCTAAGGTACATGTTGCTAGATATACAAGACAAATAGTAGACAATACGAACTACACCAACTAAGTCCACTTGGAAAGAGTCTTGTAGGCAAACTGAGGAAATGATGGATGCATAATATTAGATCACTAGCTGTCCCGCGCAACTTCGTATGCGTAAATTTTCCCCGTTTTTGCAACATTTCTCGTCGCTACTCCTCTCCTATTAGTCGTAGCGTGATGTTACATAGCCTATAGACTTCCTCGATAAATGGGCTATCCAACAAAAAAATATTTTTTTTAAATCGGACCAGTAGTTCCTGAGATTAGCGCGTTTAAACAAACAAACAAACTTCCGCTTTATAATATTAGTATAGATTGGATCATCATCAAATAAAAACTTTTACAGCAAGTTTAAGAAATTATTTAAGTACGCAAGTTTAATTTTATTCAAACTCCATAAGTAGTTTCAATGTACATTTTGTATCCTTTGGCGAATGAAGTGGGATATGGGCAGACATCAATAACAAACAACTGCTTGCCTGATTAATTAATAACAATAATTCAAAACCACATTTCCAAAAACAACCACCTAACTGGCTGGGGGGGGGGGGGGGGGACACTTCACTCTAACAATAATTTGTATTATAAGGCTTATTTCACAAAGATATCCCTAAATGGAAAAATGTAATTTTCAACTCCTAAATATTTTTAAAAGACCTATCCAACGATACCCCATTAAATGGGGTTGGTATGGAAAAAAAATTTTCAGTGCAGCCCAGTAGTTCCTGAGATTATCGCATTCAAACAAACAAACTCTTAGGGGTATGAAAAATAGATGTTGGCCGATTCTCATAGATACCGGATAAGCACAAAAAATTTCATCAAAATCGGTCAAGCCGTTTCGGAGGAGTATGGCAACGAAAACTGTGACACGAGAATTTTATATATTAGATGGGTCTTAATCGCGTAAATATTTTATTTTAAGGCTAAATACCTTTGTATTATTCTTTTTTACCTTTATTTCCCGACGTTTCGACCGTATTGCAACGGCCGTGGTCACGGGTAGACTGAAACACAGGTATTTAGCCTTAAAATAAAATTTTTACGCGATTAAGACCCGTAGCTTATAAAATTCTATAAAACTTTAAGGGTTCCATTTTGCCATTTTGATAGAGAACCCTAAAAACAAAACTTGTCATGAAGTATCAAACTTGGTTCTCTATTTTTATTCCTACGATTTTATGTCATAATTTAACATTGCATAATGTTTATACTCCTAATATTAGTTACGCATAATTCTCATGCGTCATAACTTTTTTAATCATAATTTTTTAATCCTAATCACTATAAGCATAATATTTAAAACGCATACTATGCCAAAGCATAACTTTACTTACGCATAACGACGCATAACCATAACTATTATAAGCATACAAACTATATGCCGAAAAATTAACTACAAAAGTTTTAATAACAATATTACACTATTTTATACATTGCTATCGTCAAACATGTAGGCGCATAAAATTGTACTATCTTCGACGGAGCCCCGCTTCGCGGGGCTCCTACTTTTGGGTGGTTTAAAAAAAAAAACCTAACACGAAGACTAAGGCGGGAGCTCCGCTTCGCTTCGCTCCCGCCTTAGTCTTCTAACCTAACCTATCCGAGTCGGATTGCTCTGAGTCGGGGTGTTAAAGATAATTAATTTCGACCTAACAATATTATGTATTATTTTCATAATTATATCAAATTTTGATTATGTCAAGAGTCGATTATGCTTTACAACTTTATGCATATCAAAGTTATGAATAAATATAATAGGATATATAATATTTATGCTTAATAACACAGTATGCTAAAAACCAGTTATGGCACACTATTTTTATGACAAAGAAAATTATGCCTAATTTATTATGACAATTTTAAATAGGACAAAAATCATTATGAGTAAAAAAGGTATCCCATCAAACTTACGTTATAAGCTTCTGAGTAGCAAACTTTTGCAGCAAACTAGCTACAATTCCAGTGTCCACATCACCAAGGCCAGGCAGAAGAGCACTGGCAGTGGCTGGCAGCTGCAACTGCATGTCTGACAGGACTTGCAGCAGTCGTACTTCTAATGAGGCGGACGGTACTGGCAGTTTTGGCTTTTGTTGAGTTGGTGCCGCTGAGGAAAATAGAATAAAATTTATGTGGGTGTGTTATAGAACATACAATATTATGATGCCTGCACGTAACAGGCTTAGTGAGATATTACAGCTCTATTAAAACAAAACAATGATGCCTGCACAGTCCAGGGCGTCAATTCACGTATTTAAAGCAGTTGCTATTCAGTTGCAGTTAAGTTTCGATTAAAACTGCCCGTTTTGTATTCTTGTAACTTTGGGATCAATCTCAAATACGCTTGCGTTAAATATGTGTCTCGAGAGCGCACTAACGACATTCTAGTATGGTGGCAAGCGTTTTTAAGATTGATCCCAAAGTTACATGAATACAAAAATGGCCATTTTAATCAAAACTTAACTGCAACTGTACTGCTTTAAATACATGACCTGCTGGTCCTGCTGGTCCTGGATGGTCTTGTTACTGTCACTGAGCTTTCACAAAAGATTGTTTTTTATTTTATTTTTTTTTTCTTGCATCATCATGCAATCAGTCGTTTTACTACAAGCAGATGTGATGAATGCTTCATACGTTGAGGGCGCTACTCCCAGTGGAGTCAGCCATTTCATTTAGCAAATCTAATGGTCAAAGATGTCCTGTCGCTTTTGAAGTCAACATATAGTTTCAGGGATGGTAAGTTGACCAGCAAGTTCATTTGGGTGCTTTTGCAGTCATGATTTGTAACTAGCATCATGGATTTTTGCTTCATGTGTGACCATAGGTATGTTCAGGTTTTCGTGGACCTCTGCTGTTCTAATAAACCAGGGTGCGTTAGTCATTTGCTTTAGGATGTAATTTTGTACCCTATTTATATTTGAGGAACTACCGCTGCCCCATAGCTCTATCCCATAGGTCCAAATAGGTTTTAATACTGTTTTGTACACTAGTAACTTATTTTCCAGAGACAATTTTGTGTTTCCTAGTAGCCAATAGAGGCCCTTGTGGTTGACTTCCTCCCTTTTTTTTCGATGTGTTTCCTCCAGGTAAGTCAACGGTCTAAGTGCATACCAAGTATTTGACTACATTGTGGTGTGGTAGTTTACAAGATTATGTATTAACTATTTGTTACTTACTAAAAGAGATGCATTGTCAGTTTGACCTGTGCTTAAAATAATGTTATCTTTACAAAATTTTTATAACCTATGGGTCTTAATTGATTCAATATTTTATTTTAAGGACAGTCTATCATGACCATGGCAGTGGTTCCCAATTGGTGGTCCGCAGGATTTAAAAAATGGTCTGTGAATCATCTCAAATATCACATTGATTCAAGATTCATTTCATTATTAAAAAAATAGTATACTTTTTATTAAAATAATGTTAATTACATTATTCAGCAAGTTACTTTGAGTTCACAATTAAAGTTTATTTTCGGATTGATATAGGGTAGAGAACTCTTAAATTAATAACAGCAAACAAAAAAGAACTAAATGTGATCTCTGCGAACAACAAAGAACTAAAATTGGTCATTGTTCAAGAAAAGGTTGGGAGCCACTGATATATATAAGTTATATACATTTTTAAACAATTCTGCAATAAGAGGTTCAGCTCAGTGACAACATTTCATGTTGGTACTGATCTGTTTGTATATGCATTTATCAGATTATAGAATAATCTGATAAATGTAAATACAAATAGATCAGTACGTAACATATGTTTTGTATATTATGTATTAACAATGTCCTTTAGATTTGGTGCAGTTATAAAGAGAGTTTTACCTTCATTTTTAGGCGCAGGGCTCGAGACCGAACGCTCTTTCCCGCCTCCCGGGGAACCTTCAGACTTCTCACTGCTAACTAAGTTCGCGTTGGCGCTCAATATGTTTTGCCGTTCTTTTTTACGTTTCTCTAACTTCTCACGAAGACTATTTCTCTTACTTTTAACAGCTTGAATCTCTTCCCAAGCATCAGACATTTCTGAGGTGGTTTATTACCAATAATAACAAACACCGGTCATTAGCAAGCGATATCTTTGAAGAAGTATAAAAATTCAGGGTTTTTGAGTATTGTTAAGTAATATGAAGAATGTTACTCTCCATTAATTAGTACTAAAGAATATGATAAAGCACATATTTTTATAAATTAATGAATTTTGAGCAAAAAAATATTCATAGCATCGCAGCATGACATTTATTCAGAATTGAATTGACAGTTTAGCAGTGTTGCCAGCCATAACTTTGGAATATATAGATTGATTGTAAAAAGTTGGTAGAAATTCGTTAATTAAGAAAAGAAATATCAGTAGATCTCTAAACAACATTTTGGCGCCCCAAAATTGGTCAAGAATGTGTGAGCCGTACGTACGACGGGTGTTGGGGGAGTGGGTGCGATATACCACCTAAGGACATGTACAGGTGGTATATCGCACCCCCTTGATTTTATAAGCCTTGATTGATGTATCAATGATATGTCATACAGAACTCTTTCTCTATAAATTTATACTGCCTACTTCTATTACCATTATAAAATTATAAAGTAGCTGTGTCTGTACATTGAATATATTTAAAAAAAACTAGCATATATCGACTAATTATTAATCTGAATCCAAATCCATGCTTAGTCTGCTCGTTCGTTTGATAGTAAACAAGGACATTATAGAACATGTTTGCACAAAACAAAAAACTAAGCACGGCATCATTATTTATGCATAACACGGGGTTGTTGCTTTCACTTTACGATACGGATTATTATTTTGGGGCAACTCCACCGATTGGTCTCTATCATTTATAGCGTACAATTAAAAACGATGTATTAGAGCTAAATTTAATGTTAGAATAGAATGTTGGACCATAATGGTAAGCCATATTTTAAATCCTACAAAATACCTAGGTCACTTACTTTGCCGCGAAGAAAGTGCAATTTTTGTTAAATTGAATGAAGAGCTCTATAAAACGGATTCATGCACGTGATGTTGATAAATTGTGTGCTGTGCCTGGTAAAACGACACTTAGATTAAGCTTTTTCTGCATGGGCACGGGACCTCGCATTTACAATGTTATCCTCGGAAATTAGAAATATTAAAAATTTAAGACTTAAAAATCATCTCAAAAAAAATATTATTAAGTTCGCGAATCCTTGAAAGATTAGCATAAGCTGTCTTTGACATTATTGTTAATATTAATTTAAATAATTATTTAAAATATATTAATTTGATATTCCTTTAATTATTGGTGCAATCACGTATTAGTATAATAATAATTTACTTACTCTTTTTTTATTGTTACTGACATTTTGATTGTATAGTAAACATTCTTTTTTTTAAACCTATATAAATTTAAAAGTTGATATAAAATTTGCACGCCATTATTGCTCATACATAATGCAGTAGTACCAGCCTATTTAACATGTATACCTTTAAACCTATAATAAGCAAATAAATAAATCAATCTGAATTATACAATAATAATAATTGTCCAGGCATAAAATACGAACGGGCATACCCTGAAAATATTATTTAATTATTTTAAAACTATATGCCTAGAGTTGTACAGAGGCGGAGCATTCTCTACCAGTCTACCGCAAGGCGATATCGCAATGAAGTATGTAGGTGCAGTAAACTTGTTAGCGTTATATTACTTCTTTTTATTGAAATTGTCAAACGAATAAGATTTTTCGTCGCTGACGATGTAGTTGATCAAAACTGAAATGGATTTTTCAATTTTCGCCTTTTCTACATGGGCCGTGGTATCGAGATTTTTGTACCAATATGTATTAACAAATTCATGTAGGAATACATTTTTATCATTTGTTTCCAGGTTAACTTCACTAATACTGTCCACCGTTTTATATGACAATTCATCAAACAGTCTTGTCTTAGCTTCTTCAATTTGGTGATTTCTTGCAAAGAACTAACATCTTGTTGGAATTTAATGATGAACTGCAACTTGAAATAAGACTTCAACTGATCTCTTTCAGTTGCGAAGTTATTAAGTACATATAGACTAATAATATTCCCCCTCGATAACTAATGAATATAGATATTTCTTGAAATTTTTTATTAAGGAGATACCTACTGATAACGATCGTTGTGGGAAACGATATAGTTCTCGGAATCGTCTTTATTCTATTCTTTCATGGAAATATGTTGATACGAGGTTATATGTTAATCATATATAATTTATTTTGAGGATATATGCGTGAAAAAAATTTATGATATGATTTGATAGGTTCAAAAGGCTATAGCAGAAAATTTACGACTACACGTTATGCAACTAACTGCATCATTTTATTGTTAAGTAGGTTTATGAATGAGGATTAAACGAAATGCTTTGTTAAATTTAAAATAATTTTTATTAGCCTACACAATTTCCAGTCTTTATGATATGATTTCTTTATCAACCGTTTTGAGCTGTTCGAAAACTCGCGAGATTTTTTATCCGGATAAAGACAAGTTGTCTTGACAACATTCTTCATCAACTATCAGGACTAAATTACTTTCTTCATCGTCTGTAGAATCAGCATCATCGATCTGCTTTCCTTCAACGGACTCGTCGACTTTCGAGTCGAACTTCAAGACGTCAAGGGAGCAGGATTTATTATTACTCTTGATGTAGTGAACCATAGCTAAGTACAACATATTTTTCAACGTCAGTCTTCATCTCATATGCCATAGCCATATAATTCTTGAACTTATTTACGTCAAATGTACGCATTAATATTTTTCGTTCCTTTTCTTCCATTCGGTCAAATGGGCATTTTGGTGTGATTTCTGACAACTCTATAAGCATTCGATTTCTTAGGTTATCCAATTTTTCAATTTCTCGCCAAATTTCAGCGTCTCGTATAAATTTATTGATGAACTTCAACTTAATATATGACTTAAGCTGTTGCATTTCAACTGCAAAGTTGTCACTATTGATTTTGTCGTAATCAAACTCCTTGGAAATATCAGTGTTGTCACAAAGTTCATTATTGCGATAAACTATGCAACGGCTCTTGAAGAAAGGTGCAGCTACTGAAAGGTCGATTTTTTCCGGGTCTTCATTGAATGCATGGAAAACAACCGTGTCATAATCTATGTCTTTATTCAATTCTAAACATGCGTCTATACTTTCCCGGCTAATCATGCCATTTGTGACGATGTACAGTAATTTGACTTGACCATTTTAAAAAACAATATAGTTTTTTCGAAGGTGCCGTATAAGACATCTTGGATCTCTCCGTTCACAAATATGGACGTTTGATAGTCCAGACACGTCGTTAATTGTATAATTCTTCATTCTAACCTTATCTTCATTGACCTCCCAACAGACGTCGCTCCAGTTCAAATAAACAATTTTAAATTGTCTTGTAGGCTCTTGGGCAACTGATTGTTCTTTGATGCTTTCGACGTCACATTTGAATTGTTCAAGAGTCTTCAAGTTGTTGCTGTGAAAATACTCGGCTCTATTTATAGAATCCGAACAATCTTTTGCGTAAATAAAATAATCAACCATTTTTAATGAGGATCAGATTTTTTAATCGCCTTAAGTAAATAAAAACCGGTGATTATCGGTTTTTACAAAAACCGTTTTTTAAGGTCTTTAGAAAACCGATTTACATCACTACTAGCAACCATTTTGAGTTTGACTATTCAGTTTGGAACCGAGCGTTGTACGATCAAGAAGTCTCCAAAATCTGATCCTCATTAAAAATGGTTGATTATTTTATTTATGCAAAAGATTGTTCGGATTCGATAAATAGAGCCGAGTATTTTCACAGCAACCAACAACTTGAAGACTCTTGAACAATTCAAATGTGACGTCGAAAGCATCAAAGAACAATCAGTTGCCCAAAAGCCTACAAGACAATTTAAAATTGTTTATTTGAACTGGAGCGACGTCTGTTGGGAGGTCAATGAAGATAAGGTTGGAATGTAGAATTATACAATTAGCGACGTGTCTGGACTATCAAACGTCCATATTTTGTGAACGGAGAGATCCAAGATGTCTACGGCACCTTCGAAAAAACTTAAGTGTTTTTGAAAATGGTCGAGTCAAATTACTGTACATCGTCACAAATGGCATGATTGGCCATATGAATAAGACACGGTTGTTTTCCATGCATTCAATGAAGACCCGGAAAAAATCGACCTTTCAGTAGCTGCACCTTTCTTCAAGAGTCGTTGCATAGTTTATCGCATTAATGAACTTTGTGACAACACTGATATTTCCAAGGAGTTTGATTACGACAAAATCAATAGCGACAACTTTGCAGTTGAAATGCAACAGCTTATGTCATATATTAAGTTGAAGTTCATCAATAAATTTAAACGAGACGCTGATGTTTGGCGAGAAATTGAAAAATTGGATAACCTAAGAAATCGAATGCATATAGAGTTGTCAGAAAACACACCAAAATGCCCATTTGACCGAATGGAAGAAAAGGAACGAAAAATATTAATGCGTACATTTGACGTAAATAAGTTCAAGAATTAAATGGCTATGGCATATGTGATGAAGACTATACAGAGATACTCTGCACATTCGTGCGCCGGCTTGCCCTGAAGTCTGGTACCTGCCTGAGGTAGGTCGGAGGGTAACGCAGTTTGAGGAATAGTAATAAAACTATATCAGTGACTGACTAGTGTATATATTTCAGTAAGAACATGGGTACATTCAATTACTGAGAGAGATCCATCAGTACGAGCTAGGCTCAAGTATCTTGATCGAATCCGCTCAGTACTCGGTTACAGCTGTATTTATACATACATACATACATATCAACCCATATGATGGCCCACTGCTGGGCACTGGTCTCTCCAGTAGAACCTACTAGTATGTAGATCCTGGGGGTAATTGCCATAATCGCCACGCTTGGCGAGCGGGTTGGCGATCGCAGTAAGGCTTTAAGTACGCAGAGGAGCGTCCTCTGCTGTATTTATACCCGTCGAAAAACCGTTAATTCCTATAGTATAGTCCGGATATACCATCTAAATCGAATTAACCTGTCGCTATTGGTCAATTTATTTTTAGCAATGTTGTCAACCCTATATTTATAAATTCCCTAAATTATTATAAAAAAACCCATAAAATGATTATCTCTTATTTTAACATTCCTGAATGAAAACCAATCATGCGCGAGCGGTCAACATTGATTCGCTCGCGTGCCGTTGCTATGGACTTTGACTGATATAGACTACTCTGGTTTTCCCCAAAAAAAAGTCTTTAAAACACATAACCCTCCTTCTTGCGAAGTCGGGTAAATACCGCTTCCCCACTTATTTCTCCCTAAATTTTGGGGTAAATCCACTAAATTGGCAACAGTGCTATTACATTATATACAATTCTGACCAATAGGAATGTTCTAAGGTGCGTACATACCGTGCCTATCAGATTTCAATTACAAATTACGGCTAAACAATGCAATATTACTAAGAGCTATTGTGCTAGAGATATTGTTTAACCATATAGAAGTGTATTAACAATACTATTTACACGTACTATTATCGAATAATGGAATTATAATCAAAAAACATCGCGACCTCAGAGACAAGCTTTTAGTGTCTTGTCGCTGAACTAATTACGACAATGAATTTAGAATTAAACAAACTTAGTATCTAAGGCACGAAAGATAAGTGAAAATGTCTCATAAATCACTTTGTTATTTTACATTTCACTATTCATAACTATTTAAAAATCGATTTCACTAATTTTATGTTATAGATACAATTTCCGTTGTAATCTCTATGGTCAAGGACAATTCTATTACGAAGATATAAATTCTCTTTGGTTATTAGTTCGTTCTTTGTTCGTTCTATCTAGTGACATGAGACGGACAATGTTACAAGTTAAGGAATCAATGTTGCAAGTTAAAGAACTAAATTAAAACTATTATTTTCGTATCGATTAAACACAAATAAACACAAATAAAAACTAATGGGTATT
Organism: Herminia tarsipennalis; assembly: GCA_945859575.2. Lineage (NCBI taxonomy): Eukaryota > Metazoa > Arthropoda > Insecta > Lepidoptera > Erebidae > Herminia > Herminia tarsipennalis. The sequence goes on along the minus strand of OX243849.2, from coordinate 14,227,411 downwards.
ATCTGTCCCGCACAAAGACTGAGGTTGGAAAATATGTTGTAGCTATGGTTCACTACATCAAGAGTATTATTAAATCCTGCTCCCTTGACGTCTTAAATTTCGAGTCCAAAGTCGACGAGTCCGTTGAAGGAAAGCAGATCGATGATGCTGATTCTACAGACGATGAAGAAAGTAATTTAGTCCTGATAGTTGATGAAGAATGTTGTCAAGACAACTTGTCTTTATCCGGATGAAAAATCGAGTTTTCGAACAGCTCAAAATGGTTGATAAAAAATTCTTCTAATGCAGCTTCACATTGACAAACTTAAAGACTGGAAATTGTGTAGGCGAATAAAAAATATTTTAAATTTAACAAAGTATTTCGTTTATTCCTCATTCATAAACCTACAGTACGATCAACGTAACTTGACCGGATTGAAGTTAAAATCACTTTCGCGCATGTCATAGAGATGCGACCCTAAAATTACTCACGAAAACATTTAATCGATTAAAATTTATGACATTTAATTAAGTTGGTTTATATATATTGCTTTTATTCTAAATAAGAATATTTCACAAATAAAAAGTTACTTGTACGAACATTAAATAAATAAAGAAATTAATTTATATTATTATAGAGTAAACTAGCAACAGCAACCAGGGAAAGCTAGTTAATTCTGACTGACAGTTGCTCTCACTCAAGATATTGCCTATTCAAACAATAATGGTGTTCATGAATTACAAAGTTCTTACAAATTCTAGCAAAATTCCAACCCATGTCCAACAACACTTGGCTGCAGTACACCTTTGTACCTGACTGATATTAGTAGTTTTACTTTTAACCAATAAAACAAGTCAATAAAAAAAATGATTTATTTATACACAAATACAATTAATATAAATTTTTATGAAGACAAAATATTTCTTTGAGCCGTCTACCACCAAATTAATACTCACAGCTTAAATAGTAATATAGTAGCACAACCGAGATTTTGGATAATTACGAATTTGGTTTCTAACATCTGTGATGTCTAGGTTGCAGCATCGGTGAGCTCGTTGTTGTTGTAGACATCTTTGATGTGACGCTTAACGAATCGACTATAAGTTGTTTGTCATTCAAATAGTAGTATTTACGTAGTAAATATACATACAAACAAACTCTTTAACTTTTAAATATTAATAAAGATGATGTTCGTTCTGGCAGGCTAAGAGAATATAAAACTGCGTAATACTGGCAGAGTGGCAGGTACTGGCATTTATGGGTAATAAATATTTTTTTGTTTGACAGCGCAAGTGAAAGCGGTTTGATAGTCGTCAAAAGTGTCATAAAAATATTTTATTTTGGAAAATTTATCTAAAAGTATTTTAATTTTAAAAAGTTTGCGTCTAAAATGGTAAACGCACCAGAACTACTTACACATACTAAAAAAGTATGCCAACTTTATAAAAAGGCTATGCGAACTATTGAATCCTATTACGTAGCAAGGTATAAAATGGACAATAACATTATTAATTTAAATACTTATAGGATACTTTTCGCGTTGGCCATGATTTATGGTTAAGCGACAAGCGACGACACGGCGAGCGATGCGCTGACCACGTGTTGTCGCTTCGCTCATATGGCCAAGGCCTCATTTTCGGAGACGCGGGGCGTCACGCGTGGCGTTGCGTGTCGAGGCCCGCACTGAGTTCAATGTATGGCATTGTATGAGTGCGTTAACGGAGAAGCGATTGTACACGCATTTGTTTGGAATTAAGCGTTTTTTGCAGCTCAGCCCTCGGCGCTTATCACGGCGGCTCACGCGGTGGCGCACGCAGCGGCAATTCTCGATGAAGCGATGCCCGCGTCGAAAGCTTTTGCCAGTCCTATTTGGAAATGGCATAACCCAGACTCTACTTTTTTTATATAGGACATTCTATGTTTAAATGTGATTTATTTAATACCACTCCATTCCATAACTTGATAATATTTTATGTTAAAAAGTGAATGCACCTCAGCGATAGCCGACACGTGCTTTGCTACACGGTTGAGAATTAGACGCGATCGTGCACCGCCCCCACTTCCTGCCACCCATCTCTATACAACAACATCAATAAGTAGCAGTAAATTGGCCAATATTTAAGCACATAAAGTTTTTACATCGTAAGTGGATGCTCCTACTATGTTGTGCCCATTGAGGCTGATGTATCCGATCTCGTGTACTCTTCTAATATTATTGACCTCTTTTTTTGCATCAGTACTCTAATATGGTGTATAATATAATGGTGGCAGCACCTTACCTGCATATACAGTTTATAAACAGAGAAACATTGTAAACATTGGCAATTTGAAAAGAGTGGCCACGAGTTTTTATTGCCTGTTCTTTTCTCGGGCTTTACCTTTTGTTTGCGAACAGGCATTACCAGTAAATGTAGAATCGACTTTTCACAAGTGTAGTATTTTGCTTCCTAAGTGAATAAATCATTTTTATTATTATTATTATTATTTATTATTATTATCGTAGATTGTCATATGTTCGTGTATACGCGTACGATGATAAGTGCCCCTTCACGCGCAGCCTCTCTGTAAACAGAAAAACCGGGCATGAGCATGTCGGACCATGCTCAGTGTAGGGTTCCGCAATTTCATCAGCAGAAGAGCGTATGTTCATGGCAGTTACGCCCCTTTGTTGAGAAACGTATTTTTTTGGCAATAACTCAATGACGGTATATCCGATTTTATTCGAAATAATTTTAGTTTAAAGTATTTATTAAGCGCTATCTTTGTGTTTTTTTCCATATTTTTTGGTTACACGGTGCAAAAATTACTTACTTTCGGAGCGAATATTTTCAAAAATATTCACTCAATGAAAAAAGTTTAATAGAAACCTCAAAATGTGTTTTAAGACCTGTCGAATGATATGCCACACGTTGATATTTGCTGATTTTTTCATGAATGGAGTGCCCCGCTAAAAATATTTACTATTGTTATTTAGCTATCAAATGAAGTAGCGGCTACTACAAGACATCTTTTCACCTAATTTCATCAAGATTCATTGAGTAAAATGCCTGTGACATACGGTCGGACAGACAGACAGGACAGGACATGACAAAACAATAATAGTTCCGTTTTTGGCTACGCAACCTTCAAAACGTCCAAAATGACGCGAGACGCCAACCCACACGCGACGCGCAACGCCCCGCGTCTTCGTAAACAAGACCATGTACCTAGTCTAAGATATGTTCTAAGGCACTTGTCCCATCGCCGGCGAGTAGCGAGCAACTATCAACTATTTTCTCACTCAAGAAACGTACAATAAATACATCTATTAAATACCGTTTAAACAAAAGAGATACAGCAGTGTGTTGTCGGCCGGCACGGCAGTGTGAGCAATGGGGATGTTGACTGTCAAGTCAAATCAGTATGTTTTCATGAAATGTCAAAACGACAAGCTCTATAGAAATGTGTATGGAATAGCAACCTATGACGTCATAAGTTCTTATCGTCAAATCCTTACTCTTAGTATTCGTTTTCATGTTTCATGTTAAATTATAAAAGAACACTTATTTTCAGAGCATTTAAAGATCTACTATTACTTGATTAATATAAAATAATTTACTTTTATTGTGGTCAACTACCCAATTGAAATTAATATCTGTATTTTTTCGTTTAAGTTTCCGTTGGTGTTGGCCGTTGGTGGGACAAATGCCTAAGAAAATAATACCCTAATCTGGTATTTGATCATGACAAAGATAATATATTAGATATTGTTTCTAGATTGATAAATTGCAAATGGATTCCTTGCTAAATCACGACAAAATCGGACATAAAATCTTTGTTAGGATCAAATCGATCGAGATTTTATTAAGTTTAATAAAGTAACCTAACTTTATTTTAGATTTGTGATTCGTTATCACCAAGTCATTTTGAGAAATGAGTTTGATAAAAACCGATGTGTTAGCGATCCAAAGGAACAACGCCGTCTATTATGGCTGGGACAATATGAAGTCTTTATGAATCAAAATCCTTTACCGCCAGCTAAATGTAAGATGCCACTTATAAATATAAAGAGTATTAGGTTTTGCTCGCAGCTCCGCCCGCGTGGATATCGCCCGGATGTCCTTCCCCGGGATTCACTATACCAAATTTCATCTAAATCAGTTTGAGGTTTTAGCGTAAAAATTTAACATACGGACTGACAGAGTTAGGGCCGGTCCTAGGGTGGGGCGCCGAAATAAACCGAAACGTGAGTGTCCACTTAAAAAACATATCCTTATGGCTAACGGAGCGGCCGGCCTAGATGATCGTGGCGCCCTTAGCTCTGGAGGCACCTCTTTCCGGGTTAATGGTGATGCAAAATTGTTTTCAGTCACTTCAAGGCATCTTTCAATGCGGGAGCGAACAGTTCCAACTTCCAACAGAGTAATGACATCTCTGTCTCACTACTCGCTGTAGTTGATTAGGTTCCGACTCCTGGATTAGTGGGGCTGACAATTTGGGGCGTTTTGATTTAAACACTTCAGTACTTCGGTAACCAATTTGGCACCTATGGAAAGTATGTAACACAGCACAAGTATCGGTGTAATTGAAGACTTTCTCAGACTTTTCAGGTCTATTGTAGATATTTTTGAGCTGTCCCTCGCAACTTCGTCTGCGTAAATTTTCCCCGTTTTTGCAACATTTCTCCCGGCCGTAGCGTGATATTATATAGCCTATAGCCTTCCTCGATAAATGGGCTATCCAACAGTAAAATATTTTTCCAATTCGGATCAGTAGTGCCTGAGATTACCGTGTTCAAACAAACAAACAAACTCTTCAGCTTTATAACATTAGTATAGACTAGCTGTCCCGCGCAACTTCGTCTGCGTAGTTTTCCCCGTTTTTGCAACATTTCTCATTGCTGCTCCGCTCCTGTTGGTCGTAGCGTGATGTTATATAGCCTATAGCCTTCCTCGATAAATGGGCTATCCAACAGTAAAATAATTTTCCAATTCGGATCAGTAGTGCCTGAGATTACCGCGTTCAAACAAACAAACAAACTCTTGAGCTTTATAATAATACTAGCTGTCCCGGCGAACTTCGTCTCGACTCTTTTTTTTTTGTAAATCGGGTTCAATTGTGAATCTAAACCATCTTCGAATGCCCTTGAACTCAGACAAAAAATTTCATCAAAATCGGTCCAGCCGCCTAGGAGGAGTTCAGTGACATACACACGCACACAAGAAATACTAATCTATACTAATACTAGCTGACCCGCGCAACTTCGGATGCGTCATTTTTCCCCAATTTTGCAACATTTTTCATTGAATGTCAACTCCTATGGGTCGTAGCGTGATGCTATATAGCCACCTACCTTGATAAATGGGCTATGCAATACAATTAAAATTATTAAATCAAATCACAAATAATCTTTCAATTCGAACCAGTATGTTCCAACGATTATTACGTTTAACCAAACAAACAAACTCTTCACCTTTATATAATATTAGTATAGATTTCGAAGGGATTCGTAACTCGTGACTCATTGGCAATGTTCCCTATCAGGTTAATAGATACATGAGTGACCGTTCTTTGTAAAACTATCCTACCAATCTATGCCTCACGATAATGATAAAACCGTCCCAACTAATCAATTCAAAAAATCATTTTAACTAATCTGAGTGTTACAAAGGTTTTTTTTTGTTATTGAACATCACCAAAGTAGGTCAGGAACTTATTCAAACGCATGCATAAATATTTGACAACCAATAAATATGTCAATCCCTTTTTATTACTGACACTATTCTACATTTTTAAAATGTAAAATATGCGATTATCCAAATATTTTGGATATATTTTGTCGATTCAAAACCTGTATTTTAATATGTTCTTTAATTTGAGGGGAGAGTTTTCCATATCGACGGAATAAACATTAAATGTTTGGCAGGTACGAAACCCATGAACATTTTGTATGGGAATATTTTTTTCTTTTATTTTCTTTTTTTGAGAATTTTCGGATGTTTTTAATACTTGTTATCCTATTCCGGACGAAGACAAATCCAAAAAACGAAAAATCATAAAAATTGGTCCAGCCGTTCTTGAGTTATAAATGGTGTAACTAACACGACTTTGTTTTATATATATAGATTATAAAGCGGAAGAGTTTGTTTGTTTGCTTTGTTTGTTTGTTTGTTTGTTTAAACGCGCTAATCTCAGGAAGTACTGGTCCGATTTGAAAAATTCTTTTGTTGTTGGATAGCCCATTTATCGAGGAAGGCTATAGGCTATATAACATCGCGCTACGACTAATAGGAGCGGAGTAGCGACGTGAAATGTTGCAAAAACGGGGAAAAATTTACGCATACGAAGTTGCGCGGGACAGCTAGTACTATACTAATCTTTATATATAATATACTAGCTGTCCCGCGCAACTTCGTATGCGTAAATTTTTCCCGTTTTTGCAACATTTCACGTCGCTACTCCGCTCCTATTAGTCGTAGCGTGATGTTATATAGCCTATAGCCTTCCTCGATAAATGGGCTATCCAACAAAAAAAGTTTTTTTTTAATCGGACCAGTAGTTCCTGAGATTAGCGCGTTTAAACAAACAAACAAACTCTTCCGCTTTATAATATTAGTATAGATTAGCATAGATTAGGCTTGTGTCTGATCCCTGTGTTTTCTCCTTACTATTTGTACTGTAAACTAGTCTCCTTTTTATTCTTTCTATCCTAACTTTTATTTCTTTTATTATAGCTCTCTATCACTATCTAATCTTTTATTTCATTACTAGCTGTCCCGCGCAACTTCGTATGCGTAAATTTTCCCCGTTTTTGCAACATTTCTCGTCGCTGCTCCGCTCCTATTAGTCGTAGCGCGATGTTATATAGCCTATAGCCTTCCTCGATAAATGGGCTATCCAACAAAAAAAGATTTTTTCAAATCGGACCAGTAGTTCCTGAGAATGAGATTAGCGCGTTTAAACAAGCAAACAAACAAACTCTTCCGCTTTATAATATTAGTATAGATAAAGGTCGGTCTGTCGTGCGGGCGAACGAAGCGACCACTCCAGGCGCCTTAGGCCCGGTTGCGCCTAAAGCGCCATTCGGCTAGAGAACCTAAAGCATTAAATGCTATCAAAGCGCTGAAATAATTTATATTGCCCCCGGCGCACAAGATACTATAGATTAAGGTTTAATGTATATGTATTTGGTGAAATGATTTGATTGAAATTGGATCTCGCTCCAACTTTACTTTAACCTTGGGGCGACACTGTTCTCATAGTCACTAAACACATGGTTGCTTATGTGCAAGTAGTTACACTTATGGTGGTAGGTTATACTGTAAAAGCTTCTGTAACTTGCCGTAAAGTATTGTTGGACATCATTGAATTTATGTGCGAGACGATTCGTTATAACTATGGATAACAACATGTCGATATTGCCCATGATGTGAAGTGAGATCGGCCTGTATTACTCCTTTTTTGTTAGTGAATGGGAGAGGCCTGTAATATTTACAGTGGGGACGTCCTGTAGCTTCGAATCTTCTGAAAAGTTGTATCTCTTTGTAGGGAGTTATACAAATAATATTTTTGTTCACATGAATTTTTATCATCTTAAATAATCCATGTTATTCACACTCCTTTCGTATTTAAAGCAATGCAGTTGCAATTAAGTTTCGATTAAAACGGCCATTTTTGTATACTTGTACCTTTAGATTGTATTTTTGAAATAAGAACTACAGGCCCATCTCACTTCACATCATGAGCAATATCGACATGTTGTTTTCGATAGTTATTACGAATCGTCTCGCTCGTAAATTCAACAATGTTAAAAAATACTTTACGGCAAGTTACAGAAGCTTTTACAGTTTAACCTACCACCATATGTGTAACTACTTGCACTTAAAGCTACCATGCGTTTAGTGACTATGAGAACAGTGTCGCCCCAAGGTTAAAGTTAGATTGGAGCGAGATCCAATTTCAATGCAAATAATTTTACCAAATAGGTAGGTACACCCTAAGTATCTTGTGCGCCGGGGGCAATGTAAATTAATTCAGCGCTTTGATAGCATTTAATGCTTTAGGTTCTCTAGCCGGAGGGTGCTTTAGGCAACCCTCGCCCGCACGACGGACCGACCTTTGTAATGAAATAAAAGGTAGATAATGATAGAGAGCTATAATAAAAGAAATAAAAGTTAGGATAGAAAGAATAAAAAGGAGACTAGTTTACAGTACAAATAGTAACGAGACAACACAGGGGTCAGACACAACCCTAATCTATACAAATATAATAAAGCTGAAAAGTTTGTTCTTCTTTATATATGTGAATTGACCCGCTGGTAGTTATGGTCGCAATAAACCAAATCTGTGTACTGCCTGAGACTGGCACGCTTTTTTGTTCTTAGTACCACCTCCTAATGAGGTAAGTCCATAGACGATTTCTTTATTTAAAAATAATTTTGTCTTATAATTAATGATTTTCTATTTTAGTTGCCAGATCATATGGCCTAGGCGGTGGAGTCGCACCTGACAGGGTCGTCACCCCACCAGACTGGGTTCTTGATTACTGGCACCCTCTAGAAAAGGCTCATTATCCTTGTTATTTTCAAAAGCGTGAAGCTAGAAAATGTGAATATATTCAATTGTGGCATAAGGGGGTGTTACAGTAACACCTATTCAGCAAGACCTTTTCATTGTGTGCCTTTTCATAAAGAAACACCAATGGATTTTGCGTTTAATTTATTAAATGAATTTTAAATTAAGCGATCATTTTATTTATTAGCAAAATGAAAATTAACAATGTTAATAACTACAAGCTAGATAACCCTACGTACGAACTATATACATACTATTAACATTATTTACAACTTAGGTACCTAGTAAACTACAAAAAAGAGTTAGGCGTCAAAAAATTCCTCCCCATCGATGTCTAGCGGTATAGTGCCCAGAAGGCTGGCAGCATTGCCACGTTGTATGGCAATGCTTATTCTCTGTGCAAAGAAAATTTAGTTTTTATTTTATTTCTCTTTATTATATACAGGTGATTTGTAAATAGGTGGTACCTACTAATAACCCACTCGAGGCTTCTTTACATAACAATAAATACCTAATTTTGTAATATCAGATGGAAATTACATAGGTACCTATATAATATATTAACCCATAATCACCTAACATTTGTTTTTGAAGTTATGACCTTATCCACCTACGGACTATTTTACTGGAGTAAAATCATTACCTAGGTACCTACCTATTTATTGTGATATTTAGACCTGACAAAAAACATCGGATTTGATTCGAGGTCCCACAGATGTGTAGTAGATTTAATTTTATTAGGTACCTACGTACCTACGAACATACGAGTATTTGAATTAAAGAAGCCACAAGCGGGAGGTTATTAGTATATTAAAAATCCCCCTGTATATTAACGACATAAGACTACGCTCTTACAAACTCCTAATTCCTGATGTATGCTGATGAGACTATCTATACCTAGGTACCTCTTTAGCGAAGTGCAACTAGGTAGGTAACTAATAACATAGGTAGGTACTGAAAGCATAATGATAATCTAATCATCCACTCGAAGATTGTTATTTGTATTTATGATCATAACAGTACATTTTCTGGTATTAAGAGAATCTGGTACCTATAATAGGAATCTGTTATTTTGATCATCTGGTATTTTGGGAATCTGGTATAGTGGGAACGAAGGATCAATAACCTAGGTAGGTACTTTATAGGTAGGTAGGTACCTATATAAGCTTAGTAGGTATAAATGTAATGTTATAACTTATACAAAAAAAAACAAGCAAGAGAATGTAGAACCATGCTCTGTTTTGGGTTTCACAGTAGGTATGTTCATGGCACTTACGCCCTTTTGTTAAGAAACGCAGTTTTTCGGCAATAACTCAATGACCGTATAGGTAAGTAGGTCAGGGTCAGGTAACCTACATTCAATCATAAACCGAAATAATTTTAGTTTAAAGCATAGACTTAGGATATTTTAAATGGCTATTAAACTACCGTGAATCAGGGCCCTAAATCGAGGTGGCCTTGAAAATGTGTTAGAGAATTAGGGCCCTAACTCATATTACATCGCCCTTTTTAAGGATTTAGGCTTCCTGATTTAGTGTAGTCACAGATAATATAATATTATACTAGTAGTGTAGTGTAATAAGCGCATAATGCGCTTAGGTCTATGTTTCTAAAGCCAAACAAAGAGCTCATTTACGTGTGACGATTTTTGATTTATCAGTGTATGCGTGAGCTAGTGACGGGATGTCATAAAATCTAGAAATATCGATAAGCACTGTTACAAAATATGCCTAGTATATCCTAAGTTTATACAATATGCCAGATTTAACCATTAGGTTGTTGAATTATAGTAAAATAATTAACAAATATCACATACGATTGGCTAGTACTTAACATTGAAATAACTTAAATAAAAAAAGCATAAAATCAAAAATATTTAATTATGTAATGTTTTATGTTTATTTGAGTGGTAACTATAGGTCCTCCGAATCCATAGCTAGGTGAAACCTGTGCTTTGGCAGTCAGGATCCCATCGTAATTACATCGCGATAGCGGCCGGCGAACCTTCAGAAACATTTTTGGTTACTTGTGAGCCAGTCTCTTAACTTTTGGCGGCCAAACTACGTATTTGCTTTGGTTTTACTTCTATCTTCTGCTATAATTTGAACCTCATCTTTTTGGCCTAAAGAAGACGACGGTGGCGGAGTGATGTCTCGATTTACGTATGACGGCGACGTTGCAAACCTCTCATGTTTCAATTGCACTTGTATCTAAAAAGGTTATTTAATGATTACAGTACAGAATCCTTACAGCAAATTTTAAAATTATAGACACCAAGCTGGAATTGTCATGGTAGCTTCGTTTTAACGAGATGTCCAACTTTATGTATACGACAAAATTTATACTGTTGTAAAAGAGGGAGAAAACCGATGTTAACATGTCGAATGGGTGAATATAGAAAGTTGATTAGTAACAATTATTTTTTTAATTCATTATTAATACTACTACTACTAATACAGTCTACTACGAAATACAGGTCCCAAAACTATACCACAAGGAGGTAAAGTACCTTATATATTGTAGAAGAAAGAATTCTTCATTTTGATTTATAAATAATTTGAGCTGCATTCAAAGATTTTTAAATAACCGCCTGTCTGGACTGGGAATTGAACTCGCAAAATAGGAATAAAGAAACATTCTATATTTTTATGAAAGAGTCAATCATTATAGAACTCAGAAATTCGGAATTAGGACACTCTGTATATTTTTTTCCTATTTCTAGCAGTCCCTTGGTACTGCCGAAATTAGAAAATAAGTAAAAGTAAAAATCAAAATCAATATTTACCAACCGTCATTAGTAAAACCATAATATTCTAAATTCTAATAACAAAAGCCTAAAAAAATACATTTACCTACTAGTTGATGTCGGTAAATAGGTACTAATATTTACTGAATGTAAATAGATGTAGCCAACGTCGCCTATTTATTTCATTTTCTTTTTTTTTTATAAAATGTCTTAACTCCTGCAGTAGGGTACAAGCCCTGTGTCGCGGGGAACTTTACAAACATACAAGTCTGAAGGGCTGGAAACAAGGCTGAAAAAAAACAGCTTCTGTTACATGTATGGAGTGTTACCCCTAAAAATATTAATTTTGATTATTTAGCTATCAAACTAAGTTGCGGCTATAACAAGAGTCATTGAGTAGTCTTTGACTAAAATGCATGTGACATACGGACAGACAGACGTATAAGGGTTCCGTTTTTGCCATTTTGGCTACGGAACCCTAAAAAGGAATGTTAGCATTTTATTACACCTTGCAAAATATTACTTTACATAAGTTTGTTCACATCCGCGATTTAGGTGTCACTCTGGACACAGAAAAAGTCAGGTTTAGGTATAAAAATATACCTAGACTCGCCAGAGCTACCTGCCTGCAAGCTAAATTGAAACTTATAACCGCGCGCGAACCGTGAATTTTCTTTGCACGCCACAGTTTTATGACTGAGCTACGAAGTCCGCACGAGGTTGTTACTTGAGAAGTTTTTGTACCTAGTTGATTAATTAGTTTTAAGTTGTTTTAAGTAATAAGCATTACAAACGTAGATTTAGGATTATAAACATATAAAATCCAATTGTCGTGTTCGATTCCCACGGGTGTAGATATTCCTTTGTAAACATTAGGTATCCTATCCTGTTCCTAATATTATTTCTGGGCAACTAATTAAGGATTTCTATTTTAACTATTACTAAGTACATACTTAGGTACCTAAGGAATTAAAAAAGAACGACTGGCTGCCGCCCCTGCTTTTACACGTACTTCGATGACGCGCCATAATCGTAGTCAGAGAGCTGGCAGCTTATATAAGATAAGATAGTTTATTGCACAGATGGGCGATTAACTGGGTAATTCTATCAAAATAAAATACAAATAAATAAGGAAATAAAATGTGTTTATTACTAAATATCTTACAATTGCTTAACTTTTAAATATTGTTTGATTGTTTTTTGTCCAGATTTAAAACTTCGATTATTAAATTTCAGAGTCGAAAATATACGTAGTCTCACGAATAACCTTAACAAATAGTCCACAGGGAAACACGAACATGGCAATGTAGGTAATTCAATTTTGTAGTAATTTAAATATTTCACTTCCAGGATTTCCATGTAAATGGTGCTCAAAATTGTGTGTAAACGCAGTCTCTAATTTTTTAACATACTCATTCATTTCCTGAGAAGGCATCTTTAAATTTCCATAAAAAGATATATTTTTATTATACGCTTTGTACTGATTAAATATCGTATAATCCAAATTCAATGACGAGTCGAGCATTGCAAACATTTCTTTGCAACTTTGATGTTTTTTAGAACATTTGAAAAGCAGAAAGCCTGCAACGTAGGTCAGGGCATTCACTTCAGGTAAATCTATACGATGATCAATATCACCATTTAAGGCTACCAGCGACGGTCTGGCTTGTTCAGTTGGATTTGCACTTTCTTTGCTAAATAAATCCTCAGCTTTAAGTAGCATATCATAAATGTCAGACTCGCAGTTATTATTATCACTTTTCATCATGTTGATAAAGAACAATTTTGAAAATGCTCGAGTAAATTGAATGGGAGTAGGCTCAGAACATGAACCACCTTGTTGTCTAATAGACCCGAAAAAAAATTCTAAACTGTCTTGGTTGAGCCGTCTTGTAAATAAGTACTTGAATCCTTCGGATTTTAAGTCTTCGAACAGTTGTAATACAGATTGAATAGTTATTTGAAAATTATGGAACGTATTTATGTGATTAGTGTTGTCTTTTTGTGTATTACGATTTTTGGACTTAATAGTAGCAAACATTTCTTGAGCATCTTGTAAAATTAATTTTTGTTCCGAAGTCATTTTAAAAGCTGTCTGATATTTTTTGGCAGATTTATTTTTTGAAGAATTTAGCACATCAAATAAGTCATCCATTTTTTTGATAAATTTTGCTGTTCCTCTTGCGTCCTCGGAGATTTTACCAAAATCAATATATGTCTCAAGCGCAGCAGATACTGTGCTACTAAATATTTGAGCTGCATATTTCACCCTCTTCCTTTGGAAGTTGTTTGGTTCCACATGAGCATTTGTTATTTTAGGTATTAATCTAAAATTTTTATCTTTTTGTTGATAATATAACGTTATAATATGATCCCAAGATATATTGTCCTCCTTGTGATGAAAGTTGCTATTTAATAAATTATTACGCAAACATTTTATTAAATGTGGCACATCAAAAATGTAAAAAATTTTGTGCTGTTCAACAAAGAAGTATGGCTTTTCGACAGTTACATTTTTAATGACTTTGGCATATTTATCAAAGTTTGACCCTTGATCGGATATAATGGCTTTCACTTCTATACCCACACCAAAAAGCTTTGATATTACTTCATCCATCCACGAATCTAATTCAGCGTAATGTTTAGTACTTCCTAGAAGAGCGTAGGCTACAGGTTGCTTCCAGTTACAGTATATCCCTTGTAGCATTATAACATAGGCATTGCTTGCTATTTCTGGAGATATAGTACTGTTTATATTGTGGAATCCGACCACTTCGTCCATTTTGGTATCATAATACAAATTGCGTTTGAGTACCATCTCATCGATACAAATTGTACAATATTTAGCGTTTTTTGGGAGTGATTCAATTTTTAAAGAGAGACTATATAAAACACGGTCATCAAGTTTCGGTGGAATTTTCAATTTTAACCTGTTCAATGTGCTTTTGCTGGGAAGCTTTAAAACAGTTTGGAGGCAACGATATGCATGTGGTCTAGAGTAGTGTAAATTTAAAACAAATCTTTTGAATCCAGCATCGTAGCGATTACCTTTCAATTTGTTTTGCCACTCAACCAATTTCATTAATCGGTGAACTTCTTTGTCTTCGTTACTGGAGAGAAAAGATGCATTTCTTGCTTCTATCTCGTTTTTATTTCTTGAAACTTCTTGCTCTAATTGCCTACGTTTGCTTTTGACAGTCACAATTTCCTTTTTCAGTTTTCTCTTACGTGTGGAATTGTCAGTTAAGGCTGACGCTGTACGTGTCATTTTATTTGACGTTTCTATCAAATCTGTTTGTGTTGAAGTAAAAGTCACCTTAGGTTTTTTTATTTTAAGTTCTTTATTTGATACTGTACGTACTTTTGTATGACATTGTAAGGTACTTGTTGTAGGTTCAGATAGAACTGTTGATTCGGAATTTAACTCATTAAATGATTTACTTATATTCAGTTGGTCGATCTCAGATTCTATTTCTTTTTGTTCTTGGGTATCGGTTTGTGATGTGGTGTGACTATAAGTGGGCATTAATACTTTATCTTTTTTTGTGGGTTTTTGTAAGTGAGACGAAATACGTTTAGATGTCTGTGGAAGAGCTTGAGAGGATGTTTTTTTAGTTGTTATGAATAAATCATGAGCGTCTGGTTGAATACTTCTGTGAGACATATGAGGCAATAATTTTGTGGGCACTGCATCACATTTCAGCCGCTTCATAGTAGTAGTTATGATTGCAGAGTCATCGAAATGCGCAGAACAAACGTAGTTATATTTGACCTTCTTTAATTTATTTTCATCGGATAAATCTTCTCTGTCGATTGCTTTAAGCCATTCTTGTCGTCTGAAACATAATATAATGCCAATTTAAAATCGAATCAAGGTAATCTGCCATAATAAATGATTTTCCCTTTTTTAAGGAAAGAAAAAAAATATTGCGATTTATGTCATCAGGTGATATGTCACCGTCTCATACGTTGAAAGTGCGAAATGAAATTCAAACGAATAAACAACACAACAACAAATAAATATCGTGTTACAGGGGATTTTATCATTTTTCTACAAGTAGTGATGTTATGTTTAGGCACTTTAGATCGATTTTTTCAATCGGGAATTGATCGCGCTCGATATAAGAAACAGATAACCGAAAAAATTAGAATGCATTTTTGTAATAACTACCTATGTATGTTGTTTTCTTTCTTAGATTTCCAAGCGATCCTACTGTTAAGAAAATCTGGATCAAAGCCATGGTACACAAAGACTTTCGAAATTCAGCACCATTTGCCTAATTCCTTTTGATAAAGATGGTTTATTGAAACAAAAAAGTATTGACGGCTAAGATATGATATGAAACAGCATGTCCGACTACCGATTTTGTTGCGTGTTTCACATGTCATTAAGCAGTAAATATATACTTAATTTGTTTTTATTTATGATATGACATATAATGTAGGTATCGCACCCACTATGTACATACCAATATAATATAACGAGACGCACACGAGTAGGTACAGTTCGTGAGAATCTTTATGACCGTCCTGCGCGTTGCGCGAGTCGCTGCGCAGTAACGTATTATAGAAGATCGCGGTCATTCGTACCTGCGCAATCGCCCGCGCCTCAATGTTTTGAACGGTTAAAAAGATTCTCACGAACTATACCTACTTAGTTTTAAAATTCCGTACCTATTAATACTAATAACACAGTACTTACTAATTTTTAACCAAAACTAGTCCTTACCTATTATCCAATATTTTATGTATTTACTACCAATGAACGTCTCTGTCGGTTAAATACACAACTTCAATCTAAAAGATTGTGTGTTTCAGTTTATAATTGTAACTAGCTATCCTGGTGCACTTCGTACCGCCCCACTATTTTTTTTTCGTTAATCATTTCCTTATTGTTTACCAGATTATTAATAATTATAATAATCATTTTTTGATACCTAAATTGATTTAATTTCAATATCGCGCGCGTAGTCGCGCGCAGTCGTCGCGTATTATAGTTTACAACGTTGCAGCTTCGTGCAGCATTGCTTGTCGGCCGCGGCTCGTTCTGCGATGCAATACGAACCGACTTGCAGGACGTAGCAACGTTGCTCACGAGACGACATTTACTATTATTTTACCTACAGTATTCACTTATATTGTACCCAATTGATAAACTTAATATGGCATGGCCGTATAATCAAGTTGGGTTACTTTTTTGTCCCGGGAAACATCTAGGTACATCCTGCGGGAACGGGATCCGTTTGTACGAATTCACAGGAGTCCGCTAGTTTTAAAATAAAATTGAACTCATAATCGAGATTAATTTTATTTTAGTAAGAGAAGAGAGGAGACCGAAAGACGGGAACTCATTCAGTAAACACCCGTATAGGCCAACAACGGCCGTGTATTCTGACACAGTATGGAATTGAATCGTTCGATTTAAAATCGATACCCTGTTGACTGAATGATGTCTTGCGCATTTTGTTTACGGTAGGATATCACTAAAATGCTCGCGTGACGTCATCCACGGTAGGGATAAAGTGGCACGGTCTGTTTTCATACTAATACGGGGCGTCTAAACGGGCAATTTTTTACGGCAATTGTTGGCGCTAATGGTGTCGCCGGCAACATGGCAGTACTCTCTAAAACTGATTTGATGGTTGCCAGACGATCGCTGAGCGATCGATTTTCCGCAATGTTGCCCGGACAAAATTGTTGTTGTTTCAGTCGCTCTCTATTTTATTGTTGCCGGGTTGTGTACCGTGTTTAGTAAGCAAAATCATGCGCTATACAATTGCAGACATATTGCTATTATTGGCAGAGCAATTAGTTGCCAGTAGTGCCTCCACAAATTGCCATAATAAATGGCCCGTTTAGACGCCCCTTTACAGGTATAAGTGGCATCTAGCTATAACTATCATCTTTGGGCAGGTTTAAGGTTCAAATTTCGGGTGTTCTCCGTATTTTCAAATAAGTTAATTGATGTGATTTTGTTCGTATGGCAATACACTTTCGATATTAAAATAAAAAAAAATAAAGGCTATTTAATAAATGTATGGGAATGTTCAAAGTCAAATTTTCGGGTATTACCCTATTTTTTAAATAAAATTATTGATGCTATTTTAGGCGCTAGACGACCTAGTTTCAGGATCAGTTTCAATTTTCTTGATATCTTTTGTATTTGCGAAATAATCGCCTGGACACACATAACTTTTGCACCCTGTGTACGTACATACAAATACTCGAAACACATTACCCTCCTCTCTCATCTGGGTGTGTTAGTCGGGTAAAAATAGGTTTTTGTTGCACGAATGTCGAAATTGTTTTATAGGAAATACTTAACGTATATATCGATAAACATAAGATATACTAACGTTTATACGAACATAGTGTGCAAACAAGAGGATAGTTCTTTATGACATGGTTAGAAGTAAAGAGAAAACAAATTAATAGCATTGTAACCCATTTTGAATGATAGGAACTCCCAAATCGCCTTGCGTGATAATGAACTCTAACAGAATTTATGATTAATTATATTATTCGCGATTATTTAAAAAAAATATTTCATCTCAATGGTTTCATGTTCCGTAAGTACTCGTAATTATGACGTCACCTATCGTAATAACCCGGGGAATTATTCATTTCACAGGTAAGTTGCCATTGGCATAGTAGATTTTATTTATGTTTATTTCGAATAAATTTATACGAAAACCGTCATAATAAATACGAAATCCATTTAACGAAATTGTAAACTTTACCATATTTTGAATAATAAAGTCTTTCGTTAGTAGTAGTATTTTTATCATAATCTTGTTTTGTTACGTTTACACTGGGGTTTGACTAATGCAATGATGATTTTATCGATGAAATAAATTCTAGCATATGACATGAGATATTAAATTGAGGATATCAGTACCTATTTGAATCGGTTACAATAATATTTTTATTGTACCTACAGATTTCCAGTAGATGCTATGGTTAGAAAAAAATGGCTAAGAATGATAGCCCGACCAAGACGGGACCACGACTGCCAAAACACAGATTTTTTTGGAATCGGAAGACTTCAGTTGTAACAAAACATTATTTACATTATGTACTCAATAAAATATTTTTGATTTAATAGTATTTTTATTTTTAATGTTACTGGACATTCGTAATTAGTTTTTGTGAATTATTTAACTATAATACAGCAACACAATGGTGATTAGCTAAATCGGGCATATTGTCTAAACTTGGGATAAACTAGGCATATTAATTTGTAATACTATCGACATTGATCGACTTTTAGACATCTCGTCACTAGCTCACGCATACTCTGATATATCAAAAATCGTCACACGTCAATGAGCTTTTTGTTCGTCTACTAGTAGCATCTTAGGTCTGTTTAAATCTATTCACAAAAATGTCACTCTAGCTCTCAGACTAGAAATATCTAAATAACTATTATTATATTATTTAATGAATTTATTTAAGGGGTTATTTGGTTATAGAAATATGTATGTAAGTACGTATATGTTAGTAAAAAGGAATAGTATATGTAGTAGGTGCATAATTGGTGCTTACTACACCTTTCTCACTGTATTGACATACCAACGGAAAAGACAATAATAATTTTATTTATTTTGAAGCGTTTTAGTTTATGGCAATTAAAACAAAATTCTGTCAAAAGGTTATTGATTTATGTTAGGGTTAAATGCGACAAAATTACTTACCTTTCAGTATCGGGTGGAATTGTAAAAAATGTTAGTTCTGATTCTCTAGTCGTTTTATTCAGACATCCGTAAACACAGCAATATTTTTTATACGGATTATATTGACGTTTAGGCTTTGGCTTAGAAGACATGGTGAAAACTGTGAAATGATAAAAAATCAGGCACAGCGACAGGCGGGCAACATTTTTCCAAGGTCCAAAAAACAATATTTTTTAATGCACGACACTTTGTGATTCAAAGAAGCAAAATTTATAGAAAATAAACTTGAAACTGGCTTATGCAAAGAGTAAAAATAACATGGAATGTGTCCTTAGTCCCTACGATTAATCGGTGAAAAGATAGAGAAAAAAAGAGGGCAACACAAACATGAAATTGTCAAAAATGAATCGGTAGTTTTTGAGGTTATATCAGGTGCAAGTAATTATTTTTATTCAAATTATATTCCAACTAAAAGGCATCTGATGTTATATTTACCTAACTATAATATTTAACAATAATATATTTAATGCGGTTTATTAATAATTTTTGTAAATAAGTTGAGGTTAGGAATCGCATAATTTTGTAAACAATGTCTGAAGAAGTTCAAAAAGAGGCTAAAAAGCCTATGACAGACGAAGAAAGAATTGAGTTATGTCAGAAACTAGACAAGGAGCTAGATGATTTCATTGATGGCTTGGAACAGAAGAGGTACACTGAAGGATGGCCTGAGGATCGGTGGGAAGTATGTAATATTTTTTTTATTATCACAGTTTCCCCATAACACAGGCCTTCTGTGGGTGCCATAGGTTGCCCAAAGGGATTTGGGTTCAATCCTCATGTCCTTCTAATCCTCTGACCACCAAGACTTTGTGTGGAGTCCGACTTGCACTTAGCCAATTTTATGATTTGTACCAGCCATTGTGCGGTATAATGTAAGCTTTCACACAATGACTGAGTTTGCCTATCTATGGGCTCTTGTGTACTGAATGTGAAATACGTGGAACCCCTTTAAAAATGTATTATTATTATACTATTTTAAATATTTATTTACTTATATGAGATTGTGCCTGCCTCTGTGGCACGGTGGGAGTGTATCTGACTGCTATGCAAGAGGTCGTGGATTCGATTCCCACACGGGACACCACTTTGTGTGATCCACAAACTGTTGTTCTGAGTCTGGGTGTACTTTGTGTTCGTGAATTGTATGTTTGTAAAGTCTCCTGCGATACAGGGCTTGTACAGCGGGAGTATGTCTATGTATATGTATATCTTAATTATGCTTAAGGTACTAATTTTAAAATCTATCATAATGATAATGGTTGAGTACTGTTCTCCCTGATAGGCTACAGGATAGCCTATGTTAGGAAGAAACAGTCCCATCCCTCAAAATGGTTTGGTTTACAATATTGTGGTGTGTTCTGGATGATTGTGTGATTGTTTTGGGCTTAAGTGTTTGATTTTTTATTAAGTTTTAGTTATTATAAGATGTGTGTGTAGGTCAAATATTTGCCATTGATTTGTATACCTACTAGTGAAGTCAACAAGTTTTTAGTAGTGTAACCATTAGTTTTCAAGTTTAAAAAGTTGCATCTCCATCCTGTATAGTTGGATTAACATATCTGGTCGGGATTGAAGTTGGTGATAAGTGGTGGCGCATGATGATGTAAATGTGACAGGAAGGGGGGGGGGCGGTAACTAAACCAAGAGAATTAGAGATTATGCATTACAATGTTATAATTAGTATTACTACAAACTCTTTTATTTATTGTAACTGTTCTAAATTCATACTTTTAGAACCTCTTATAAATATTATTTTTATATTGTTGAATTAAAATTTTGTTAGTATTTTTAAATAATTAAACATAAATAATAGTTTTCATAAGTAATTTTAGGGTTGCATTTCTATGACATGATCCTAACTTCAATGCGGCCGAGTTACTAGGTATTGATCCAACTGTATCTGTGAACATGTTAAGGTGTATCTCTCTCTGGTCATATTGGAACATGTCGGTGAGATTTATGGCTTATTACCCCTCTCCCAGACTTTAGCTTGATTAGGGTAGCAATAAAACCTGAAGGGAAAATTCTAAAGAAAATGAAAAAAATAAATTTGTAAAATTTGCCAACCTTAATATTTGCTTTCTAAGGAGCAATAGTTAGTGGCTAATGCTAACTTGAAACTGGCCACCCTATCTAATAGCTAGAATAGATATAGACTAGAATAGATAGGGTGGCCTAAACCCATGCAGCCATTAGGCTAAGGCATCGGACTCACATTTGTGAGGTTGCAGGTTTGAATCCTACCCATTATACTAGCAATGTGAACTCCCAACACAAGCCATAGCAAGCAACGCAGCTCAGCTGCAGAGGTTAACAGGATTGCTAGTAATGTGGGAACCATAATTCCACATTGCTTTTTATCTATAAAAGAAAAAAAAAATATATATAAAAATACTTAACCCCATGATTGAGCCATTGTGTATTAGTACTTATCAATAACTCCAGTCTATGGCAGTCTGCTCAGACCACAGCAGGCGGAATGATGGTGATGCCAGCAATTGGGCAGATGACTACAATAACAATAAATTATTTTACACTATACAGGAAATAGCATTTGCAAAAATATTCTATTATAACAATGTTTCTCTACAATTTTTACGCTGTCATGAATTTATAAACATCAAAACAAACATTGAAACTACATGATTTGACCATGCAAAAAAATGACGTCATTGTTTTGTATTTCATATAAATTGGTATGGGTTGCAACGTTTTGACGTTTCTTAAAAAGATACTGATTTGACTTGACAGTCATCTACCATTTTATTTGAGTATAAAAGGGTAAATGACTGTCAAGTCAAATCAGTATCTTTTGTTGTTTGCCCATTCGATATGTAATTTAGTTGTTACCATAGTATATTTTTTTTCTTATACAGGAGGAAATGGACAAACACCCATTCTTCATGAAGTCTACTCCTGAGGGTGATGAACTGTCTCCATTGGCTGAAGGTCTCGCCAAGCTTAAATATGATCCTGAAGAGAATACTCCCGTGGAACTAGCCATCAACTATAAGGAGGATGGAAACTTCAATTTTAAGCACAAGAATTATAGATTAGCTATTTTAGGGTAAGATTTTTTAACATTGTTTTAAAAGATGACTTTTAATATTCAGATGTTCTTTTTTTAAGACCGGGGACTTTACAAACATACAAGTCACGGATACAAAGTACACCCTGACTCGAAACGACAATTTGTGGATCACACAGTGGTGTCCCGTGTGGGAATCGAACCCACGACCTGTTGCGTAGCAGTCGGACACACTCCCACAGCGCCACGGATTATGTATAGTCTAGAATAAAAGGCTTATTATTATTCTTCTTATTTAATATTTTTGAATAGCTTTAGCTCTTGGCTCCGCTCACATTCTGTCAGGTTTAAGCTTCATTACTGTACTGCATTAAAATTGGTTCAGAAGCATTACATACTCGTAGGTCACTCGATAAGTTTTGAGATGATAAATATTTTTAAAAAGCAAATTTATTTAAAAACTAGCTGTACTCGCCTCGTTTTGCTGTGGCCTTTAAAGCCAGAAACACTCGCCGCCCTTCCCAGAACATTCTGCTAAAGTTTCATCACCATCTGATCAATGGTTTCGAAACGCATACAGGACATACAGACAAACATTGATTTTTATATATATAGAAAAAATTAACCGCAAGTTTGGTTTAAAAAAATAACGATATTCCACTCATTTTACCAACATTTCAGTACGACGGTTGTCGCGTTTTTTTGCAACATTGGAGCTTAAACGCAAGGATTTGTGTGCTATGATATTTTATGATTTTAAATTTCGCTTATTTGAAAAACTTCACTTTCAATGATTACAATCAGCGTTAGGGGAGTTTGCTGTCATCTCGAGCAACAGATTTTAGATGGTTCAGGAATTTACAAGGGGTAAAACAAACCTCGAACATGACTAGGTATATGTAGAAGCTGATAGTCGCTCACAAACGGCAGTAATTGCAAAAAATGTGTGGACTACTGAAATTATGGTGCGAGAAGACCCATGAATTACTTACTTGTGAAGATTCTTGGCGTTAGTTCCAAGAGCGTTAACATTATTTTGCATCCAGCATCTTGGAATGAGCGTTTGCTCTCAAACACTGAAAAACAGGCCCGTGTGGATTGATGCCGCGATATACGTCTACGATTTGAAAACGGAACGTCAAGACGTGTTTTGGAAATCGAAGGATCGAACAAAACGTGAATTTATTAATATGATCCGGAAAATAAGAGACGTGTGGGTCTTTTTAGAAGGAAAGTTGTCGACAAAACGGAGAAGACCTCGGAACGTTGGTAAAAAAATGGTGGCTGTTCGCAGCGGGCATTTGTCAACAATAATGTTGGAAATCTGTTAACTGGGAATGGTATGCAACAGCAGTATTGCCGAAAGTTTTCCAAGCTCTGCGAGAGAGAAGACCAAAGACTGGGCCTCGGGGAATGAAATTATACTGCATCACGACAACGCTTCGTGACATAAATCCCTCAGAACAAAGGCGTTTCTTGAATCCGGTGTTGAAATCTTTCCCCATCTCCCGTACAGTCCTGATGTAGCTCCATGTGATTTCTTTTTGTTACCAATAATCAAGGAAAAAGTAAACGGGATTTTTTTTTTCGTGTGAGGAATAGGTCGTGGTAGCCTACGAAGTCGCAATTTCGGACCTATCGGATCAAGACTGGCGAAAGTATTTTAATGGTTGGGTTAGGCGAATGGAACTAGAAAATGAAGGAGAGTTTTCAAAAAATTCTTGAATAAATATTGTTAATATCTTGTTCACAACACAAGAAAAAACTATATTTTTTCTTGTCTCAAAACTTATCGAGTAACTTACATAAATTTTGCATCCTCATAACCTTTCATGATTATAATTTATTAGCTGACCCGCGCAACTTCGTCTGCGGAAATTTTCTCCGTTTTGGCAACATTTTTCATTGCTGCTCCAATGCAAAATGTGATGTATCAGCGTGATGTTAAATAACTTATAGCCTTTCAAGATAAATGGGCTATCCAACAGTACCTATTTTTTTATTTTATTTGGACTAGTAGTTCCTGAGACTATCGCGTTCAAATAAACAAACTCTTCAGCTTTATAATATTAGAATAGATTATCACAGAATAAGAGTAATAATAGAAACCTTTCTATAATATTCTTTGTTTGTAATATATTTCTTTGTTTATTACTATTTATGTTTTTAATATAATACTAGTAGGGTTAAGAAAAATATGTACTATTTACGTTTATTTCCGAAAATAATGTTAAAATTATTAAATTTTCTAACTAAATAGGTAACTTATTGTTACAGTTACACAGAAGGCATCAAGCAGAGATGCAACGATCCTGAGGTTAACGCAAGTTTATATAACAATAGGGCTGCTGCACACTGGCACCTTAAGAACTACAGATCAGCCCTGTTCGACAGTGAGAGAGCCCTAACTTTCAACCCTAGCCATGCAAAGGCACGCCTGCGCGCCGCTAAAGCAGCCCTTGAAGCAGCCAAATACGATATATGTATCGAACATTCTCAGAAGCTTCTAGAAACACAGCCAAAAGAAAAAGAGGTAACAGACTTGTTAAATACAGCGAAAAAGAAAAAGTTAATTCAAGAACGCGATCAAAGGAAAAAAGAGAGAAACAATCAAAAGAATGATGAACAAAAAGATTTGGTTATAAAAGCTATAATCGAAAGAGGAATTAAAATATCGAAATGTGATGATGAGGACGATATTGATCTATCGAAACTGGAGCCCAGTTTACCTGGAGCTCAAGATTCAATAGTGCATATTGAAGACGGTATATTAAAGTGGCCTGTTTTGTTTTTATATCCAGAGTATCAAATGACAGATTTTGTGAAAGCGTGCCCCGAAAATGTGGCATTATTGAATCAATTGGAACAGCTTTTTCCAGCACCATGGGATGAAGAAAACAAATACAGTTGTAACAAAATAAATGTTTACTTTGAAGGGTATGATAAGATGCCTCACGTAATCAATCCGTCGAAGAATCTAGGTGATTTGGTTTTGAGTAAATATTTTGAATTGAAAGCAGGTACTCCTGCGTTCTTTGTGCTGCCTCGCGGAACAAATATTGAACGCAGATTTTTAGAAAGTTATATTTAAGGGTTTGGGATTGTATATGTTTATTTTACTGTTGTATTATATGCAATAAATTATGTTTAAAATTGGTTTATTTTGTTCTTTTAATAACTACTCCATTTGAGCCTTCTTACCACACGAAGCTACCTACTATTTATCTTTGAAAAATAGCCCTAGTGTTACAACTAACGCCATCTATCGGCGTGCTCAGAAGTCTTACAATAACAATAAGTCGTCTAACTATAATATTATTAATTTATTTATAACGTTTATTTGATAATTATTATTAATTAATTGTTTAATTATTATTTTGGCCTAAATATTTTAATATTTTTTTATTTAAAGTGAGTCAAATTGGTTATGGTGTCATTGCTTGAACGAATAGAGAATTGGGTAACTACCCAATTCTCTATTCTACTACGACTACAATATATGTAAATTATTTTATACTTACCAGGTAATAGTAGATCTTAAAATGCTCGGAAAATAAGTGTTCTTTTGCAATTTGACATGTTTTTGAATTTAAAAGCATGAAAAGGAATACTAAAAGTAATGATGTGACGATAGGAACTTATGACGTCATAGGTTGTTATTCCATCAGTGGCTTTTTAAGAAACGGCAAACACACTGTATTATGTTATTATGATAGTAGTCAAATACCCAAGGGTGGGAGGCAAATCATTTCACCCGATTAGGCACCCCTTTGATAGCGTTTGGCGCCCCCTTCAACATGGGAGTTACCAGTTTAAGTAGTTAGTGCCACCGCTTCATGTGGGGCCGGTGCCCCGGGGTGCCCCCCTCCATCCTAGATCTGTCCTGCTAGCTACGCCACGCAGTGGGTAGTTCCTGGCTATCGTATTAAAAATATTTATGGTAGTTATTTTTGTGGGGTTTTGTACTAAAAAAAGTTCGCAGCTTGGATTAGAATCGTTATCGTTTATTGACTTAAGCAGGTACCTATCAGGTGCGGATTCAAGGGAAGGGGCAACAGGGGCATTTGTCCCTCCAGATGTGACTGAGGCCGGTTGGAACACATGTTGCCCCCCTTGAGCTTGCTATTTGGACACGCATCCAATTCGAACCGAGACTATCATGTTTTCATTTAACGTTCGTTGATGACAAATGATGACTATGATTAGCTAGATTCCTGTGGGGCAGATGTTATCGATTCCATTGAATAAAATGACGCACGCCCTTTTAAACGAACCACCTATCTATGTATATGGTAACCCTTTCCTTTAACCCATCACATACCACTTGTTTTTTGAGTTATGACCATAATTGTTACAGTACAATATCTTTGTGCTGTATCTACAATCTACATCACAATCTTATGTTCCTTATCGCACGTTCAGTATCTATTAAATGTTTCTACTATCTGTTATCAACACGAAGTCGTTAGTATATAAGATGCACCTTTGGATAATTATAACCAGACTATACTACATCTTTTGTCTCATTTATACCTAATCATATACTGCCAAGAAGTTTGGCAAATCATCTACAGACTATTTTACTGGAGTAAAATCGTTGTTTATTGTGAGGTTTAGGCCCTTAACCTGATAAAAAACATCGATTTTACTCCGAGGTCTTTCAGATGTGTGGTAAAGTGCACGGTTAGTTTGTATTTTTTTTTGCAATTTTATTATGAAGTTATTTTGTGTAATGTAAAGAAGCTACAAGCGGGAGGTTATTAGTTTATTACAAATCACTCTGTATAGGAGCCACTGTTCACTTGTGTCACACTTTGAAGTCAATAAAAAACTACGGATATTTTATAAACTATATTAATCAATATCTGGTTCTTCATAGTCGAACGCTTGTTGGTGCGGGTAGTAAGCGCCAGGACGCTCATAGTTCTCTTTGACATCTCCCATCTGGTAGTTGGAATGGGACACTGCGCCCATCCATTGCGGGTACCAGTATAGACCTTGCTGGAAGAGGAAAATTTAAATATTGTAATACATCAAATGTTACATACTGTTTGTTCTTCTACCCCAGAAAATAAATTAATATACATTTACATCAGAGCCGGATCTAGGGTGGGGGGGGGGGGGGGGGGAAACCGGGGCACCTGGCGCCACGTTTAATGGGCAAATTGACTAAAATGGTTTGCACCCTTACGTTCTCCGAAGCAGGCGCAGATCCAGAAATTGGTACTGGGGCGGGGGGGCAAAATTTGACTCAACCGGTCAAGTGTGAGTCGCTCGCATGTTGGGGGAGGGGTTCAATCACCACCACCTAGGGGGGGGGGGGGGGTCAATTGCCTGCCTAAACACTCAGTTCCAGTGTTAATTTTTTGAAATTCCCCAAAAAAAGGTAATTCAGTCCAGTCTTGAATTGCCCCTGGGTCCTAAGGTGGAGCGTGCTGCCCTCTCGAAATAATCTTAGATCCGGCACTGATTTCCATAGTTTAGGTATACAGCGATTATAGCTGGTTGGTGTCACATAACCTTTTGATTAAATTGCCTAAAGGGAGTTAAGGTTCCCACACATTACTAGTCTGCCTGCAGTTTATCACCCTATCAAGCCGCCCGTTATCCTGGGTCTGCTGGTGCTGCTCGGTCTATATTCATATTAGCTGATCGGTTGCCGGCCGGTTACTTGCTAGTGTGTATTAGATTGTCGTTGTCGCGAACGGTTCGGCCGATACCTGACGATACTGATCGTACCGGAGGCGAGCGCACCCTCTATAGATTGTATTGGCCGCATTGACGTATACACCTGGACCGTACTGCGACTGACATATGTGACCGCACCGCGCATGCGCCAGTTCGCTCGGGCTTGCCGCGAAAACGAAGAACTTGAATAAGGATCCGGGACTATGTATAGTGAAGATATAGGTAAATTTTGAAGGCGGTAAGCGGACGGCTGTTTATTATTTAGGTAATCATGCCAAAACAATTGGGATCTGGATGAAATTTGGCACTGATATGGACAGAGGACTACCTAGCACTGATCTATATAAGTCAGTGGCATATAGGCTTTACTTTTTTATACCGTGCGCATACCAACTCTATAGCAACCCTGACGTGGTATACTATCACGTCACGTCATCGTGTGACGGTCTTTAAGCACTGAATACCTTATTCCCTCCGGCAGCGTTGCAAGTGAACCGGTCATCATGTAGATCGATGGAGTCCAGATAGCTCTTGCCGGCGATGGACCCGTAGTTCGGAGGGTACATGAACAGGCAACCGTCCAGAATATCTGCAGGAGGAAGTGTATTAAGAAGTATGAAGGAAAATGTGGATTATATCCATCCAATCATGTCAGAAAAAAAGCTAGAGAAGCTGCCCTTAGTTCTAACTTAATCGTTAGGTTGGAGATACTGTGGTTTAGGTATGACGGATATTTTTTAAACGATTTATGCAAGGAATAATGAAATGTACCTACTTAATATTCGTAGGGTAGAATTAGGGTATTAAAAGGGTGAATATGGAGGATAGGCTTCTGATCGGGCTATCCACTTGGTCTTGGTATTAATATAAATAACTAGTAGATCCGCGCAACTCCGTATGCGCGAATTTTCCCCGTTTCTGCAACATGTTTCATTGCTACTCCGCTCCTATTGGTCGTAGCGTGATGTTATATAGCCTATATCCTTCCTCCTCCTAATTTTTAAGAATTTTTCAATGCGGTCCAGTAGTTCAAAACAAATAAACTCTTCAGCTTTATTATATTATTAAAGATAGGTAGCTAAAATTATGAGCATAGATAGCGAATAGTAAAATAAAAATATTAAATCTGTACCTTGATGGATATAAAGAATCGATATGGAAAATCCACAAATGCGCACTAGGCTCTCGTGGTGATTATTAACCAGCATGAACTTTCAGGGAATTTCTGTAATACTTAGTGGAAACGTTACAATGCTGATATGGTATAGGTAGATTTATGCCCGGACTAGCTCTGCCCAAAAAGATGTTAAGAGTACGCACACTTTTTCCAGGCGCGGATCCAGAACTTTGTTCAAGGGGCTTTGTTTGGCCAAGTGTGTGCTTTGTTTGTATTTGATTCAACATTGATGCACTGGCTTACACCGCCGATGCAATACAAAATTCTCCAAAAATCTTTCCGTCGAATCTGTGGGGGTAATTGCCCCTGTTGCCTCTCCCTTGGATCTTCTTTTTAGGGTATAAGCTTCTCAGGGGAGAAGAAACCTTACGTTTTTTTATACCCACCTCAACAATGACAAACAGCGTACAAATACAGTAAGGACGCCTTTGACTTACAAGGTACTGTGATGTTGTCATCATCCCCGTCGCCGTCAGGTTTAGGTGTGGGTTCGATGTACGGCGGCACAGCGTCTATGCCTGTGCCAGGGTCGCCGGGGATCAGGAAGGGACCTGATAAACAATCATATTTACTTACTATTGTAATAAGTATGTATATTGTCGACTGCACAATTTTCTTAGCAATGGCGATTTGCCAGATAGGACAAGATCAACCATCAGACGTGAACCCACTCCTAACACAAGCCTTTTGAGGAGGAGTTAACAAGATTGCTAGACCAAATGTAGGACCAAATCCTTCATTGCAAGATAACTATAAAAAATTGTGTTTTCGTTATTCGCAAAACTTAAAGTAGGTATCATACTAAGGGTATGTTCCGATAAAAACTGTGAGCCCTGTTCTTTTACTAGGGAGAAATTCGTTCCGCTATGACTGACAGTATACCTACTGCTGTAGCATTCTTAGGAAATATGTGACAACATAGGTATATCGTCGCCATCAGCAGTGCTCACAGTACTTTGGTCACGTAATCATGCATTCCATTGATTGATTGAGACAACATAAAAGATAAACAAGAAAAAATATTTTTTGAATGCAGTTCTATTTAAAAATTGAATATTTATTTGCATTATTTTTTCTTGTTCATCAAATATTTATTCTTATGTTGTACCTACAACAAATTAAATAAACGTCGATGGCAGTATACTGGACAGCGTTCCGTTTTAAACAGTAACCAGTATAGTCAACTATAAAGGTACAGCTTCACAATATAGCTACTAAATTGACGTCACACCTTGCATTGCTCCAGTGCGTATCGGAACATACCCTTATTAACAATGATAGATAGGTTGCCGCCCCAGCCTGAACGCTATTTCACATCTGGAACCGACATATAACGTGTAACAGAAAGCTTTGGTCAAATTTACTTTATTTAACCATAAAATTTCATGTCATTGTTATTTTTACCCGACTGCGGAGGACGGTTATGTGTTTGATGCAAATGTATGTTAGTTCCTTTGTGGCACTATACACACCAAACGCGCAGGCTGATTTTGATGATTCATACGTCAATCGATTCGTATTAATCTTGCGAGTGTCAATAAAGACATGACAGCAATCAAAATTCAATATGGCGACAGACAGGCGCCATATTGTAATAGAGAACAAAATTATAGTCAACAAACTATATATATTTTATAAGATAACTAGCGTTGTGGGATTTACGTCCCACATTACTAGCAATCCTGTTAACCCCTCCAGCTAAGCTCAATGGCTTGTGTTAGGAGTGGGTTCACGTCGTCAGGCGAGGGTGACCCTTAACGCCAACAATCTTGGCGCGGGGGTTACTTTCCGCCAAGCCCAGACCGGGGCCAGAATCTTAGAGTGTCCCGGTCAGGACGGCGCAAAGGTGGCAGACCTCGTCGCGGAGACTCTGCGGGGACTTGCGGCGGGGAAGGATGGCGTGAAGATAGCCAGGCCCACGAAGTGCGCGGAGCTGCGCATTTCGGGCCTAGACGACTCCATCACGGCTGAGGAGGTCCGGTTGGCAATTGAAGAAAAGACTCAATGCGCAGCCGGAGTCGTAAAGGTCGGCGCCATCCGCACCGGTCGCGGAGGAGTTGGTGCCGTATGGGCGCGCTGCCCCGTCGCTTCGGCCAAAGCCCTGACCGAAACGGGCCGCCTCCTTGTGGGCCTTTCCTCTGCCAGGATCACCCTCCTGGAGGCGAGGCCCGCGAGATGTTTTAAGTGTATGGCGACGGGGCACTTGCGACCCAAGTGCACCAGCACGTTTGACTGCAGCGATCTTTGCTACCGCTGTGGTCAACTAGGACATAGAGTGGCAGATTGTTCAACCTCTCCCCACTGCCCCGTGTGCTCGGCGGGCAAATTGCCCGCCAACCATATGATGGGGCGGGAGGGATGCAAGCCTCCCAAGGCGTTCAAGCCACTCCCGGGCAGCCAAGCGACCCAGGCTGCCCCCGGTAATCAGCTGCCGATAGAGGTGGAGGATGAGATGGATGTAGTGCCGCACTCCTAAATGGACAGCGGCCTTTCCACTATCCTCCAGACGAACCTCAACCACTGCGCCAGCGCCCAGGACCTTCTCCTGCAGGTCGTGGCAGAGTGGTCGATAGGTGTCGCCGTAGCCGCGGAGCCCTACTTTGTTCCTCCCCGCCCGAATTGGGCGGGTGACCGTGACGGCTCCGTGGCAATCGTCAGCTCCGCTGCGCTTCATTCCCTGCCCTTGTCGGTCAGAGACAAGGGTTCGGGATATGTTGCTGCCGACTGGGGGGGAGTCACGCTCTACGGCGTATACTTCTCCCCAAACCGGAGTTTTACCGATTTCGAGGTCTTTCTATCCAACCTGGAGATCTCGATACGGCGGTTGGCACCTCGCCACGTGCTAGTGCTGGGGGACTTCAACGCCAAATCTACGGCGTGGGGGTCACCCAGCACGGACGTCCGCGGTTCGGCGGTTGAGGAGTGGGCGGCGTCGGTGGGTCTCTGTCTCCTAAACAGAGGCGCCACCGACACGTGCGTTCGGCGGCAGGGGGGGGTCGATAGTGGACCTTTCGTTCGCTACCCCTGCCGTTGAAGCGCGAGTAAGGAACTGGGTCGTCCTGGATGAGGTTGAGACGCTCTCGGATCACCGATATATCCGATTGGAGCTCTCCCGGTCTTCCAGGATCCAGGACCCAGGTAGGGGTTACACGGCGCGCAGAACGTCTCGGTTTCCGCGGTGGGCTGTGGGTGCGTTGGACAGGGACCTGCTGGAAGAGGCGGCCATTGTGGCTTCATGGTCGTCTCCGCCTCCGACCGAGGAGGTGGACGTCATGGCTGGCCGCATTCGCGATGCGTTTACGCAGATCTGCGATGCGGCCATGCCCCGCTCACGACGTCGCCCCCCGAGGAAGGGGGTGTATTGGTGGTCCCAGGAGCTTGCCTGCCTCCGCGCCGCTTGCATCAGTGCGCGGACGTCTTATACCCGCAGCCGGACTCGTCACCGCGATGTCCAGGAGGAGAGCCAGCTTTATGAGGCGTATCGCCAGGCGAGGGACGCCTTTAAGCTGGCTATCTGTCGCGCCAAGGAGAGGGCGAGAGAGGAGATGCTGGAGGGTCTCGACCGTGACCCCTGGGGTCGCCCATATCGAGCGGCGCTAAACAAGCTCCGTTCGGCGGGCCCCTTACCGAGACTCTCCAGCCCAGCTTCCTTGCAGAAGTGGTCGAGGGTTTATTCCCGCTGCAGGCAGAGCACACGCCCCCGGCGATGGTCTCCGAGGATGAGACCGATGACCGGGAGGCCGACACGACTGTGCCGCCTGTCACCGAAGCGGAGGTAGGCGCGGCTGTTCTTCGAGGGCGTTCGAAGAACACCGCCCCCGGGCCGGATGGGATTCCCGCCCGGGTGTTGGCCCTGACCCTCGACCATATGGGGGACCGCCTCAGGGGATTGTTCGACGTGTGCCTGGCGTCTGGACGGTTCCCTGACTGCTGGAAGGCAGGGAAGCTGGTGCTCCTTCCGAAGCCGGGACGGCCTCCCGACTCAATTGTGGCCTACAGGCCTATCGTGTTGCTGGACGACGCGGGGAAGTTGCTGGAGAGGATTCTCGCTACCCGAATCGTCCGGCATTTGAACGAGGTCGGCCCTGATCTGTCGAACGCTCAGTACGGCTTTCGTGCTGGGCGCTCGACCATTGGGGCCATTCTGCGCCTAAGGGCCGCATCGGAGGAGGCCGTCGCCGGTGGAGGAGTGATGTTGGCGATATCACTCGATATCGCCAACGCCTTCGGGTCTCTGCCATTCAGCTGCATCAGAGAGGCGCTCCGATATCATGGAGTGCCCGCGTACCTGAGGCAGCTAGTGGCAGACTACCTCGAAGGCAGGAGGATCCTGTACGAGGACCGAGAGGGTGAGGTAATCCGCAGGGACGTCTCGTGTGGAACACCACAGGGTTCTGTCTTGGGGCCCCTCTTGTGGAACATTGGCTACGACTGGGCCCTGCGGTGTGGTTTCCCCCCCGGGATAGGGGTCATCTGCTATGCGGATGACACCCTAATCACGGCCCGGGGTGGGAATTTTGAGGAGGCGGCGCGCCTGGCCAACCTAGGGATTTCCCGAATGGTCGGGCGCATTGAGGCGCTGGGGCTTAGGGTGGCCCTTTCCAAGACGGAGGCCCTATTATTCCATGGGCCCCGTCGCGGTCCACCTGCTGGCGCCTCGATTTCCGTCGGCTCGGCCCTCGTACAGGTCCGGGCCCAGATGAAGTATCTGGGCCTAGTGGTAGACGGGCGGTGGCTCTTCGACGAGCACTTCCGCATTTTGGCGCCTAAGCTCGAGGCTACTGCGTCCGCACTGGGGAGGCTGTTGCCGAACCTGGGCGGGCCTAGTGCCTCGAGTAGACGGTTGTACACGGGGGTGGTGCGGTCGATGGCTTTGTATGGCGCACCCGTGTGGGCGGCGTCCCTGACCGCCCAGAATCGGGTCCGTTTAGGGAGACCCCAGCGGACCATGGCGGTCAGGGCCATACGCGGATACTGCACGGTGTCTGCAGAGGCGGCATGCGCATTGGCCGGCACACCCCCGTGGGATTTGGAGGCGGAAGTGCTCGCCGAAGTGTATCGGCGGGCGGTGGCTGTTCGTGCAGGGAGTTCGGTGCCCCTGCCCGAAGAGCTACGCGCTTGGCGGGGTGAGGCCCACCGGGCAATCATGGCCCGGTGGCAGGGCCGACTGGAGGCTCCACGGGCAGGTATTCGAACCGTGGAGGCTCTCCAGCCGGTCTTGGAGGAGTGGGCGGGGCGGCAGCACGGGACCCTTTCCTTCCGGCTGGTGCAGGTCCTTTTCGGGCACGGGTGCTTCGGGAAGTACCTGCACACGGTTGCAAGGAGGGAACCGAGTCCCGCCTGCCACCACTGCGACTGCGGCCAGGACTCGGCGCAGCACACCCTCCAGCATTGTCCAGCTTGGGAGGGGCAACGGCGAGTTCTCACCGCAGTGGTCGGAAGTGACCTCTCGTTGCCGGCCGTGGTTCTGTCCATGGTCCGGAGCGAGGGGTCGTGGAATGCGGTCGCATCCTTCTGTGAGGACATCATCTCGCAGACGGAGGCGGCGGAGCGCGTCAGGGAAGAGAGCTCCCTGGCGGATCCGATCCGTCCGGCGTCCGGCGAACCGGGCGGCGTCGGCGCGCACATCTGCGCCTTATGCCGCCTTAGGTGGGGCTGCGGGCGGGCGTACGGGGTAAATTGCCCCGCCCGCGGCCTTCCGTGGAGGCGCGGCGCCCTGTGTGTATCCAGGGGCCGCGTAGGTGTGAAATGCCCGGAACGCAACAACATCGCGTCCGGGCATTGCCACTGGGCGGGCCGCCGACGGTATAACACATTCCGGCGGCCCGTTCGCGAAGGTGGCGAGCGATACACGGCGGGTTTTTTAGTGGGTGCAAACCCCACACTACCTCCACCGTCTTCCCCGGACGGTGGGGGTGTTCGTCAGGAATTTTTCCCGCCAAAAGAAAAAAAAAAAAAAAGGAGGGTTCACGTCGGTAGTATAATAGGTAGGATTCGAACCCGCGACCTCACGATTGCGAGACCGATGCCTTAGCCATTAGGCTGCCGCCGCTTCTAGATATCATGTGGGTGTGGTTAAAACCATAATGAGGTTTCTTGCATCATTTTTCAGATAAAATAACCGTTTAAAATAACTATTTTTTACTCAAATTTTCGGTACTTAGTTATTACGTTACCTACGTTACGTCTTACAACTAAGCACTAAAAAGTATTAAATAAAAAAATAATTTAAAAAATCAGAAAATTAGCCTGCTTAAAAAAGATTGAAACAAGATAACCTTAAATCAAATTTTAGTAAGTTTACTGGGATCTACGAATGCCTCCGACTGCATGATTTAAGGTATCTATAAATATATCTCATTGCAATCTTTTTTAAGCAGGTGGGTTTTTTTTAACCAAACTTTTCTACATAATACGTGTAATAATTGACTAACTATCTTTGTCTTACCTCCATAATGATTGGTGTAGTTCCACTCACAGACGTGGTGGTCGCAGACGAGTGGCGACCCGTTTTCTTTGGTGTAATATGTGTTACCGTTAGGCATGGTCTGCAATAAACGCTTTTATATAGAGGTATTCAAGATAATGTAAATTCTTAAAATAATTTGAACAGAGGTAGGATACTGTCGACATATGCTAGCTACGCCACTGTAGAGTATCATGTAGGTACTCTACAGTGGCGTAGCTTGCCTCAAGGTGCCTTCCACGGTGCGTTATTTTGCGGCACACACGGCCGACGACCACTAACAGCCACGCACCACGCACTGGGC
This sequence comes from Herminia tarsipennalis, assembly GCA_945859575.2. NCBI lineage: Eukaryota > Metazoa > Arthropoda > Insecta > Lepidoptera > Erebidae > Herminia > Herminia tarsipennalis. Next base: position 14,191,736 of record OX243849.2, on the reverse strand, counting down.
TTTTTTCTAGGTGTTTGTCGGTCTGTGTGGGTCTTGAGACTGTAGTAGCTAAACATGCAAACATTATTATACGCGCGTGCGCGCGTTATATTAATGTGTGGCTTTAGCGGAATAAAGCTAGTTTTGACATGCTCATCTGTGTTTTAACGGACGCCCACGAACCGCAACGCACCTGTAGGCCTACTCTCTTTCTTTTTTCATTTTCATTTAAATAAATCATCGATAGATAGATTATTGAGACCCGTAATTTTTCCCGTATTTGCAACATTTTTCATTGCTACTCCTACACCACGATCCATCATCCTATTGGTCATAGCGCGATGTTATATCCTTTTTCGATAAATGGGCTATCCAACACTTAAATAAGAGACAAACTAAGACATAGTGTTGGGGGTTAGTCCAACACAATTTGCTAGTTCGAGGTGAATAGACACAGTAAGAGGGGAATGGAGTTTGATTGATACGACTGTTACGATTGACGGCGTTTATTGGACTGAATATAAAATATAATTATAAAATATGATTATGTGCTAAGTATAGTTTTAAGCGCGTCAGCAATTACTCTGTTACTACCTAATACATATTACGAAATGTGCAACTTGCTTGTACATATTCGCCACCGAACTGTTAAGAACAATAAAACTGATTTCATCTTAATTATTTACTATCTACTCGTAACAATGCAAATTACGACGTTCGATACTAATAGGTGAGCATGCTTTGTTTATTTTAGAGTGGCTAAGATTTGGTTTTGGTTTATCTTCGCTCCTACAATCTTCTGGCTGCCCCCTTCGGTTCCGTTTTATCGAATTCCGCCTTGTATTGTTGCTTGCTATCGACTGTAGCTCAACATCTGGGGTGATTACGCGCTCTATTTTTCGACGACAACATCCCTTCTTCCACAGGAATACTCCGCCCACGACCAATGCACCGGCTAGTAAGAGTGAGATCCCGGTATATTGGTGGATATCGTGTGGTGATAGTTCGTAGTTTGTGTTAGTGCTGCTAGCCTTCATATCTTTTATTTCTTGCTTCAATTGGTCTATCATTGAGCTCAACTCTTTGGAATCAGTGTTATTGACCTCCTCTTCTGCTGGAGTAATATTAATTAAGTGGTTAACGTGGTCAATTTTAGGTATGAACACGGCAGAACTGATATTCAGTTGATTTTGATAAATTTTGTGGGGAGCCAAAGTGAAATCTTTTCCTTTCAAGATACAATTTGGCGCAATCGAGATGATTCCTCCTTTGCTGAGTTCTTGGATTTTCAGATCTTCCCCACAAACGATGCTGACTGTGTATACGTTACAACAAAAAAAGAGAAACTGAGTCGGTGTATTTAACGACTCCCATTTGTTTTGGCACACTGCTCGTTGAACTGCGCACTTTTTCGTCTCAAAATCTGATTTGCAAAGATTTTGATTATTATTAAGATGATAGACCGGTTTCTGCTGCGGGCACAAGTATGTTTCATCGTTTAATGTGCACATAGCTAATTCTTCGTGACTCATTGGTAGGTAAGTATCTTCCCCAATGTTTACCGCAATGTAATTTGATATCGGGATTACGGTTACCATACTTTTATCCATTTGCTGTGGGACCGGTATTATTTTATATAGTTTAAAATTATCTCTGCTTACTAGCGGAAACATAATTTCAAAAAGTAAATAATTTCCGTCATTCTGGCCTTAACTTTAATAAGTTTGTATATTTTCCTCACATCATTTTGTACATTATTGATAGGTAAACTAACTTCTTCTGAGACTTGTCCAGCTATAATATTTAACTCATGGAGCAACTGTTCTGGTGTTAATAAATGCAATTGAAATTGTCCATGATATATATCCGTTAGCGCATCTAGTAAGTTATCTTGTGTCGCTTTCAAACTGTGCACTAAGTTGCTTGCTGATAAGGATAATAATGTGAAATCTTGCATTGCCGCTAAGTTGTCTATTTCTGATTGCAATACCTTGTTCATTTGCTTGATTGATATTAATTGTTTATTTATATATTTATGATGTGTTTGCATGATTTCTATAGTTCTTTGTAATAAGTTCGATTGTGCTTCAACTACAGAAGTTTGTTTTTTCCATAAATCTGCTAGATGTGCTTGGTTTCGTCTCACCAGCGCTATGTCTTTGGAATACTGTTCGGCGAATCGCTCGTCCAACACACCAAACAAGCTGTTAGCTATATATCCGACCCCATCTATAAGTCCGCGACGCTGTCTGGCGCGCGGGGATTGCCCACTAAACTGCTGCGTCAATAAAAGATTATTATGATATTGGAGCTCGTTATACTCGTGCCGTAATTGTATAACTATCATGTTACAGTCATTGTTTCCCGATGTACTACAAGTGCTATTTAAATGATTAATTAATTTGTTGTATGCATTTACTCCTTCCCAGTATGGCGACATATCATAGTATGCGATAAGCTTCCATTGATCTCGTACTAGTTTCATATTAGCAATTTTATCAACATATAATCCTTGCGAAGTTTTTAGTTGCGTTATATTAAATGACGCTAAAGAATTGCTGATCAAGGACATAAATAAAATAAAGGGAATCGCCATAGATAAAAGGTTGTTAGTAAGAGATGACCTCTTCTTCGAATTTTTGTTTTCTGCTTTCTCCTCTATCTGTTTTGGTCTATCCTCAGTACTTTCTGCTATTGGTAAGATAGACAGCTTTACAATTGGTCTCTTTAAGATCCCGCCTTTTGTCTTCAGTGACACTACTCTGACTAAACCGTCTGATCCTGGATGTAGCTCTATTACCCGTCCCATCATCCATTTACCGGGAGGTAAATTTTCATCTTGTATCGTTACCAAATCTCCAACCTTCATGTTATCCTGCTGTTTACTCCATTTGTTCCTAACTGATAATTGCGTAAGATATTCTGTTTTAAACCGCTTCCAAATATCTTGAGCTAGCTTGTCTGTTAAATACCATCTGCTTCTAGCATCCTGTTCTGTTTCAATGACGGTTGATCCTGCCCTTCCAGACAAGAAATGTGCCGGAGTTAAGACATCCAAATCTTCTACATCTTCTGATAATGGACACAATGGTCGTGAATTTAAGCAAGCTTCGAGCTGTGCTAGCATTGTGCTAAACTCTTCAAAGGTTAGCTTCTGCTCACCTACGACTCGTTTTAGGTGGTGCTTAAGGCTACGTATCGCTCTTTCCCACAAACCCCCTGCATTTGGCCAAGATGGTGCGTTGAAGTGCCATTCGATATTTAGCTCTGCTATTTCTTTAAAAAATCTGTCATCAAGTCTGTTTTTGAGATCGTAGAATTCTTCCTGCAACACACGATTCGCTCCCACAAAATTTGTCCCGTTGTCGCTGTATATATGACGGGGAGCTCCCCGTCGTGCGGACATTCTTCTGAGAGCTGCTAAAAATGCTGTACTACTGAGGTCTGAGACAAGTTCTAGGTGGACGGCTTTCGTTACCATACAAATGAATAATGCCACATAGCCCTTACATGTCTTAATTCCCCGTCCCTTACTGGCCTTAACCTCCACATAGCCAGTGTAGTCAACACCTGTGTGATAGAACGGAGATGCTGGATTGACTCTTTCTGCTGGTAAGTTCCCCATTAACTGGTATTGCTGTTTCGGATCATGTTTTCTACATGTTACACATTTTCTAAGTGCCTGTTTAACCGCTTGAATACCCGATATGATCCAATACTTCTGTCTCAAGTTCGCTAAAGTTAAGCGAGGGCCACCGTGATAGGTTAATTGGTGTGCTTGCTCGATCATTAACTTTGTTAAAACACCACTGTGAGGTATTACGATTGGAAACTTCATATTGTTATTTAGTTGAACGTTTTTCAGACGCCCACCTACTCTTAGGATTCCCTCTATATCCAAAAAAGGATTTAATTTTAACAATCTGCTCTTATTGCCCCAACTGCTATGTTTTCTATAATATTCGATGTCTTCTGCAAATTCACAGCGCTGTACATATTTTATTATAAATAATTTGGCTTGTTTCAATTCATGTAACGTGATATATGCCTGATTCTGCTTATATTCGTCTTTGTTCCATTTAATCGACCTTATTGCGCGTAAAATCCATGCTAATATTCTTGTAATTTTTATAATTGAACTATGTTCGTTCAATAATAAGGAGATAATGCTTTCTTCACTGCTTTTTTGTATAAAGTTCACCTCATTATTTTTGCGCTCTTCACTAGTAGAGTATATCGCTTTTTCTTCCATATTACTATCTGCTTTTAAGGACTTTAACCACTCCGGTCCCTGCCACCAGAGTGTATTGTTTGTTAATTGCGACGCCAAAAGTCCTCTGCTCGCCGCGTCTGCTGGATTTTCGCCTGATTTGACGTAGCGCCAACGTGTCGGTGCTATAATTGCGGTTATAGTTCTTACTCGGTTCGCCACGAACGTTTTCCATCGATTTGGTTCTCCTTGCAGCCATCCAAGAACGACCATGGAATCTGTCCAACCATAGACTTCTATCTTGTGCTTGTCTAAACAGTGTACTACTTTATCCATCCACTTGGATAGTAAATGTGCTCCACACACCTCTAATCTTGGCAATGAAATCTGTTTATTACTGGGAACTAATCTAGTCTTAGATCCGATTAAAACCACTGATACTACGTTGTTGTTTCTGATAATTCTTGCATAAATTACGCCGGCGTATGCTTTGAGTGATGCATCACAAAACCCATGCAGCTCTATAATATCTCCCTGTTGATACCCAATCCATCTAGGTATTTCACATTTAGTTAGGTGAATGATATCTGTTTTAATTTTAATCCATTCTGTCGTTATATCTGTTGGGATTATGTCGTCCCATTGTAAATTTGCTAACCATACTCGTTGAAAAAGTAGCTTTAACTTGGTTGCTAGAGGGGCCAGCCACCCTAATGGATCAAATAACTTAGATATTTCGGATAGAATTTTTCTTTTTGTGTAGTTTATCTGCTTGTCATCGAAATCACATTGAAAAGTAAACTTGTCTAGCTGTGAATTCCACCGAATACCTAACGTTTTTGAAGTACTGTCTGCTTTAAAATGAAATATAAGTTTCTGCTCACTTGTTTTACTTTCAATGCCTTCCAATATTTTTGGTTCATTCGATACCCATTTCCGCAACGTAAATCCGCCTAATCTTAAAACCTGATTGATATCTGCTATGAGCTGCTTGCTGCTTTCCAGTTCATGGCACGAATGGATCAAATCGTCCATATACATAGACTCTTCTATAACTTTAGCTGCTTCTGGATACTTTCTGCTTTCGTCGGCTGCCAATTTTTTCAATGTCATCATAGCTAGGAACGGCGCCGCTTTTAATCCATAACTGACGGTGGTCAGCTGATACGATTTAATATGTTCCTCTTTTGTTCCTCTCCATACTATCTGTTGGTACTGTTGATCATCCTCGTCTACTGTAATTTGGCGATACATCTTTTCTATATCGGCTGTGAAAGCGTATCGATATTGTCGCCACTTTATAATCAACGCTTGTAAGTCTTTCTGTAAATTAGGTCCTTTGTACATAATGTCGTTTAGACTATACCCAGTCGATGTCTTAGCTGAGGCATTGAACACCACTCTGAGTTTCGTGGTTGATGACTCAGCTCGCTGCACTGCATGATGAGGCAGAAAACATGACAACTTTTGCTCGCTGCTGTAAAACTGATTACCCTGATTCACCTTAGACGGTATCATATGAGATAGCTCTAAATATTCGCTGATAAAAGCTTTATACTGCTCCGCTAAATCTGTTTGCTTGTCAAATTTCTTTTCTAAATTTCGAAACTGCGCTACGGCCATGCCTTTTGACGATCCTAATTTGTTCTGCATATTCTGTTTAATTGGTAATTTTACTACATATCGCCCATCTTGACGACGTTCGGTAGTAGCGAGATAAAAGTCTATGCACCCCTGATCTTCTGCTGATAATGTTGATTGTTCTTCAATGTCCTCCACCTCCCAAAACTGCTGAATATTATCTATGTTGTTTAACACCACATTGCAATGATATGACTGCATTCTGCCGAAAAGAATCCAACCTAACTGAGTTTGCTCTGCTAATGGTTGTTATGGTTCCTCCCCTCTGCTAATGCCTCCCATTTTGATTAAGGCATAAATATCTGACCCCAGAAGTACATCGACTGGTCGGCTTAAATAGAATTCTGGGTCCGCTAAGTTGATGTTACGAATAAATGACCAAGACGGTTTATCAAAGGTTGCATTAGGCAGTCTTTTCAATAAGTTGTTCATAATTAGTACATCTGTACTAAACGTGAAATCGTTATACATTGATGAACATGTGATACTAATAATGCCTTTAGAATTATTTGCCTTCTGTCCAATACCATAAACAACACCTCTACAGAATGTTCTCTTCACTCCTAGTCTTTGAGCAGCGTTCTCCGAAATCAGGGAGACTTGCGACCCTTGATCAACAAGCGCCCTTAGGGTATGATTCGATCCATCCCCTGCTATAACTTTTATCAAAGCTGTGGCTAATAATATTTCGGCTGAGCTTCCAGGTGAAGGTGACACGTGTAAATTATTTCCGACGTGTTCACTTGATTTCGCAATCGTTTCGTGCACGTGCGGTGTCAATTTCGCTTTGACCCATGCATCGTGTATCAAGGAATTGTGTTTTCCGTTGCATTTTCGACATCGCTTTGTAGAAATGCATTGTTTGCCATTATGATCAAATAAACAATTAAGACATAATTTTAGCTCTTTCGCTTTTTTCAACTTTATTTCACTAGGCAAAGAGTTGAAATTTTTACAATGGAACAGGCTATGTTCTTCGCTGCATAATGGACATTTTATAGAGGTCACCGGAAACGATTTGTTAATAGTTTTATTATGTGAATAATTATACGGTTTCTTCATGAATTCATGCGATTTATTTGGATTGCTCTGCGCTGGTTTTATGGATATTTGGTCTTGTTTTCTACGAGCTGATTCCAAGCTGGTAAATTTGCTTTCTAAATAAGATAGAAAGTCGTTCAAAACGGGTAGATCCCGTGGATTTTTTAGGGACTCTAAGTAATCGCTATATGTGTCACTGTCCAGTTTCTGTGATAATATATGGACCAAAAATGGATCCCATGTCGACACGTCAACTTCTAAATTCTCAATAGCATGAAGTGTTTCCAGTGTAACGTCATGCATCTTTTTTATTTGCGCTGACGACTGCTGCGTTACGTTAGGTAACCCCAATAACGTATTCAAGTGTGCTGTAAATATAAGCTTTTTATTGTTATAACGGTTTGTGAGAATCTCCCAACAGGCCTTGTAATTATCAGAGCTTATATGCAGATGCTGAATAAGCCTCTCGGGCTCCCCACGTAGTTTCCCTTTTAGAAATTGCATTTTCTGCGCTAGTGATAGTGAGGGATTGCTATGAACTGCCTCGTTGAATAGATCTTTGAACGACGTCCACTGCTGATAGTTCCCAGAGAAAATCGGTATTTCTATTTTGGGAACTGATTTTTCTCTGTGGGATACCGACCACAACTTCTTATTTACTGCTTTTTTAAGGTCGTTGAATATTTTTTCATGTCTGCTGAATTGACCTTCGTATTCCTCTTCCTCTCCGTTCGATTCCATATAGATTTCCCAATGAAGAGTATCTATCGCTGTCCAACGAGACTGCAACTCTTTCAATACGTCTTCGAACTCCCATTTTTCGCTAATGTTCTCTATCTTAATGCTGTTTGCTGTTCTCGTAAACGCCTTAAAATTTACCGACTGCTTTCGTAATAACTCATCCAATTTGCTCAAGGAACCTCGAGATTCCATTCGCCGGGATGTACTTGCTTCCGGTTCCCTAACCTTTAATATTTCCCCTTGCGGGGGTTCCTCCAGAACCAATTCCTTATTTCTCCCTACGGTAGACACCGACGGCCTACCTTCCGCTGCTGCTTGTTCTCGTCTCTGCTTATTGATCAACTCTAAAGTTGCTAAATACGTTGCCTTTGTCTGCTCATACATCTTATTCGTAAAATAAGGATGTTCTTCAACACCAAGCTCATATATGCTCATATGATTGCTCTCAAACTCCTCCCAGTAACTCTGTACTATTTCTAAACGCCTCTTAAAATACTCCTCTGTTCTCCTGTCTATCCCAGCTTTTTGTAGGTTCGTTATAAACTTATTGATAGCGTCTGCAATCTGCTGCTGATTCATGTATAAATCCTCCATCTTTAATGTTTGGTAAAAAATATGGAAAGATCTTACTTGAAAACTTCAATGCTGCTCTTACACTGTACCCGTCGTTCCTGCTGCTTGCTTTCTGCTGCTCCCTGATAGCTCGAAACCACCAAATCACTGCACGTGTACTTTTTGCTTAGTCAAGACCACGTTGTCAGTCACTAAACGATTTTTAAACTGTTATAGTCCACAACACGCGAGGTCCAAACCGATAGACCGATTATTACCGATAACCGAAGTCCCAACGCGCGCGAGGTCCAAATTTCTCGAAGGACCAATATGTTGGGGGTTAGTCCAACACAATTTGCTAGTTCGAGGTGAATAGACACAGTAAGAGGGGAATGGAGTTTGATTGATACGACTGTTACGATTGACGGCGTTTATTGGACTGAATATAAAATATAATTATAAAATATGATTATGTGCTAAGTATAGTTTTAAGCGCGTCAGCAATTACTCTGTTACTACCTAATACATATTACGAAATGTGCAACTTGCTTGTACACATAGTTCTTGTGTGCACGTCGACTTAAAATTTGAGCGCGACATACGCCTAGCGAAACTGCAATGGAAATTGTGAGACAAACGACCCCATTATTTCCACCCATGGAAATCCAAAATGGAAATAGTGGGATACATCCGTTGATTTTCCCATGCAATAATATTCTGACTGTTACTAATCTTTACTTTTAGCGCTTTTATAATAATTACACAGGAAAGTTTACAAAACTGAGACCACTTTCTATGGCGACTGTAGACAGATGGGTCCGATTAAGGAGGTGTCTTTTCAGCGTTTTCTTATGTATAAAAAGATAACTAGCAATGTGGGATTGTGGTCCCACATTACTAGCAATCTTGTTAGAAGTGGGTTCACGTCGGTAGTATAATGGGTAGGATTCGAACCCGCGACCTGACGATTGCGAGACCGATGCCTTAGCCATTAGGCTGCCGCCGCTTTTAGGGTGGTGGTACTGATTTCTTCGTGTGATTCCCTATTCTTCTCTCTTTTCTTCGACAAACAATCCCAGGCACGCCTACGCCTACGCTCTCGACAATCCTATGAATGTTTGTTGGCTAAAGTAATTCTCTTCCATCTATCTGCAAATACGATAGTTGAAAATCGTTTTTAGGGTTCCGTAGCCACAATGGCAAAAAGGAACCCTTATAGTTTCGCCATGTACGCCCGTCCGCAGCTTAGCTTAGAGACTGTTAGTGCTAAAATTTTAATTTTGCATGGATACACATATTACTTAAGTCGATCAAGTGAAAGAATAAAATCTTGAAACCAATTTTTTGTTTTTGGCGGTAATAGTAATATTATGTTAAGTACCACATCGTGTGGGTTATGGATATGTCTTTTAAAAACGTTTAGGGGTTGTAAAGACCATTTGTGTTTAGGGATCCGTTTGTGAAATATTAAGCTTTAAAGTGCAAATATTTGTTAGAGTTAAGTGTCTCCCCCCTGCCAGAATGGTTAATGTTGGATATGTGAAAAAATCACGGTAGTAGTATATATAGTCAAATGAAAAATCCAAGGCGTCAGGTAACTGCATATCAAATTTTATTAAAATCGCTCCAGCCGTTTAAACGTGAAGAAGAGAACGCTTGGTCGAGCTACATGGTAGGCGGAGTGGGGGGTGTTAGGTTTTATTTTCGTTACGGAATTTCTTGATTCGGTCGCCGCGCTCAAAGCCCGCGATAAAAGCTATGCAATAGCTTAAAAAATGAATTTCAATCTAATGATCTTACCAGCAAATAATCGTAGTGCCTGTATCTGACTCCCTGTATGTTGAAGTCTAATATGAAGGAGCCGGAGGTGATGATGCAGGATGCCGCCGAGAGAGGCGGCAGTTTATACATGTCCGTGCCGCATTTCACTATGGCCTTCGGAAGTGCTGATACATCACGGACCCTCTGAAGAATTTTCTTAAACGGAAACCTTAAGATAGAAAAGAAAACGAATCATAATTTCAAGCTGGGTCCTTATACACTATCTTTTTTTTCATTGTTGCGGCAAGCCCGCGCTTTTAACTGTCAAAATCTTGTCATAATGGTCAATAGAGAGCTGCGCTTAGGAATGCATCGCGCATGCGCGGAGATCTTTGAGCGCGTCGCACATGCGCCAGTTCGTGCGAGCTTGCCGGAAAAACGAAAAAAAAAAACAGAGTGAGCACCCTGATAGCAGACTATCAGAGGCATAGAAAAGCATGTCTAGCTCGACATGGTTTTTTACTTTTTTGTACCTTTAATATCATGTAACTAAGATCCAAAGGGAAACCGAAAGTAATGGTGGTCTTAGGATACTCCGCCACTGCAGACTATAACTTGATATCTTTGAAACCTTATGAATGGATTTTCATGTAAAAAGTACATAACCTTTAACTATAACATCAAAATTTTTGAATAATCACGACGGGCGTAAAAAAGGTTTAAATTAAATTTTAAAACCCCCCGACTAACAGGAGGTAAGGAACCTAAGAAAATCAAAATTTATACCAGATTTTGAGGTCTATAGTCCTTATAAAGGTATAGAAATCAAGGTCCTAAGTCTACACGATAGAAAGATATGATTTAGATTTCTGAATTTTTGGTACTCACAATTTTTTTTACCTTAATTTTCAACTTTTTAATATTTTTGAATTTTGCCTTTACTTGTAAGATCTTGCTTTTAACCAAAATTGACAATTCTTGGTCAACCCGTATGGGTTACCTTGTGTGGGTAAAATATGTATATATTTTACCCACACAAACATAATTAAAGCCAATGGGCTAGTTTCCAACTAGTCAGAACAACAACTCTTTATGAAATGTCAAAACGCAGGTGTATGACGTCACTATTTTTGTCCAGTCAAATTGCTTCTTTTTATAATATGATTAATGATAAAAAAAAAACAATTTAACACAACATTAAATAAGGAATTAATCGTTCGTAGTTTAAATGCTACTTTTATTTACTGATTAATCTTTTGGACTTTTTTGTTTACCTAGGAAACAAGCCTATTAGTTTAAAACTGCGAGACTCGATTCCTGAACTATTTATAATATGTACCTATGAATTTATACGGAACTCTCGGTGGGCGAGTCCGATTCGCACTTGACCGGTTTTTATATTTATGGTCAAATCATTTAATTTTTATATTTGTTTTGATAAATTCATAAGTAAATTGTGGACAGAAGTGCTATTGCTTGATTTATGACTGGCTTGTTGGTCTAGTGGTTGTGACCCTGACTGCTAAGCCGGAGGTCGTGGGTTGGATCCCCACCCAAGATAAAACTTTGTGTGATGAGCACAATGGTTTATTCTATGTCTGGGTGTAATTTATTTTCAATATGTATGCACATATGTATTTAGAAATATATAAGTATGTATATCAGTTGACTGGTTGCCATAGTACAAGCTCTGCTTAGTTTGGGATCAGATGACATTATGTGAGTTGTCCTAAAATACTTACTATTAATGTAGTTATTTATCTACCCAATTCTTTAGATATACTTGCCTGAAAATACAGATTCCCATGTGGCACTCCAAGCCGTGCATATAGTTATCAGTGGGGAATGATATGCTTGGGTCATCTAGCAGGTAGTACTTGTGTTCATCGTGGAAGTGAAGGAACCCTAGGAAGACGAACGACCTGTCTTTGCAGTAAGGAGCTACGCCTCTGCCCATATTGTAGATGTCACTGTATAACTCCGACATAAAGATGTATACGTTCTTGCCGCAATAGAACTCTGGAAAAGGATATTTTCGTCAATTTAGAAGAGTTTGTTTGAACGCGGTAATCTCAGGAATTGTTCATCCGAATTGAAAAATTCTTTCACTGTTGGATAGCCCATTTAACGAGGAAGGCTATAGGCTATATAACACCAATAATATACGCTACGACCAATAGGAGCGGAGCAGCAATGAGAAATGTTGTAAAAACGGGGAAAATTTACGCAGACGAAGTGGTGCGGGACAGTTAGTATTGTTTAAAAAGCCATAGAAATTCTTAAGGGGCATGCTACCTTTTTTTGGCGAACGGAGCTCGTTGTACCCTAGGGACGCCGGACGCTACGACTCGCTCCTTTTATTTTATTTTCCCACGACTCCTGAGTCACGTACCCTAGGGTACAACGAGCTTCTTTTATTGAATTTTCCCATTTAACCGAGTTTTAGGGTTCCGTAGCCAAAATAGTTAAACGGAACCCTTTTAGTTTCGCCATGTCCGTCCGTCCGTCCAGCTTTGCTCAGAGGCTTTTAGTGTTAGAAGGCTGTAATTTTGCATGGACACACATATTACTTACTACTTAAGTACTATATGTATGTAAAGTGGGGATTTACCTTTTATTTTTTGCTTTAGATAGGTCATTTAAAAACGTTCAGGGGGTGTGAAGATCATTTTTATATTTAGGGATCCGTATGTGAAATATTAATCTTTAAAGTGAAAACTTTGTTAGAGTCAAGTGGCACCAGGGCCGGATTAACCCTATCAGGGCCCCTAGGCAATGCAATTGTCGGGGCCTCTTTCCTTTACCCTTTTCCTACCTTCTTATTAAGTCGATCAGTGGCAGCGAAATTTGTATTCAGTAATGTGGTTGATGTTTTCTTTTTACTTTGATATATCATTTGAAGGCGGTTAATTTTTCTTAAAAAACTTGTAATGTTCTACTATATATCCACTTGAACGTCAATGGGCACTGTAGTACCAGAAAAAAATATTGACACAAACGTCATGGGAACTACCGTGCCCACTTACGGTGCGTTCAAAAATATGATTTAAATATAGTATCCTTGGCTTTTGGTTGATGTTGGGTATGTGAAAAAATAACGGTAAGTATTAGCATATAGTAAAATTTGAAGGAAAACTATCACAGCTAAGTAGGCTTTACAAGTTTACGAGAAACAGCTGATCAAATGTGTAATAACATTTTCGTACAAATTTCATTGAAAATTATTTATAATAAAAACAACACCCTAATGTAGGGGACTACGGAACCCTACATTATGCGTGGCCTGACATGCTAAGTTATTTAACTGAACAAAGATTATTATCAACTTTACACTTTGTTTTGCATTTATGTATTAAGGTATTTCCAAATCTTAAGTTGTACAAAAGATGATCTGGTTGTAACGGAACCGTTTTCAAAACTACTTTAATGAGTTGAGAGCTCCTCCCCTCCTAAAGCTCGTAATGCCGATCCTTGCAGTGAAAGGTAATAATAATAATATTGACCACACAAATGGTGCATCCCTCGCGCCTATTCTTGCACTGATTTGTGAGAGCAACGAATTATTGTCCCATATTTGCGGCTAGTCATGCTTTTAACCGAAATGCCTTCATGCCGCGTGTGGTATGCCGTACGCCAGTTAAGTAATAATTAAATTAACTGGCGTGTAAGTTGTGATTAGTGACCCTGATTTCTAAGCCAGAGGTTGGAGTTGAGAGAGGTTGTGGGTTGGATTCCGACTCGGGACACGGACACCACTTTGTGTGATCCACAATTTTTTTGAGTCTGGGTGCGAATTGTGTCGGTGATTTGTAAATTTGTAAAGTCCCTGCGACGGCTGCGACACAGGCCGTATACCCTAGTGCGGGAGTTGCCATTTAAATTAACAAAAAAAAAATATTTAGTTACCTTGACTGAGGTAATACTCTGTAGGCACGGGACCACCAGTATATGTTGACTTTCGTTCAGCAGCCACTGCGTTGTGGTTGTCGTACATGGTCAACATGTTGTCCAGAACGTCGTCCAACGTTATGAGAAGGACCTACACCGCAATTTGTTTCCAAAATTATGCTACTTGGTTCATTAAAGGTTCATTTCCGTGCCTCGCGGCTGATCATGAGCCGCGCGCGGCTTACGACCAGGGCTGACACGCGGGCGACAAGAGTTAGTGCGCGCGCAGCCTACATCAGTCGTCGGCTGCGCGCGTCTGTCGCATACCATAAACGGCACCATACATTCTCATACTCTGACTATTGTGGCATCGGCTGCGCGCGTCAGCCGCTCGTCGTAAGCCCCGCGCGGCTTGCGATCGGCCGCGATGCATGGAAATGAAGCTAAAACGACCTCTATACGCCATGGGACGGAAATTGGACATGATCGAGAGAGATGATATACAGAGCGGACGGCTTAACGTGCTCTAGGGAGCACGGAGAGTGGGCCATAAAAAAATACGACTATTTATCTATTTGATCTGACAGTGATTACCTACTTTTTTCTTATAATATGTGGGCTTGCTCTTGGCTTCGATTATGCCTGATGGAAAGCATTGATGAGGCCTACGATGGAACGAGCGCACTCAGTAGATCCAGTCTAGTCTTAAAAGTGTCCGGGTTATAATTATTGGACGCCGGCAGCGAGTTCCATACTTTAGCTGTTCGCATAACAAATGTAGAAGCGTATTGCTTTGTGCGACAGGTGGGAGTAATAACGTATGGCTGGTAGCCTGCAGTACGCCTAGATGTCCAATAATGGAAAGGAGACGGTGGGTTCAGTGCATGGAGTTCTTGTTAACACTCTCCGTGGAACAATTTATAGAACACTGACAAGCAGACCACGTTAAGCCGATGTTGCAAGCAGTGGAGCTTTTTTCGGTCAACGCTTCGTCGTTTATAAGCCTAATGGCTCTGCGTTGAACTGCGTCTAGTGAGCCGAATTGTTTGCTAAAATATTCAAATTCCACGAAATCCATTTTCTAAACTATAGCTATCTTAATAAGATCTCTTACACTTCAGAAATATGTTCCATCATTAATTTAATATGCGTGTATTAGGGATCAAATAAGTTGGTAAATATGCTAAAACTTATCTTACCTTTAATTCTTGAATGTGTAGTTTGACAAAACGTCCCAAATGATCTGTGGCTATGTGAATTCTCTCATTGATTAGATACTGGCGAACAAAAAATATCATTAAACACGAGATACTCGTAGAAGCAGGAAGATACTCAAAATGTTATTTAGTCGTTTTACCATACCTGGGACAATTTGTATGAGATAAAAGCTTTGAAGGACGTGTGAATAGAGCCACCGCTTCTTTTGTCGTCAGTGTCGTCAAGGCGACTAAGGGATTTCACACCGGAGGACGGGCAGCAGCGTCCTATGCGTACGCGTGCGATCGCCAACCCGCTCGTCAAGCGAGGCGATTACGGCAATTATATACCCCCAGGAACTATTGTAAGTAGTTTCTACTGGGAAAACCCGTGCCCAGTAGTGGGACATCATATGGGTTGATATAAGAAGCTTTATTAGCTTAACTTTATCTTGACAAGACTAGGTAGCAGTTATGACAAGATTGCTTATTGACAAAATATCAATATGACGAACGGCCGGTCTCAATAATCTAACTATCGACGGATTTAGCTACTAGAGCTATATATTTGACATAATCTACTTACACAATATGTCAAAATTCTACCTCTAGATTAGCCTTTTTATTAATATATTAATTCTACCTCTAGTTAGATTATTGAGACCGGCCGTTAATCGTGTTTACCTAAAGCTTTAGATTTACGTAAGCTTTAAGGCCTGCCGAGATTCTACTCACGCATTTATCATTCAAAATTTGATCCTCTTCTCTTTTGTCCCTAATATGGGTGGAATTTCTTAAAATGGAGATTTCGTGTCGAGTCAGTAAATAAATAACGAAGATCTTTTAAGTAAGTTGCCGATCACTTACATTATATTTTGATTTAATTTTTCTAAAGTCGGAAGATTAGTAGTGGCACTTCTGCCCGTTTTCTTATCCAACATTCTTTGTAGCTTACCTGGTCTTCAGCGGTCTTGATCCTCAACATTTCGTTCTGGTAGAGCCATAGGTTATCGAGCTTGTCCGTGGGGTCGTGTCCGTAGATCTCGAACGCGTCGATGATCATGGCTAGCGTCAGGTTCTCGTTCGGCTCCAGGCAACATGGGTGGTTGCGGATGTTGTATGGAAGCTATGGATAAGAAGCAGGCATCGGTCTCACAATTGTGAGGTCGCGGTCGGTTCGAATCCTATCCATTATACCACCGACTAGTAAAATCATTTTGTGTGTTTATGTTTGGAAATTATTCATAAAAAAAATTTACTCAAATTTTTCACTAACACTTTTAGGGGGCACTTTATACATGTAACAAAAACAAAATTTTTTAAACAAACATCAACGTGTGGCACATCATTCGACAGGTCTTCTATAAACATAAGTTTTCTAATGAACTTTTTTGATTAAGTGAATATTTTTGAAAATATTCGCTCCGAAAGTTGTGTTAATTATGTCCTTATCTTTTCAACCGTGTACCCAAAACAACCCTTCCTAACAGTCGGGTTAAAATAGGAAACAAATAACAAAAATGTAGCGCTTAACACATACTTTAAACTAAAACCTATTTCGGACGTGATCAGACATGCCATTGCCGAGAAATTCCAACTTATTATTGCCGAGAAACTGCGTCTCTTAACAAAAGAGCGTAAGTGCCATGAACATAAACTCTTCTACTGGTGCAATTATTCAAATCGGTTTTTTTTATACGGCAGCGGTTCCGGAACCCGACATGCTCTTGCCAGGTTTTTTTTATATGTTTTACTTACCGTTATCTGTACACATAGTAGACATATAGCAAACAGCACGCATGCGTGAATGCGCGCGTCCATTTTGTAAGCATGGCGGCCGTCGAGAGCGAGCGCGCCAACAATTAAATAAATTGCCAATTTAAATATAACCTTATCGTGTTTTACTTTGGTTTTATCGTTTTATAGGCTGACTAATGACCAAAAGTTACAAATTAATCGTGTCATACACGTGTATATACAAATAAGTAATTAGAAAGGACAATGGGACAATTCCATAAATTCTGATTGAGGCTTCAGGGTATAAAAATCTTGTGCCCGGATAATGTATGAAGCCGACATACTTCTCATCTCATAACAACCCATATGATGTCCCACTGCGAAGCACGGGTCAACTTAGTAGAACCTAATTATTGTAGAACTTGGGGATAATTGTCATAATCGCTACGCTTGGCGAGCGGGTTGGCGAACGCAGTAAGGCTATAAATTACGCAGAGGACGCTTTGACGACACCAACAGTAAGAGATGGGGTGGTACTAATGGCAAATTACCTATAATTTAAATTGCTCATATTCCATAAAAATCACCTGCACCACAATCTTGATGTTTGAATCAACGTATGCTTTATAGGTACGGATGCCGCAGGGGCCCATCCTTGGACCTTCATATTATACAATTCACTATGACTTAATCACATTAATTGCGAAGTGATTGTTTTTTAGTTTATACAAGGGTATATTAATAAAACAATTATCGCATAACATTTTATATTATTTAAAATACACACCTAGAATTGTTCATTTCATCACAATACATATTAATAAGTATATTTATACAACATTATTGCACTTGGATACATTTCTAATATTTATATGGATATAAGCATGGATATTTTTAGTCAAAACTAAATGTTTAGGCGTTAGAAGTTAAGCATCTTTTAATTTATATAGGTTTTACTACCTAAATTTTGGAAGCCCAATTGTTAATTTTAGATACACAGACGATTCAGAAATCTCTAGAATCTCCAGTCTCAGCATTCTTGGCGTTTCCCATCTAATTTGCAGATAATATAGTCAGGAAAGGGGGATCTAGGAGGTCATGGAAGACATCTAGCTCCCGCCATACTGTCATTGTCTCCTTCAGTCGATTGTTTTATGACTGTCGAAAATATTTTTGGGAGCGTAATGTCTGCTAAATTTCATTTGGTTAGATTGCGACAAGTTGAATATCTTCAACTTACGTCTAATTACGTTAAAACAACAGTCCATTAAAATTAAATATATGAACAGACAATTATGTTTTAAGTAAAAAGGTTTAGATAGGTTACAAGCGCTCAGAAAGCGTCACTTTAAAATCTATCGAATTATCTTAGTTTTTATACGCCAGTGTCGCATCGCCGGCGTCAACAGATGAAAGCAGCGGATTACATTTTTCTCTTTTTCGCTCGTGATAATTAAATCATGCTTTCTTACTTTTACGACTTTTTTTTTATAATAGTGTAACATTGCAATACATAGGTTATCTCTATGTGTTTTAGTTTGTCGTTTTTAAACATCGAAATTTGCTTATGTAACCTATCTACACCTTTTTATTTGAAACATAATAGCGAATAGACGTATTTATCATTCATCTGTTTGATGCGTAACTAGGAAACATTTTTTAAATATTTTTTTTTAAAAGAAAGGGATCAATTTAGCGACATGCCATCATCGTCATCTTCGAAAATTTTCTCCATCTGTGAAGTTTTGTGTAGTTCATTTTTCCTTACATAAATGTCATTTATTTCATTTTCCACATTGCCATTCAGCTCTAGAAAAAATATTGATATCACCAAAACATCTGTATATCTAAATTATAGTTTTTAAAAGTATTGGGTATCACAATAATCACATGTCATCTCATATTATCTCCATGTAACGTAACTAGCTAGTCTATTCAACATGTATAATTTAGTACAATACTCTATTTATATAATCAACAACAATTATGTTTAGAAATGGAAGACATTGGGATGCACTTAGCAGTTTTTTTTAAATTAGTTTTAGAACGAAAAAAAAAAGGTTTGTAAAAGTCAGTTTTAGTTATTAGTCACCGATACATGTTTAGTTAGAACATTTTACTTCATTTTGTTTCATTTAAAAAATATATAATTCGTACTGCACTCAAAGATTTTAAATAATTGCCTGTCTTGACGAGAATAAGAGAGTCTTTCGGTCTCTCTAGTGTTTTTTTTATCTGCGCTATATGGTTTACCTTTCTACATATACGTTTCCTTCTAGTGACTCTACCCCAGCAGATCTTGTGGTATTGCCAATTTAGCCTTCTTTGCACGGCTGTTTCGTTTAATTATCTGTCGATTGAAGCATCCATTTTAGTTTCTATTTTATTTTAATGGGTTGGGTTGTAAATTCTAGATTTAACCAACTTTTCGTTAACTTCACTTTTGTTTAATACGTTTGAATCTATTAATTTATTAAATTTCCCAGTGAAACTTCGTATTATGTTGGATGTCTCTTATTCGGTAAATCAATTAAGTAGCTTACCACATTTGATTTAGGCATGTAGGTAGGTATCTTATCTTATCTCATATCGATCTCATCTCTCGTATCGATGGTTATCATTGATATATCGTAGACAGTGGCGAAAACAATTATTTTGATTAGTATACTCCACCTGCATTTACACTTATAGTTAAAATAATTTGTAAATATGTATATTTTGTATGCTTACAACACAATTAAAACTATAAAGATATGATTTATGGCTTAAACTAAGAATTAATTCAGAATGTGTCGAAATATTTTACTACAATACCTAAGATTAATGTAAATAGTATCCAAATATATTTTGGATATTCACACCGTAATTACAAGCAAATTAAATTGCCTAATACATTTTATGGAAGACTTCGTTGTTATACATTTCAAAAACATAATGTATAATTTGTCTGGAAGACTTTGGATTAACAATACCTATACTTTATATAATTGTATAGCTAATTTCAATTATAATTATATACATGAAAATCTGGAGTAAAATGATCGTGCGAGGAAATATTCCAAACATTTCATTTATACTCATATAAAATATAAACAAAATGCAAACAATTTTTTTAAGGTATTTCTTCTTCTTTGGAGTTGACGGCCTTCTAGAAAATATTTTGCTTGAATCTACTTGAATCTCTCCCTCTGTGATGAGTTCATTAATTTCGGGGAGAAAAGGTCGAATCTTCGTAACTCTATCTCCATGGCCAATATTAAGTTTTAAGCTTAATTTGAATATGTTTTTAAATAATAATATATCTCATATAACTGGTATTTTTTGTCATCGGATTCAGTTTTACAGAAAAAATCCTAAATAAAAAAATTGCTTACAAATTGGTTTTATTTTTTTGTTACAGATTACTAGGTGCTCATATTGTCTTCTACGCAAAGAAAGTAAGGATTTCTAAACACTGTAGAACATTCTTAAGTTAGTCAAAAAACTATTTGCCCATGTACTAACTGGTCTAAGATACAAAACTTAATAATACATCGGTCTATGTAGAATTGCGCTCAACATTTTGCTAAATGTTCTAACGTCATTTTCAGTACCTGGCAATTTTGTCCTATTTTATTGAATTTGAAATGGCATTCCAATACTTCATCCTGTAGCGCATAGTAGCGATAAAATATAATTTACGATGAAGGTACTCATAATCTAAAAATAGTTCAACAATGATTGTCTATTATGACAGTTTAGAACGGCAGACCAATCTTGAATGCCTTGATGAGGGCTGAGCCGGAATCGTACATGCCTATGACACCAAAAAGCACACCCAGGCCAATGATGAAATAATCATAGGCAATTTTTGTGCTTTCCAATTGGTTGCCCTTCAATTTAAGGTGGAAATACGCAGGCCAGATGAAACTCAACATGGTGCCTGTAAAGCTTCCAATGAAGCCCATAAGAATAGCAAAGTGGGGAATAAAAATAGCCATCAGAACTGTGAATATTATTACTCCTAGCCTCCAGGCTAAACCCCAAACCTTCAGTTCACCATCAAGAGCATAAATAACTGGGAAAATTGTTTTAGGCTTGCCTCTGAAGAGTGCACGTTCGAGCAAATCACAAGCCGCGTAGTAAGGCAACGGATAGCTCAGCACTGCTTTTACAACCAGGAAGAAATTTACAAGACCTTTGAAACCAGCTGAACGCAGATTATTCGTGATAACTTGCTGAGTATCGTTTTGAAATGTTAAAAAGCACACATACCCAAAAATAGACTTAAATGCAGCAGCTGCGATATGAGACCAATCTAACATCCATTCGAATTTCGATCGATCTTCCATATTGCCTTCTAAGGTAGGCAAGAAAATCTGCGACGTGTAGGAGAAAACTATGACGCCCAAGCTAATAGGGAAATTTTCAAAATCCAAACTCCATTTTACTTTTCCCCAACCCCAATCGCCGATATTAAGAATGCAGTAGCCTATAACAATAGCGTTAATGATCAGATGGCTCATGGTGCACCAGAATGAAAGCATGCTAACGCTTGTAAGTGATTTCAAGAACGCTAGTGGGAGGAGAAATATTCCTATGAGCATCATCCAAGAACGGCCGTCAATAGCCCCATCTGGGAATGTTCCAATCATTAGATCCCCACACACGACAACGTATAGAATGCAAGTCATGACAAGTTCTATAATTTGAGCGATATTCACAATTCTTGCTCCATATTTTCTGCCGAAGCATTCTTTGGCGATGCCGACGTAAGAGTCACGAACTCTGACGCGCTGGCCTGACACTGGGTCGTCTTCGTAGAGGCATTCGACGAGGATCTTACCGGTGTAGCAGCAAATGTGAGCGATGCCGATCATGGCTGCTATAGCCCAGTAGCCCCCTTGCAGGACAGCGAATGGCAGGGATACTACGAACATACCCTGAAAAGAAAGACATAGGCTGACTTACAACTTTAAAAGGTTTGAGGAAATCTTGTTTATAAAAAAAGTGAACGAAACGAAATCATCAAAAAAGTTATAGAGATATATCTGACTTAATTAACATGTGAGCTATTCAAAACTTTTTGTTTAAGTTTCATTGCAAAATTCTGAAATCAGTTATTTCTAAGTTTATTTTTTTATTAATACCTGAATAGCATTGGTGACGTTCCAAGCAGCCTGATACTCATTAATCTTCATGCCTGGTTTACCACCGCCTTCTTCAAATCCACCTTCTTCGGAAGAAGCATAAAAATCAACGCTTTGCATACTTTGAGTCCTGGAATAAAACACAAGCGCTTTTTGCATTATTTTTCTAAAAATATAAGAAAATAGATAGTGTAATCTACAAGAAATTTACCTGGGTGCCTGTCCATCCTGTTGCGGGTATGTGTTTTGATAACTAGTGAATGAATCTTCAGCTTGTAATGCGCCGCTCAGAAATGGATTAGTAGGATTCGTAGACTGATACGTCGGTGACGTAGTTTCATTCATAGTTGAGAGTTCGCAACTTTCCCCCATATAATCTACAAAATATCACAAAAAAAAAAATTATATAACATTATAACTGTAGTTTTATTTCAATATTGATTCGTGTTTTTATTATATTCCTCGCAATTTACGAATATAAAATATAAAAACCTTAGATATTCGTTCTTTGTATCGATTTTACCAATGACGTTGTGATTTAAATGCTTACCTAAGTTAGCAAACCTAACGTTTTGTGGGGGGCGAGGCGGTGGCCCTGGTTTCTCAGGTATCTGCTGGCGAACAGTCTGCATGGTGACATCCAAAACATTTTTGAGAGGGGGCAACTTGAAACGGCTCAGATTTATCATCTTGAAATTATTATAACACCTCCTTCACTCACAACTTTTAAATAGGCTGTATAGCCGATGACTTAATATGTTAAGTATTTTTTAAATTAGTTTTTTTTTGTATAAATACTCTTTCGTAAATAAATTCAAATTGACATCAACGGGAAGACATCGATTTTCAACAATAATTATTTAATTAAATTTTTAAATTACACTAATTATTAAATATTATTTTCTTTAACACTATTTTGGAAGACTTCTTTACACTACACTATGTTAAATTTTATTACATTATTGTTTAAACGTGCCTATGATTTTATGAGCAGCCATTTTCGTCCGATATTTTAAGTTATTTTAGTCATTGTCTCGAAAGACTTTTGAGTAATAAGACGAAAGACACTTTTGTTTATTCACTGGGTATATTTTTGGTGAATTACGGTTGATTTTTGTTGGGTTTTATCATTTTAAAATGAGTTTTTCTTGGATACAATGGCTGCTCGGCACGTTGGGTCGCTTAGTGGGTCGAGGTGTTTCATCCCGGCGCGAGGGTGATGCGCGGTATTCGGATCGATAGATCGAGTACATGAGAGTGTTCCCTTACGGGATACAATGTTAATTTCAGTTTTAATGCCGAGTTTACACTTTGCACCTGTACTCAATAGTTACTTTTTGATGAATGTCGAATTTACTGTTTTAATTTAGATATACTTCATATTCATATTGAATCTAATGATAGTTAAATAAATACTTAACACCTATAAGTAGGTCATCTTAAGTTACCATCGATTTTCTCATTTCTTTTATACTTAAGTAGATATTTATTTGGAAACTAGCTAACCCACGCAACTTCGTTATCGTTATTTTTCCCCATTTTTGCAACATTTTTCATTGATGCCCCGCTACCCGTATAAGTAAACCTTCGTGGGCTCATACACAACACTTTGCTAACGATCATCACATGATTAAATGCATACTTTACGATTCTTTAAAGGACATACAGACAACATTCATTTATATATATATATAGATTTGATGAAAACAAAAGGATAGAATGTTTACCAGCTAGAATATTACCTATATAAAAGCAGGTAAAGGCTTTTTTTCTTACCTACCCCATCGTGTGGGGTATCATTAGATAGGTCTTTTAAAAACACTTAGGGGTTGTAAAAATTATTTTTAGATTTAGGGATCCGTTTGTGAAACATTAAACTTTAAACTGCAAATTTCTGCCAGCTAAATGGTTGATGTAGGGTATGTGAAAAAATTCACGGTAGTAGTATATACGAGTACATAGGCTTTACAACTTAACGAGTAACAGCAGACCAAATGAGAAGTGAAAAAAATTTAGTACAGTAGTAACTAACAACGTTATATAAGTATTTTTCAATGAAATCTGTATTCAAATTTTGTATAAGTAATAGTAGGTATCTACTACGTATTAGTATAAAACAAAAACAACAGAAAACCCACTTCTTAAGCCGCATTATTCGGATGGGGGACTACGGAACCCTACATTGTGCGTGGCCCGACTACCACTTGGCCCGTTTTTTTTTAAGAAGTTTTAGGAAGGCGGATTTTTTTTCATTTACCTACTTAATACTTTTTAGTGCTTAGTTGTAAGACGTAACGTAATGACTGTAACTACTGAAAATTTGAGTGAAAATAGTTGTTAACCAACTTATAGATCGCTATTTATATCCTAAATGGTTATTTTAAGTGAAAAAATGATTTAAGAAACCTCATCATGATTTGTTACCTACACGACAATACCACAGGACATAGGTATTTTTTTTTTACTTTAATTTTTTTTCTCTATTATAATATGGCGTCTGGGTGTCACCATTTAGAATAGGGATGTTGACTATCAAGTCAAATCAGTCTCTTTTTATGAAATGTCAAAACGACAAACTGTATAGAAATGTGTATGGAATAACACCCTATGACGTCTTAAGTTCCTACCGTCAAATCATTACAGTATTCGTTTTCATGCTTTTAAATACGAAAAACTTAGAAAGAACACTTATTTTAGAACTTTTTATGATCTACTATTATTTGATTAGTATGAAATAATTTATATTTATTGTAGTCAACTACCCAATTTTGATTGCAGTCATGTCTTTAGTAACACTCGCAAAATTAATACGAATCGATCAAGTTTTATCCTGGGTGGGAATCGAACTCACGATCTCTTGCGTAGCAGTCGGACACACTCCAACCGCGCCACAGAGGCAGTCGCATTATACAACTAATAAATCAATTACTTTATCACCAAATTGACTGTAAAATATGTAACAGAGTTAAACAATAAAACTTTGATTGGCAATTATTTTAATTGTGTTAATTGTCGATTGTGTCAATTGATTGGTAGATTCGTTGGTTGACTGATCGGCAGTCGACGGTATGGCCGGTACATGTACTGTGATAACTATAATATTAGTTTTAACATGTTGCTTTACAATAACAGTAAGTATCATTTAAATTCATCATTTTATATATCTATCTTTAAAAAATATGATTCTGTTGTTGACCCGTAATATAGGTAGGGTATGTTCGTGATTTTGTCAACAACTATATACCTACTGATCCGTTTTTAGGGTTCTGTGGCCGAAATGGCAAAACGGAACCTTTATAGTTCCGCCATGTCCATCTGTCTGTCCGAAGCTTAGCTGACAGACTGTTAGTGCTAGAAGGCTGTAATTTTGCATGGATAGATTTAACACTTACGCTAACAAAGTGGAAGAATAAAATCTTGTAATCACTTGCTTTGATGATACCTCCCCTATATGTAAAGTGGAGATGTGATTTTTTTTCTCACGTATCCCATCGTTTGCGGTATTATTAGATAGGTCTTTAAAATACATCTAGGGGTTGTCTAAGGGGTATCTTTTTACTATCTATTTATGATGCAGTAGCCATAATAGATCTTATTACTTATAATATAAACCCATAATTTCAAATGAAGATTAAATATTTGAAATTAAGGCATGATATGGCCACTCAATAGGTTGGTTTTAGTCTGTGTGATCATACGAAAAAAATCTGTGTTTGTTTAAAATGATTCTGTAATAAATGCTTAATATACAGAGTAATTTTTAATATAACCGAATAATACCGGCAGTGGCTTCCATACATAACATTAAATAACTTTATAATATCGGTTTTGGAACATATTTAATTAATTAACCCTTAATCACCTACCACTTGTTTTTGAAGTTATGACCTACAGACTATTTTACTGGAGTAAAAGCATTGTTTATTGTCAGGTTTAGGCTCAAACCTGACAAAGAAACGTTGATTTTACTCCAGGATCTCTCAGTTGTGTGGTAAATGGAATGGTTGTGTGACAAACGTAGGTGGTAGGTGGTGAACGGTTAATTTGTATTTTTTTTAAATTAAATGACAAAGTTATTTGGTGTAGTATATAAAAGGTGGAGGTTATTAGTATATTAAAATCACACAGGATTTAAAACTGTTGCGTACTTCAATTGTTCTATTTCTTGAACTTATGGTTTGAAATTAGGGGGGCCAGTACCGTTACCATAAATATAATGTTAGTTGTATTTCCACCACATTTTTTTTTCGTTATCCTTTTTTGTTAATTAGTTGTTTATTTTGGTTTTGTTTTTTAATGTTTAATTTGTGTAAAAGGTTGGACAAAAGCTTAACTTAACCTGTCCGAGCGACCCCCTAAGGTACACACTGAAAATCAGCGCTGTGATGTGGTACGCCACAACACAGCAATACACTGAGTGTGGACCTATCTGTCGCAGTCTTCTAAGATAACCTAGTTTTAAGTTTAGATTAAGGTAAATGTAAATGTTATGGATCTACGCCAAATAAATATTTTTTTCTTTTTATTTCTTTCTATTCGGTAGATCTCCATTGAAAAGTAATGATGTCTTAACTCTTGCCAATATTTTACAGTACGAATATTTAATAGCCAACCATCCATGCTGTATGGACCCCAGCGAGAACTTGACGCTGGCGATGGTGATCGACGCGTTCGAGATATACGGCCACGACCCCACGGACAAGCTCGACCATCTAGCGCATTATCAGTTACAGATGATGAAGATCAAACGAGCTCCTGATCAGGTAAGCGTATAAGCCTAAAACATAACGGCACATCCACCAATTACCTCTTATTTACTTTTTATGGAACATCAAGATCATAACGGGTGGGGGGGGGGGGGGAAGTTAGTAGGTAGGGTATGTAGGTACCAAATGTCCAGCTATAATACTTCTCATTTCCTGGTAGGTAAATCATAAGTAGACACATTATCCAACGTGTTTCGTAGTTGTTCTTTCTATGCAGGCAATCACATTTTTTCAAAATGTCACAAAAAAGTACTAACTTTTCTACGGAACCCACTTTGGGAAATCCTGGACTAGATCTTTGGCCCGCAAAGTGTGTGCCGGGGTTGTTAGTTGGTGTGCCGTGAAAAATGGCAAGTTTATTAAAACGTCCTAAAAATAATACCTACACTTAGTTGAGAGTTATACGAGTGAAGTGCTTTATAGCATAGTGGCGGATTCAGGATTGTTGTTTTGAGGGGGCTTGGATTGTCGTTTGTGGCTTGAACAGATAGGGCCGTTGTTGCACCAGTCACACGAATGAAAAATTACCCTAGGCAGTGGCAGATTTGAGGGGATCCCCCAGGATCCGCCACTGCCTAGGTTAATTTTTCGGGGACGGTTTCCGTAATTTCGGGGAGGGCTACAAAATGTGTACTTACCGTTTTGCGATTTCGGGGGGAGATTCAACCCCCAAATCCCCCCGTTGGGTACGCCCATGATACTAATACCTTCTCGCTCCTGGCTTCTTTACATAACTTTGTAATATCAGTTTTGGAAAATATTTATTACTAGCTGTGCCCCGTGTTGTTACCCGCGGTTTATTAGCCTATGTGTTAATCCAGGGTGTCAGGTAACTCCATACCAAATTTTATTAAAATCGCTCCAGCAGTTTAGACGTGAAGAAGTAACAAACATACACACTAACATACTCTCAAACTTTCGCATTTATAATGCTAGCTGTGCCCCGCGGTGTTGCCCGCGGTTTATCTGCCTATGTGTTAATTCAGGGTGTCAGCTAACTTCATACCAAATTTTATTAAAATCGCTCTAGCGACATGAAGAAGTAACAAACATACACACTCACATACTCACAAACTTTTACTATTATAATATTAGTGTGATTAGTGTGATATTAATTCTTAATCACCTACCATTTGTTTTTGGAGTTATGACCTTACCACCTACAGACTTACTGGCGTAAAATCGTTAAACCTGACAAAGAAACATCGTTTTGTTATTTGAAAGGGATGGTGCGGTCGAGGTCTATACGATAATTTTACATTTATTTTATTCAAAGAAAAAAATTCATTATATTACATAAAAGTCATTCAATTTGTTACGGCATAAGATATTTTTTACACGTTCCGGTTTCGATCCAGCGTCGGTTACCCGATCGCCGGCTAACCGGTGGCGAATGTATAGCGACGGGAACGGACGGATGCCGAAACCTGTGAAAACTATAGATAGTACATCGCTATATACACTTCGAGCCGGCTACCCAGTGCCGGATTGAAACCGGAACGTCTATAAAGGACTTTATACCGATTCAATAGTAAATATATAATTATAGGTAATAGTTTTTAAACTTTTGGGAGTTTTTCATTTCTTTTACAATTTATTATTGACGATTTGATCATTTAAAAATTCTGGAATCCCGGGGTAAGTCCATGTTAAAATAGCATTTTGAGGTCATTGATCCTAAATGACACAGACTATCTACGTTGATCATTGAACCGTAATAACTATTATCGTAATAATATATAATAACTATAATATTATTTATAACACATTTGCTCGTAAAGGGTCTCTTATTTCACCAATTTTAATATGGTAATGTATCTCATTACGTAGGTACTTGTGTGTTATTGTAATGTAAAACGCACGGTTTATCAAGATGCTCCGTCTAAAAACAACGGTAGTTTTTAAATCTTACCAAAGAGTTTTTATGTCAGAAAAGTGGTCTACTTTTTATGAATAAAATTTACTTTGGGAGATAAAATATAATAAATAAACATTATAATATTATTTAATTTAATTAATTTTGGCCATAAATAATTACATTCATTTATCTGTAACAAAACACAAAAATATAAATTTACATTATTAGTAATACTGGCTGTTTTTGTGCCTTTGCCTTAAAAAACCACAATAAAAGAAGCGCTGATGCGCGCGCATCGCTAATTTGTGAACAAGTAAAAAATATTCCTCGCGCTTTTTCTTTTCGCTGTATTGTTATTCGTTTAAGAAAGTCCAAGTTTTATTTATTTCCTCGCAAATATGTTATAAAACGTCGTATGACATACGTGCGCTTTGCTAATTACAGCCTCTCCTTTCTTGTAGCCCTCGCCTACGGCTCGTACTAGCAATATTGCCTCGGATGTATTTACCGCACTTATATCATAATGTCCTATTACTAATAACTATCTAGATTTTCCGAACTAAAACATTTTGTATGCTCTGAGGCACACAGCTTATTAAAAAAGTTGGCTACGAGCCATTTTACGAGCAATGCGCTTAACTTGGAGCCAACATTGAAATTGTTGTTATAATTTGTTTGTCCAATATTTGCACTACAGATAGCTAGCAATTAAGCTAAGAAAAGCTTTTGTAAGTTGTAACAGACTTGGAGCTCATCATAAAATCATCCTGATAAATAATCTGTTTTGAAGTAATTTTTATAGGCATTTCTTGCCATTACTTTACAAATTTAACAATTGCATTTGTAAAATAATCTGTTTGCCCAATATACTACGTTATTCTTGGTTTAGTGCAAACATGAAAGTAGTTTGCTCAGAATCAGTAACACAATCCAAGGCGGTAGTTTTTATACCATGTTATATTTTTCAATTAATTAATTAATCAATTGTTAAATAATTCATTAATCGTTCTAACAGTCGAATTCCTGTTCAAAATGTGTGTGTGTCGGTAGCCTAATAGCTAAAGCATCGGAGTTGCAATCGTATAAGGGTTCGAGTGCTACCCATTATACTACCGATGTGAACCCACTCCTAACACAAGCAATTTATTTTAGCTGGAGGGATTAACAGGATGGCTAGTAATGTGGGACACAATCGTTAGTTATCCTTAAAAAAAAAATGATGTAAAATGTAATCATCATCTATTTATTATTAACTACCTGACCCGCGCAATTTCGTCTGCGTAATTTTCCCCCGTTTTTGCAACATTTTTAATAGTTACTATGCTCCTATTGGTCGTAGCGTGATGTTATATAGCCTCAAGCCTTCCTCGATAAATGGGCTATCCAACAATAAAAGATTTTTTAATTCGAACCAGTAGTTCCTGAGATTATCGCCTTCAAACAAACAAACAAACTCTTCAGCTTTATAATATTAGTATAGACACAGATAGTATAATACTATACTAGTAGTATAGATAACCATGCGTTACGTACTACGGGAAGCAATGAGCACGATAGCGCGAAGAACATAAGACAACTTGAATGGCTTTCAATATTTTCACATTCTTTTTTTTTAAATGATTTCCTGAAGTAAAAATCTTGTTCGGGTGTCTGAGTTTTACACTGTACCAAAAATAACATTGTAAGCAATCAACATTGAAATTTTATATCAGTAGTAGATACACTTTCTTTATAACAAAATTCATTAATTTTCGTTTATATATGTATATTTGTTATATTTACGGGGATTATTCTAATAATTTTTTAGATAAACACAAGAAGTTCGAACCCAGTGGCTAAGGGTCCTTCGTACACCATTACTTTCGGTTTCCCTTTGGATTGTAGTTACTTAGTATTATAGGTACAAAGAACCATGTCCAGCAAGATATATTTTTGTATCGGGTTACCTCAGAAAAAAATTAAACCTCCGCCTCTCTCGAACCCATGGACAATTTCACGGAACAAGTGGATAAATAGCTGTTTCTGGCTCTATATTGCCACTTAATTTTTGAACGAAACTTCGTTTTCAATCAATTAGAGTAGGCGTCTCATGCTGCCGTGTGGTGCCGGCTTAAGAATAGTACCACCCCATCTCTTCCCGTGGGTGTCGTCAAGGCGACTAAGGGATTTCACACGGGAGGACGGGCAGCAGCGTCCTCTGCGTACTTAAAGCCGTACTGCGATCACCAACCCGCTCGCCAAGCGTGGTGATTATGGCAATTACCCCCAGGATCTACATACTAGTAGGTTCTACTGGGGAGACCCGTGCCCAGCAGTGGGCCATCATATGGGTTGATATGTAAGGCGTCTCATGTGTATTTTTTGGTCTTAGTCTAATGTGTATTTTTTGTTTGCAGTATATTATAAATGAATTGGTTCATATAGCAACTGATCATTTGGCAAGATTCATCCACATGCATATCAAGGAATTAAAGGTTTGTATTAGCCTATTCCATAGCATTAAAAACACGTGAGTAGCAGTAAAATAATCGATTATTTTCAAAATGGTTGTCATCAAAAAAGCTAAGAGTCATCTCGATTAAACTAGCTTCATAATTTTAAAAAACGCTTGCAAATCAATCGATTCGTTTAGGTATCACATTGGCACAGGGAGACAAACACAGCTACACTTTGTTAAACTTAGAACACTCCTTGTTTTGCACCGGGGCTTAAAAATGAAAGCTTTAAGAGAAAATTACAGACAGTATTGCAACGGCCGTGGTCACGGGTAGACAGCCTACCCGTGACCACGGCCGTTGTGATACGGTCGAAACGTCAGGCGTGAAAAAAAACTGTATTTATAATTAAATTAAAAGGAAAACTATCACAGCTAAGTAGCCTTTACAAGTTTACAAGTAAAAGCTAACCAAGTGAGAAGTAACAAAATTTTCATTTTTATTTTTAATTTTACTTTGAAAATTATTTATTAGATATAAGTAGTAGTACGAAACTAAAACCCTTAAGTAGTCAATAGTAAACCCACTTCTTATACCGCATTATTGTGCAGGCAGCTACGGAACCCTACATTGTGCGTGGCCCAACATGCACATGCCCGGTTTTAGGGTTCTGTACTTCAAAAGGAAAAACGGAACCTTTATAGGATCACTTTGTTGTCTGTTCGTCTGTCCATCCTTCCGTCTGTCTGTTAAGACCCTT
This sequence comes from Herminia tarsipennalis, assembly GCA_945859575.2. NCBI lineage: Eukaryota > Metazoa > Arthropoda > Insecta > Lepidoptera > Erebidae > Herminia > Herminia tarsipennalis. The sequence goes on along the minus strand of OX243849.2, from coordinate 14,160,042 downwards.
TATCTCGGGAACGCTAGAAGGAATCAAGTTGAAACCATATACTGAGGACGCCAGTCCCTGTGACGAAATCAAACTCCTAAGGAAACTTAAAAAAAATGCGACCGTTTATGCTGCAAAAACGTACACTTCGACACTCTCGAAAGAATCAAAATTTAAAGGGTATTTTCCGTTGACCTAGAACAATGGCAAGTAATACCGTCTTACACTACAAGTATAGGGAACAGTATGAAAACTATACATTTGTAAAAATATAATCTTTAAAAAACTACGAGACTGTGGTCACAGGTAGATAGGCCGTTGCAATACGGTCGAAACGTAAACAAGGTATTTTACCTTATTTTCACTGCGAGACTCGTTTCTTGAACTAATTGTAACGCGGCTCGACCCGGCTTTGCACGGGTGGACACATCATCCCTATTTTTGTAGTACTAAATATAGCCTATGTTATTCAGGAATAATGTAGCATTCTAATGGTGAAAGATTTTTTGAAATCGGTCCATTTGTTTGAGCTTAATCGTTACAAACATACAGAAATACAAAACTTTCCTCTATTATATACCCGAGTGTTAAAACATAACCCGTTTTAATATAAGTGTAAGATATACCTACGAATTTGTACGGAACCCTCGGTGGTCCGAGCCCGACTCGCATTGTCCGGTTTTTTATACTTACCTACCTATAAAATAAAATACATCACTATACCTAGATAGGGTAAAAAACAACATTAGGTAAGTACAAATGCATTAGGTAATACAAAGTTCTGGAAGATTTAAAGCTATGTCCACTCCATTCGAGATAGCGGCGAAATAACACACAGATCCTAAACATACAACCCTTCGAAACATTGGCTAAATTGGATTTACCTAACTGCGGGTTTAACAGATACTTAGCTTGCGCAAATAGCTATGCAATAAAATATATTATGTAATATTAGTCTTTACCAGCAGTTTTTGCCACTGTTTATAACAGTAGATTGTGAAAAAAATTGTTTTAGAGAAAGCTGGACCTTGCTGAGGGTTGGTTAAACTCCTACGCAAAAGAACAATACTATACTTTGTGCTGGACTGAGATAAAAAAAACTTGCTCTAGATCATCTTATTCCGATACCAAAACTATACATGGTTCTCAATGCTGCTTGTATTTTTTATGTATGTTCAGGCATAACTCAATCATATAGGTATAGACGGATTATCAAAAATTTCGTTAGAGGTTTATTCCGAAATAGTCCCATTTAAATTTAGTAAAGATCTGACGACGAGTTTTGGGGCCAGACAACGAAACTCCTCAATAAATGCCGGCAAACCAACTATCAAAAGTCGGTTAAATTATTTTTTTTATTCTACATAAGTTTTGCTTTTCGGCAATAACTTAATGACGATCATGTCCGAAATAATTTTAGTTTAATGTTTGTGATTTTTTTTCATATTTTATGACACAATTTATGCAACTTTCGGAGCGATTATTTCCAAAAATATTCACTCAATCAAAAAAGTTTAGATTAAAGTTTGTTAAAAAAAAAATCAGCTTCTGTGGGGGGCACTCCATACATGTAAATAGAGTGCCTCCCCTAAAAATATTTATTTTTATTATTTAGTTATCAAACTACCTACAAGACACCTTTTCACCAAATTTTATCAATATTCATTGAGTAGTCTTTGAGTAAAATGCCTGTGACATACGGACAGACAGACGGACATGACAAAACTATAAGGGCTACGATTTTGCCATTTTGGCTACGGAACAAATGTTGGTACGAGTACCTATTAATTGATTATCGCAACCTTGCAGGTATTATTAATATCTTTGGACGACACGATAGACAACATGCTGACGATGTACGACAATCATAATGCTATCAAAACAGAGAGGGTGGCCACTTACAGCTCTTTGTCAGGAGGAGCCGTGCCAGCAGAATTTTATATGAGTCAAGGTAAGGTCTGGCAATGAGTACCTACTGCTTTTGTTCAAGAGTATGCCCTGTATCGCGCTAGACTTTACAAACATACAAATAACGGGCATAAAGTACACCCTGACTCGGAACAAAAATAGGTGTCACAAGGCCTTTAGATTAAAGTGTATAACGGGAATCTACGACTTGGCTTCGGCCACACACACGCGTTCCAAATGATCAGAAGGCTAATACCGAGATATGGAATGACATATCCACTTACATAATAATATTATCTTGGGACAATTTACACGCGGTCACCTGATTCCAAACTAGGCAGAGCCTTTACTACGTATACGTATGTATCTATAAATAATTACACCCAGACTGCCTCGGTGGTGCGGTAGGAGCACGGAACAGAAAAAACAGTAGGAGTGTGTCCGACTGCTACGCAAGAGGTCGTGGTTTTGATTACCATACGGGACACCACTTTGTGTGATCCACAAATCGTTGTTCCAAGTCTGGGTGTTTTTTGTGTCTGTGACTTGTATGTTTGTAAAGTCCACCGCGACACAGGGCTTGTATAAAATAGTGGGAGTCTTCTTTAAAAAAAAAATTGTGTGCTAGAGTGGAAACCGCGACTTGGTAAACGTAAGGTAGGACGACCCCCAGCCAGATGGACCGACGACCTAAAGAAGGTCGCTAGGATGGACTGGATGAGTAAGACGAAGGACCGGATGTTGTGGCGAAAATTAGGAGAGGTTTATGTCCAACAGTAGATCGATACGGGTTGATGACCTACTTATTTACCATTTATTTATTTCAGGCATCAATGGCCCATAGAAATATATACCTTACTGACTAACATATATACAATATTACAATAAGTGTTAATAAATACAACTTAAACTATGTTAGTACGCTTCACTTGCACGTGCAGTTGTGCGTTCTTGTGGCACTTGTCCGCGGAAGCGACGGAAAACACACCCTCTGGCCAGAAGTCTTCCTCCATGGCGAGGTGCAAAAAGCAGTCTGGAACGCGTATCACAAATGCCATGAAGTTGACGTTGCGTCGCGACTCCAGAATCTGCACCCTGGGCGTGTAATGGATCTTCTGGCGCACGTACGCCGAGATGTCCTCCGCTTTAGTGGTGTAGTGCAGGCGCGAGATGTACACCGGTGTGTTAGGCGCCGCGGCGCGCAGACTCCCGTGAGGCTGTGCAGGAGCTTTGCCGCAGCGGTTCTTGACGGTTGGCTATCGATGCCTCTTTTTTTTGCACTGTCACGAAACCATCTTCGGTGTCTTCTTTGCTCTTGTTCGTTGTCCCTTTTGAATGATGCTTGGCGAGTGACAGGGGTGCTTCGGGCTACACTGGCAAAATCACTTGTTGGTGGAATCTGAGATTTCACCGGGGCAGGCAATGCAGTCGACACAGCAGGGTGGCTGCAGGTAGCAACCGCGGGAATGCGCGTAGGTGTGAGGGGCGCGCGGGTGGGCTTCGCATCCTTTAAATGTAGAGGACGAAGCAAGAAAAGAAGAATGGACAATGTAAGAAAGAAATTATGACATATTTTTTCGTTGGTACTTAGTTTACGTACTGTCGTCCGCATCCAGTCCATCCCAGCGACCTTCTTAAGGTTGTCGGTTCACCTGGATGGGAGATGAGAGGCTTGATACGTCGATATCCATCACGATCTTGCGCCATTAAAACTATAACCTCACAACGTAATCAATCAGATTTTTTTCAGAATACTACTGTGGAAAAAACGTATACATATTTATGTCAGACTTATACAGTGACATCTACAATATGGGCAGGGGTCCAACACCATACTGCAAAGGAAGGGGCTTCCATTTCATGGGATTTGTCCACTTTATGGATGAAAATAGATATTTTCTGGAAGAGGATCCCAATGTCGTTTTTGGAACGGATAATTTTATCCATGGATTAGAGTGTAACATTGGCATTTGTATATTTAGGTAAGTTATTTTTTATTGTTAATTTTTTTCCCATTTTGTCCGCATGGTTTCAAAAAATATTTTGGACATTTCAAGTAGTCTGAGTTACTCCTTATGATGACACACACATCTACCTTTTAAAATATGTTCAGCCGTTTCGAAAATCAGTCGGATCAAACAGACATACTCGGGAGGGGAGGAGAGGGATTTGTGGGGTTGAAATCTTTCCCTGAAATCGTAAAAAATAGATGTCTACAGTACACATCCAGGTTGGGGTGTAGCAAAAAGCGTGCCAATTTTTTTTTTTTCTTTTAATATCGAGAAACATAGGTTTCAAAAATACGCTGACAAAAAAAAACTAAAATATATATTTTTTTGGAACTTCAAAATTACTAGCACTAAATCTATCGGTTAGGTAGTCGACCCGTAACCACGATCAGAGCAATTCGATCGAAACGTTGGGTAAATAAATAAATAATTGTGTCCTTTAAATAATTCACGCGATTAAGTCCCGAAATATATCTAATACGGTTAGGTTAGGTTAGAACTGTGATGCACGAGGCGAACCCGCAAAGCACGCGTGCCGTGGCAGCGGCTGCCGAGTGCCAGAAACATACAAATTTGATGAATTTTTTTTCAAGTACTTACCAACATTTTTTTTGTCGGTATGTTTTTAAAACCTGTTTTTCGATATTTTGAGAAATAACCAAATTTTTTCAGTGCACACCCTTTGGTACACCTTGACCCACATTTATGCACCCCACAAATCCTGGATAAAAAGTTTAAAACGCTGCGACGTCTTATCATGTCTCAAAAGCATTAGTGAATTTGTCTTTTAAGCTAAAAACTATAGATTGACGTAATTAACGTCATAGGTACATGCATATTCACATGCTTCATAATGACCCCAAATGCCCTAACTTACCTACCTTGTATGATGTCCAGATTTCCTTTCAAGAAGAGTATTCAGCACCTTCGTGATATATCCGCACTTCCGAAGGCCATTGTGAAGTGCGGCACGGACATGTATAAGCTGCCGCCACTCACGGCAGCATCCTGCATCATCACCTCCGGTTCCTTCATATTAGACTTCAACATACAGGGAGTTAGATACAGACACCACGATTATTTGCTGGTAAGACACTAGCCTCTGCAGTACTAGTAGGTACTGGACTGGCTATCCCGAGCAAAGTGACAGCAATTTCTTGTGCCAAATCGAATGAGAGTATTGTGAGCTTTTTTACACGACTGCAAGGAAGGGTTATGTTTTTCGCTCGTATCTTGTATTTATGTAATATTCTTTATTACCTTATATCTTTAAAATCACTAGACGTATTGATACAAATAAGACGTTCGTTAGAAACGTCTCGGCCGCCTAAGTGTTCTTAGATATGTGACGTTTGGAAAAAACGAACATGGCGGCTGTGAGATGTCAAAATAATGAGGTGTGAAAAGAAAAATGGTTTTGGGTACTGCAATATGGGTATCAAATTAAAGGGTTCATCGTAGGGATTTTAAAGAGGTATAACATGATGATGACTGTAATACTAAACAAGTTAGTTAGCAATCATTCTTTTTTATATTTTCGATACTTGGCAATAGCTGCGTTAAAAGTTAGAAAAAATAGAAACATAAATAATCAAAAACACCCGCGTGTTCAAAAAATATGGTAAGTACCTAACAAAATCCCCTACGTATATATTTAATATTTGACCCTACGTTTAAATTTAATATTTGACCCTACGTATATAATTATTTGAAGCGGCGGTAGCCCAATGCCTTAGGTAGGTATCGGTCTCGCAATCGTGAGGTCGCGGGTTCGAATCCTACCCATTATACTACCGACGTGAACCCACTCCTAACACAAGCTCTTGAGCTTAGCTGGAGGGGTTAACAAGATCGGCAGTAATGTGGGACTCAATCCCACATTGCTGGTTATCTTTTTATTAGAAAAAAAAATATCATGCAGTCGGAGCCACTAATGAATCTCGATGAAGTTAGTATAGTACCTGGATGACCAAGCACCACTCGGTATTTTATTAAACGACGTTTTCTAAAAATGAAACCTATCTAGATCGATTTCATTAAAATCGCTGGAGTCGTTACCGAGATTCAGATTTTAGAATAGGTATAATATACAAGAATTGTTCGTTTAAAGGTATACAAAATAAGGTACGTAGGGGATCTTGTTTCCAATTATCCTTTTTTAAACAGGCAGGTTTTTTTTATTTTTTAAATTTATATTTGACACTTATAATAAGACACATGACCGTTGTAATATGAGTATAGATTGGGTGTACATATCAAATGTTAAAATCAAAAACTTGGGCGCAAAAAGAAGCGGAAAAAGAGGCGGCAAATGGCATGTTTGAAGGGTACCAAAAGCTATATTGAAGAGGGCGCCAAATGCCATACACTGGCGGTATCGTGTAGACCCGGACAAAAAATCTCTGATGATAACAAAAATCGGCCAAGTACGAGTGGTACTCGTGCACCGAGGGTTCCGTACATGTGCAACAATCTCTGTTGCAAAGCTTTACCCGCCAAATCCGCCACTGCCACCACAAGTAATCCTAGATCTGCCACTGGTTATGGCATCACCATAGAATGATATCCTGGAATGATTGTACAGTCAGTTGTGTTAATCTGAAATAGTTCAATATATTTTTCAGTACGTACCAAACGGGCACACGTACTACACTAAAGAGAAGTTATCACCATTGGCCTGTGATCACCATGTCTGCGAGTGGAACTTCACCAATTTCTACGGAGGTAGGTGGAGTTGTTACATTCTTGTTTTCCTTTGAGTAAAAAAAATTTCCTCTCTTCTCTTTTCTCCTTTTTTCATAATCTATACTAATATTATAAAGCTAAAGAGTTTGTTTGTTTGTTTGAACGCGGTAAGCTCAGGAACTACTAATCCGAATTGAAAAATTATTTCACTGTTGCATAACTCATTTATCGAGGAAGGCTATAGGCTATATAACATCAAGCTACGACCAATAGGAGCGGAGCAACAATGAGAAATGTTGAAAAAACGGGGAAAATTTACGCAGACGAAGTTGCGCGGGACAGCTAGTGAAAAAATATAATTGAAGAAGATATAACATTGCCTAGTTAAATGCTATATAATATGTTACTAAAATATTATGAATAAGGGACACTCCCAGAAGCTGAGTGCACTGCTGAGCTTCTAGGTTGAGCTGCTGGAGAGTCTGGGTTGGTTTGAGCGACTGAACTGACAAGACAGGTAATACGCACAGGCTCGCGCGGCAGCCTCGAGAGGCAACTTCAGGTGTTTGTCCGGAATCACCAAGACGAGCCTCGTAAGGCAGCCATCACAAGCCTTCGAGCATTCAAAATTAACAGTTGTGTAATTTCTGCTGCTACTTTCATGCTGTACCGTTTACTACAACCGATGGTTCAACCCTGAGGCACGGTTCCCGGACCGAGCAGGGTTCCTCGGGAACCGTGCTTGCTCGGTGTGAACCCGGCTCTTGACGCACAATGGCGCAATCAAGAGGCTAAGGCACTTGTCCCACCGCTAGCGAGTAGCGAGCAAAACTAAGTGCGGTTTTCGTGGCCTCGTAAAAACAAAACAAATTTAAAACAAGTCAATTCGAGGTGAAGTTGCTAACATACTCGCACCTACATTCTACACTTTGGCAGTCAAATCAAACTGTGGTTGCAACAGTCACAACACTTTAGCTTGCAAGCGTTGACAAAATTGAAAAAAAAAACAGACAATAGTTCTTTGCTTAAAGATTGCAGGAAAACCTATAATAAATCTATGATCTGAACATAACGTCATAAATCTTTCAAAATTCTTGCCTTCGATGGACATACTATTCATAAGTTGATTTGGAAGCCTTGGTGCGTGAGTCCGACTCGCACTTGACCGGTTTTTTTGTATAGCTACAATAAATAAATGTCTTTTCCGTATTTCGGGACTAAACATAGAGATCTGGACCTTCAGAAGCCGTGCGTGGGGCCGGAGCCAACATTTTCTCTATGTGCTAGCTTCGGCTGTACGCAAATTTTAATGTGCCCAAAGCAATTATTATTATTTGTATTATCTTTATGATAAATGCAGGACCATTTTTCGGGGTGTGGGGAGGGGGGAGGAAGAGTTTAAACCCCCCAAATCACCCCTTGAGTACACCCATGCGCAGTTTTATAATTTTTTGTGTCTATGTGTTGCAGGTCCATTCATAATCCCAGGGGATCCTGGCACAGGGTTATCCCCCGTACCTCCGTTCATCGAGCAGACGACCGAATCCTTTTCAATGACAACTGAACCAGGCCCTGGCGGTCCTTTCGACCCTGAGACTGCAAATATTACTTGTAAGTTTTAAATTACATTTCCAATAGACCAGATGAAAGACAACGTGTGAGAAATGGAGTGAGTATAAAGATGACGTCTGATGGAAGTGTTATCATAATTTTGGGTTATCAACAAATATGATGTCCCACTGCTGGACACGGGTCTCCCCAGTAGAACCTACTTATTATATATCCTAGGGGTACTTGCCATAATCGTGAGCTAGCAGGTTGGCGATCGCAGTCGCGGCTTTAAATACGAAGAGGACGCTGCTGCCCGTCCCTTAGTCGCCTTGACGACACCCTCAGGAAGAGATGGGGTGGTACTATTCTTAAACCGGTACCATTTGGTTTTCGGGTTAAGGTGGTAAAACTGGCTAATAATATACCGCACATAGGGGAGCCGTATGTAGGACGCATACGCAAAATACAAGGCTGTACATTCAAGTAGCCAAAATGGCAAGAAACGGAACCCTTATAGTTTCGTCGTGTCATATGTGTCTGTCTAATAATAAAAATAATTATGTTTAGGAGACATGTAACAGAAGCTGATTTTCTTTTTGGCTAATGTCAATGTGTGGCACATCATTTGACAGAGCTTTTAAAAACATTTTAAGGTTTCTAATAATTTTTTTTGAATGAGTACATTTTTTTGGAAATAATTGCTGCGAAAGTTGCTTAAATTGTGCCCCCCTTTAACTTTTGAACCGTGTGGCCAAAAAATATGAATAAAATCACTAAGGTAGCACTTAACAAATACTTTAAACTACACTTGGACATGATTTAATATACCGTTATTGAATTATAGCCGAAAAACTGCTTTTCTCAACAAAAGGACGTAAGTGCCATGAACATCTGCTGATGCAATTATTTAAGGCTGCGGAACCAGACATGCTCTTGTCCGGTTTTTATTTATTTAATGAACGTAGGCATATTAAGCTTTTGTTATTATATTATAGACGAGTTATTTCCACATACTCGTATGTTAGCGATATTTAAATCATTGACTTTTGAATTCGATTGATGATCGAAGTTAGTAATTCACCAGATTGATGTATTTGAATTTGACTGACTGGTCAGGACGGGACCCTTCAACGCAGGTGTTAAAATTCACTAAGCGCAATTAAAATTGATTTATATCTTATTGATGGTTTAGACACTGTTATATGTTTTCATGTCGTGTTTAGACTAAGGTCCAAGTCCAACCGTCTGAAAACTGCTTTTATTGTATTAAAACATTGAATTTTACTAAAAGATACATGGGGGTACGCCAATGGAAGTGTGTGAAGGCAAAGTAAATTATACTTATGTACAAATGATGATATCGATAATGATGATTGAAATGGCCGAGATCAGCACTAGATCCAAGTAGGGGGTAAAGGGTTTTTAAGCAACAAAGGGTCAGCTTGAGACCTTAGACGCAGAATACCGAGAGTACTGAAAGTAACGTCATTTGTAATATAAATCGAAAACGGCTCCAACGATTTTTATGAAAGTTAGTACGCAGGGTGTTTCGGGGGCGATAAATCGATATAGTTAGGTTTCATTTTTTGAATACGTCTTTAAAAAAAAATACCGATCAATGCTCGGTAATCCAGGTACTGGTAATTATCAGTCATTTTTAAACTTAAGCCGTCCAACACACTAAACCCGCCGACACAGCCCGGCGGCTTTATGACAGAGGCTTTAATTGAAACTAGCTGTGCCCGCGATGTTGCAGTGCTGCTACAGTGCTCTACAGATGTAGTAGCCAGTCATGCATCATCAGCTGTCTAACAGTGAAAGTCCCGTACACCACTACCAAAAAAGACCGACTGCTATGCAAGAGGTCGTGGGTTAGATTCCCGCACGGGACACCACTTTGTATGTGTATACACAAATTGTTGTTCCGAGTCTGTATGTACTTTGTGTGCGTGACTTGTATGTTTGTAAAGTCTCCCGTGACACAGGACTTGTACCCCAATGGGTGTTTAAAAAAAAAAAAATTTGGCGACAAAAGTTGACGACTTGTGTCGAGCAAGAGAGTATCGTCAAAAAAATGCAAGGTCCAGGGGAGGGGGAGGGCACGAGGACAAATGTAAAACTCACTTTAAATTAATATGCTACTAGAAAACTATTTTTTAAGTTTTAGAAAGCAGTTTCACTATATAATTAGTTCATTCGAAACAAATGGCCATTTTTCCGTAGCGTTTGGCGTAGACGCAGGTGCCTCGACGCCAAACGCTAAGGAATCCAGCTGACTAACCAAAAGGTTATTTTTTTACTCTTCTCCCCGTCTATTTGGTGTGTCCTTCAAACTAACGACACAATAATGTGTTTTTCAGTTGTTAGAGACTACCGGTAAAAGGATAACAGTATGCTGACCTATTTATTTAACTGAGTTAACTTTCCTACAGATACTCTGGACGGCTGTTGGTACATGTACCCACCAAATTATGGATCGATAGCCGGCATCAGCTATCTGGACCCCCTTAGTGTTAACGAGTACCGGTTCACTTGTCAAGGATCTGGAAATAAGGTAATATAAACAAAAACACTGCATGGCCGTACCCAGTAATTTCATGTGGGGGAAGAGGGGGGCGGGTAGCCCCAAACCTCCACCTGGGTACGCCTATGAAACAAGGTTCACCTTTAAGGACGATTATTAGGTATATTGTGAGAGTATTCGTGTCGTGGCCAGGCCGTAAAATTGGTCACTTAATGATGTGACCACCAAATCATGAAATGGTGGTAAGTATTTTGTGATATAGCGAACTGAAATTAACCATATCGTTTAAGCGTTATTATTTAAGTTTCGCCATATAATTACCGTATGGTTTTTATAATAAAAATAGTGTATTTGCTCGTTTGTCAGATGAATTTAATTAAATATCAAGTTGTAACCATATTTCACTGCACTTTTATCTTCCATTTGGACATTATTCGCCTTCGACGACTGTCGTCTCTAGCTGTTCCCAAAACTGTTTATCGTCGCTGTGTCGTCGAAATATTTTATATCGTTGAAAGACTGTCGTATTGGGTCGTGCCGCCATTTTTACGGTTCACGGCAGTCTCCTTGTCGTCGTTGTACATATTTCATATTTTTATCGTGCCTACGATAGAACAAGGTGTAACAAGGACACTCTGCCTTTGACGAAATTTTATCGTTTTAAGACTGTGAAACGATAAAATATCGTCCTTCTGACAATCTGTCGTTACTGCAAGTTGTGGACAGTTAACCCGGTCGTCCTGTATGTGAACACCCCCATTTAAATACACAAGCCATGTCGCTTTTAAACGATACGATAATCTGTCATCACGACAGTGGGAACGCGTCCTACTACTTAATTCGACAAAAATATATGATCAGTCACGATATCATAACTCAGGGTCGTAAAATCGAAATATTAGTTTTGATGACTATTAATTCTTAAGCTCTCGTTTAACTTATGTACCTATCTGTTCGACTGTCTGTGACATCGTAGCGTTCAAACAAATGGATAGTTATGGATTCTACAGTTTTTGGAACGAAGTTTCTAATCGCGCGTTGCGAAAGGGGGCAAGACGGAAAAAAATATACCAAAAGTTGTAACGACACTTTTTAAGACTAAAAGTTGTAACGACACTTTTTGACACACACAAGCCGTGCGGCGTGTGCGTAAGATATGAACATCTAATTTAACGTAGAAGTCACCTGTCGATTTGGTCTAGAGGCATAAATTCGGTACACAGTATTAGTGACAATTGTGTAGCTGTGGGTTCGAGCCTTCGGTATAGAATCGTCTTTTTGTAAGTTATTTCAAAAGACCAAAAGTTGTAACTACACTTTTTGTTATAGTTGTAAGCCGTGCGGCTTGCGCGTGTTTCTCTATCTGTCTCTCTCTCACATAGAAAGCAAGCCAGTTATTTTCGTTTCGTCTTTCTATTTCGCATTGAACAGTGTGGTGTCGCGACGATTATAAAAAAAAAAAACAAAAAAAAATAAGATCAGAACTTCGTTCCATCCGGGTGTCCCTTGATACCTCTAAAGTTTTTATTATAAACCAAGTTAAATCGGGATGATTTCATATCAACCCATATGTGCCACTGCTGGGCATGGGTCTCCCCAGTTGAACTATACTATATTTAATAGAATCGCCACGCTTGGCGATAGCAGTAAGACTTTAAAGTACGCAAACGATGCTGCTGCCCTCCGGTGTGAAATCCCTTAATCGCCTTGAAGACACCCACGGGAAGAGATGGAGTAGCACTATTCTTAAGCCGGTACCACACGTTTTACACATTTGTACTTAATAAAAATACTTTGGATGTCGACGGTTAGTAAGTAAGCTAAGTAAAATTACATTTATCGTGTTATGTTTGCTAACAAACATATTTGGGCGTTTCACAGGGCTTATACTGGTACCCGCAATGGATGGGAGCGTCTCCCCACCACCCGTACCCGCGGTCCGGGGACACACAGAAAGAAGTACGTCCCTTGCAAAATATGTTCTATCCACATCAACAAGGACTTCCGCCGCCTGCGCTCGAGCACCCTGCCTTAAATTAAATTTAATCTACTAAGTAATTGTGTATTTTTTTTAAACTTGAGTGTAAATCTCCTTAATTGGCAGTTATGGCCTTACCAAGGATTTTCTATTTTTCAACATTTCTCTTACTGATAAATGGAGGGACTTGACTTTAACAACACAGCGCGAGACTGAGTCGTCACTGAAAAAATATCATGCAATCGCTGTCCAACTTCGTCTGCGTGAATTTTCCCCGTTTTTGCAACATTTCTCATTGCTGCTCCCTCCCTATTGGTCGTAGCGTGATGTTATATAGCCCATAGCCTTCCGCGATAAATGGGCAATCCAACAGTGAAATATTTTTTTTATTCGACCCAGTAGTTACTGAGATTACCGCGTTAAAACAAACAAACAAACTCTTCAGCTTTATAATATTAGTGTAGACTAGCTAGAGGCCTACTCTAATTCAATGAAAACGAATTTTCGATCAAAAATGAGGTGTGACATCTAGAGCAATATCAATTCAATCCACTCGTGTCTGATAATTGACTATAGTTTGGGCTTCTTGTGCCGTTCCAAAAATTAATTAGAATAGACCCCGTAAACTCAAGAAATTTGATAAAACAAATATGTTTTAAAGAAAGATGATGTCCCACTGCTAGGCATTTGACGCAGAGAAATCAAAATTGACGCAAACGAAGTTTCGCAGGCCTACTGCCCTGCGAAACTTCGTTTGCGTCAATTTTCCCCGTTTTTGCAACATTTTTCACTGATGCTCTGCTCCTACTCGTAGGGTGATGTTAAATAGCATAAGGCTTCCTCGATAAATGGATTGTTCCTTCGTATAAAATATTTTTTTAATTCCAACCTTGGCCCCTAGACAAATGGCATTCTATTCGATTGAGTCTTAAGCTAATCGAATAGAATGACGTCGTTGCGCGCGCAACTCTGATAATAGGAAAACTATTGTGTGAAATTAGCAGTGGTGCGTAAACTCAAATAGAATGCCATTTATCTAGGGCCCCAATAGTTCCCGAGATTAAAGCGTTCAACCAAATAAACAAACTCTTCAGGTTTATAATATTAGCATAGATATAAATGTATGTTCCTACTGCATACATACTAAGGCAAGTGTTTCCATCTTTATTTTAGAGGAAGGGGGGGGAGCGATTTGTTCCTCCCTCCCTGAGTACGCCTATGATTACAGGTGTATAAAATTAGCCTTATAACGTTCCCACTGTTGGGACAGAGGCCACACCTCTAAACTGCTTGTCCATTGAAAGCTGAATGAAGAAATATTAACCAATAGGACAATAGGGGCAATTGGCGCTCTCTTTTAATAGGTCTTCCAGATTCGATTAGAAGAAGAATTTTTTGGGGAATTTTGAGAATTTTGACACTGTACCGGTGTTTTGAAAGACAAATGGCGGTGGTGGCTGGTGTGCCGATGGTGAATATCCCTCCCCTAATGCGAAACTCACACTGGACCGATTGGGTCACATGTAGACCCAATCGAACTAATATCTATAATCGAACGAATAGAACAAAGTTCTGGATCTGCGCCTGAGCTGAGTGGAGATTTTGTGTAGTCCTATTGGTTAATATTTCTCCGCTCCGCAGTCTTGCTCCACTTCAATGGACAGGCTACCTTAGAGGTTCCTTATGGTGTCACTATAATTTAGGCTTCATAAATTACATGAGGTGATTTTGGAGGATTTTTGAACCCCGTCCCTCCCACTAGCGAGATATCCTAACCCCTTACCCTTCCCTATCCCCTGACCTGGAAGAGGGGGGCCTCTACCCCACGATAGATTTGGCTCGAATCTCCCTCCCCCTAAACGCCTCACGTAATTAATGAATGCCCCCTGAAAAGTGAATAGAAGCGACAAAAATACTTTTCAGCACGAATCAAAGTCAAGTATCGTTTGAGTATTCAGGGTTGTATTGTATTGCCCATACCACAGATAATATAATACTATACTAGTACCCATACGTACTATATAATGTATTCTCTATACTATAACGAGCTCTATAGATACTGCCTTCGGAGTATTCCACTTAAATCCATTGATTCCATTCTAATCCATTACGACTGCTTCTGTGGCGCGGTGGGAGTGTGTCCGACTGCTACGCACGAGGTCGTGGGTTCGATTCCCACACGGGACACCACTTTGTGTAATCCACAAATTGTTGTTTCGAGTCTGGGTGTCCTTTGTGTCCGTGACTTGTATGTTTGTAAAGTCCCCTGCGATACAGGGCTTGTGCCCTACAGCGGGAGTCGTCTTAAAAAAAGAATATTACTTTTCCACTACTATTTTTATTCCACTCTGATCCATTTCTGTGATGGATTATTTTCTTTTTTTTTATGGTTTAGTATGGCATACTTTATCCAAATAATTTATAGCCGTTACAGGTTTTTATATCTAATTTTCTTTTGTTTTTGCTGATGTTAATTTGTTTTATCATTCGTTTAAAAAAGAGGTGCATTAACCATTACATAAATAGTTTATTGGATTAGGGTGGAAATTAAATCAAATCCATCAATGGACTGAAGTGGAAGAATAAGTTAAAATAAATCCATTAATGGATTAGAATGCAACAAAAAGTAGATACAGATCCATTGATGGATTAGACTGGAACAAAAAAGTGGTAAAGTGGAACCCATCAATGGATTTGTTCAGTGGATTGAAGTGGAGCCGAATACTCTACAATATCCAGCTGTACCGATTGTCTAAGTAACAATCGCTATGTCAAAAAACTACAGAGGACAAGTAGAAGAAAATGAAACAAATAAAATCGATTTTTAATAACTTTTATTCATATTCATAATAATCATAATTTACACAAACATAACGATACCTAGTGTAAACTCTTGTGAGTTTGTTATCTAAATTTATTTAAAATAAATGTCGAGTTACAATGTAAGATAACATTATTGCACTTATTTTTTTTTTTATTAAACCAAACCTTTTTTTTAATTTAGTCGATTATTGCAAATGGTTCATAACTACGATAGACACAGAAATAATAATGTTGCTACCATAGTCGATTAAAAAAACCTGTTTATGTAAATGTGGTCTCTGCCACAATAACTTTAAATTTTAATACTTCTAATAAAAACACAGAAAATTATCTAAATATATTAACTAAAAATAAAATATGTAGTTATCACTATACAATATTATTATATAAGGCTATACAAAATATTACATAGAATTTCGTAAATAAAGACAATCACATTATCAATTTATGCGAGCAATCATTTACAATCGAGAAATCAGAAAAATACATTATTAATTTTGTTTTTTTCACACTTTATTGGCAACACTTGTCTCTTAGTAAAGCACAAATGTTACCAGCGCACAAGATTATTATTACCAACTACTTACAGCTATTTCAGTTAAGTTCTATTTAGTGGGATATCACACTTCAAACATTATTGTACCTCTTGCGAAATTTGTAAGCTTTTTTATTGGGCACTGTAAACTTAACAATAATACAATGCAACACAATTTTTTAACGACAATATTGGAAAATATATTTAAAATAATTAGCGTAGTGATTTAAACTTTATTTAAACTGCATAAGATGACTATTGGCGTTTAACGCTTGTGTGTATATATATATGAGTAAATGTCAACATGTCTGTGTATGAAGGAATATACGCGCATATGTTTATGTGCGAATGTATGCGTGTATGCGCGAATGTGCGAATGTGTATATGCGATCAAAGGCGGATAGGGCATGAGGAGGAAGGGGGTATGGCAGTATATTAAGACATTCTGGAATGGGCTTAACAAAATAGGGAAAGAAAATTATGACAACACACATTAGTAAATGCAATGGGAGAGCGAACTTCATTTCAAATAAATTCTAATAAATGTTCCACTATATACTGCTTTATTTATAATATGGATAATTTCGTTTGAACATTTACACACTTCTTCATAATGCGTTAATAACAATATTTTAGCTAGCGAATGTTTTGTAGAAGAAAGACAACATTCACAAATTAAAATTCTGTTATAAACGTTTATTAATCAGGTGGTTAATTTTAATATCTTGGAAAACTTAGCACTTAGCAGATATATAGGCATTATAGGGTGCTGTGGGCCAAACCTAGTTTGTAGATATATGTATTTAATACTTAGGATGAATGAAAAATGCCATGAAATTGATGGAAATAAAAATAATCTTGTATCACTCATATCTACATATATAATGTGTAAAGCTATTTATAAATGTATATCAATTTTACATCATGGTCAGTCCTCTCAAACTACTGTCATACCCCTTATTCATAATACGTTGTTAACAGTATTTTTAATGTTTTGTCTCCTTCTATTCCATTTTGAAAATAAGATTTAAAACAATGACAAAACATTTGCTAGTTAAAATGCTATTACTAAAGTATCACGAATAATGGGGTAAATGTTTTGCAATCGTTAAATAATCTTGCATTAGCAAATGCACAGTGGTAACTACATGCAAGACACAAATAAATGCTACTCAGAGACTACTTGCATTTTATATAAAAATGCAAATTATGCAAGAAATATTCTTCTTGCATTGCCACAAACATTCATACAAAACAATGCAATATTAATTGACGATTGCAATATATCTGGTATCTTGCATATTATTTGCTTGTATTAAAGCAATATACAATAGAATGGCATTAAATTAAATCTGTTTATAGAATAGACAGGCTTATAATATTCGTTTGTCAGACATCCATTTACATTCAACTCATCTTGCATATTTTGACACATCTTCACATGCAAGTAAATATTTAAAATATTATGATAAAAAAAAATGGTCTCGATGGGTTGGACTGGATGCAGAAGGGTTTCGTGGAGTAAACCAGGCTGGTGATGAGGAAGAAATTTAAATAATCATATGGGGAAGTCGTAGGAAGCGAGAAGTCAAGGATGTATGACAACGAATGAATAGGCCATCTTCGCAAGCATTTTGAATGTGCGCAGTTGCTTGGGTACCATTGTGCGGGGCAGATGTAACTGCTATTTTTTTTTTTATAATAAGCTCTGTTATTTGTCGTCTTAATAAGTCATAGTCATGGTGCGCTAACAGCTTATTACTATTATAGAATATCGTGCTTTGACATTTCTTATGCGACAAATACATTTAGGGTTCTTTTAGGTTAGAGTTTTTTCGCGTTTTGTCCTCTTTAGGCTTATGAGCTTAAATGTATGCTGAATTTTAAGCTGCAATTAATTAGAATACATCTGATGTGCTGAAAAAACGCTATTCCAAATAAGCCCCTATACTTTGCCTATATAATGGCTAGACTTAGAGTCCCGCTTCTCAATTTGAAGCCATTTACCTGTCATAATTCACATCAAATTTAGCGTAAAATTTGACATGTTCACTCATGAATGTCAAATGTCAAAATCTTCTGTCTAGCAGTGACTATATTTTTGTTATGCATAATTAGGGAATGCTCTATTTAGGACAATATATAAATCAAAGCTCTTATTTTAAAACTATTGGCTCCAAAATGGCGACTGTCCCCGCACAATGTCACAATTATATTATCCTTAACATATCTATGGCCGGATTATTTCATGCTTTCTGTTCAACGTCGTCGATTTCAAATTCTTTTTCCCAACTCTCGTCAGAATTAGCACTGGCATCATCTTTCACTTCCTTTTCACCAAAATAGTCTTCAACTAAATCGTTACCACAAACGTCAGATTTTACCGCCTTTTTAGGCGAGCGGCCATTTTTATTTTTCTTATGGTTCAGCTTGTCTCTGGTTTGCGTATTCTTTTTTTTATTGTCTGTGGTCGTAGTTTTGTCTGCGTTGTTGTTGGCTAAATCGCGGGAAGAGGTTTGTTTGGACATTTTCTTTGTGGCGATTTCCTTTTCGTATTCTTCTAGAAGTAGGATTTGTTGTTCCTCTGTCAGTTCCACGTCGTTGGCGAAGTCTTCTGGACAGAGTTGGTATATAAAGTAAATTTGGGTTTTAAACAACGTATAACAGAAAGGTGGGATCAATTTTAAGGATTTTCATGTGCCCATGATACAGAGTGCACATACCTAATTTGATGAAAATCAGAGTACCCTAAAATTTAATTTAGGGTAAACCACCCAATTATTGGCACTTTAAGAACCAAATGTCAGCTGTTGTCTCTAAGTTCCTTTATAGGATATTGGTATTATGTTGCTAATTTTGAACAGACAAAGAATACTATTTAACATTTTAATAATAATAATTTATTTTATTTCTCTCAAAAAGGTAATATACAATATGATATTTAAAATCTTACATATTTCAATAGCTTAAATTTAAATCTTTTGTGAGAGCTGGAGTCTGTAAGGCGCCAATAATTCGACGAGTGCCTATGATTGCGTGGTTTACCCTACAATTTTTTCATTTAGTTATTTATCAAT
The DNA here is from genome assembly GCA_945859575.2 of Herminia tarsipennalis. Taxonomy (NCBI): domain Eukaryota; kingdom Metazoa; phylum Arthropoda; class Insecta; order Lepidoptera; family Erebidae; genus Herminia; species Herminia tarsipennalis. The sequence continues at coordinate 14,140,973 of OX243849.2, read as the reverse complement.
GAAAAAAGGTAAGCCTTAAAAAGTTCTATCCCATCATAATCTTTTTAAATTTTTCACTACTATAAAACCGATGCCATTTACCTTTCGCTACTGAAATTTGACAGCAAGAATGGAGAGAAAGTACCCTAAATATTAGAATTAGATAATTCTGCTGAAACATTATTTTATTTTTCGAAGTAAAAATAACATTCCGTGTTTTTATAATGAAAAGAGGTAAATCATAAGGAACAAATCTCTTTAATAAATATTGCAAATAGATAAATAATTGTGTAAAGCCGGATTTATATTTGTCTGACGTGAAGTCTGAAGTGAAGGAGATGAGGGGGGGGGGGGGAGAGAATCTTGATAATTATAATGTCTATAATATAATATTTTGGGACAACTCACACAACGTCATCTGATCCCAAACTAAGCAGAGCTTGTACTATGGCAACCAGACAACTGATATACATACTTATATATTTCTAAATACATACTTAATATAGATAAATTACAACTAGACACAGAATAAACCATCGTGCACATAACACAAAGTTTTATCCTGGGTGGGGATCGAACCCACGACCCCCGGCTATCAGTGTCACTAATTACAGGCCAGACTAACAGGCCAGTCCAATTCTAACGTAAGATCACAAAAAGACGCAAGTTAAGATGATACCTTGAAAAAGCGCGCACACAGAGAAAGAAAAACTTAAGAAAAAAACAAATTTTCATTATGTATTACAAAACCAAAACCTGAAAATTTTAAAAGCCTACCACCAAAGTTGTTTTTAAAGCACCTTAAAGCCTGGTTAATTGACAATAGTTTCTATACTGTAAATGACATTTTTAATAACCGCAATTAATAAATAATGACGTAGAATCTTTTTTTTATAATAATAATTATAGATGTAAATTTAATTGGGTGAAAAATTTATAACTTAATTTAATATGGTTTAAGATGCTGCATGTTATATTGTAGGTAATAAGGAATAATTCTACATTCGTGTGTTTTTGCATGTCTGATGCTCTGGATCGGAATGTACTTATAAATTATTATAAGTACATTCCGATCCAGAGCATCTAGTCATTAATAGTGATAGAATTATTCCTTATTACCTACAATATAACATGCAGCATCTTAAACCATTATGCTTTAGATGTGGTACAATTTATAGGTGTTATATTAATAACTCCTATAAATTCTACCACATCTAAAGCAAATAATTGATATATAATATAAAAATCACGAGTACATCAGACAAATATAAATCCGCCTTTATTGTAGTCATCTACCCATTTATATCTAGTCTCTGTATCTGGATAGAGGCCGGGATATATAGCCCGGAAGTCGCTGCGACCTAAAAGATTTATTGTGACGCAATATATATATCTAGTCTCACTGATATATTATTTAAATTAGGTATTTGAATGTCAAATCAATCAATAACAATAAATTATTTTACATTTACCAAGTAATAATATGCCTATAAATAATCTTAAAAATATATATTCGTGCATAATTTAATATGTTTTAGTTTTTTAATCATCAAAATAAATACTAAATGTAAATGATTTGAAACCAGAACATAATGACGTCACAATGTTAAATGGGGTATTTGACTACTATTAAATTTTTTTTATACTAACCATATAAAAATATATCAATAAGTGTTCTGAAAAAATATGTTCATCTATAATTTAACGTGTTTATTAATTTTTGACCATAGAAAACGTGACGTCACATGCAAGCATTTCATACAAATTTGTACGGAGCGGGTCGTTTTTGACATTTCTTAAAAAGAGACTGATTTGACTTCAGTCAAATACTCTATTGCATACAAATCTCTACAAAACGAAACGTTTTGACATTTTATAAAAAAGATACTGATGTGACTTGACATTCAAATACCCAATTACATCTGTCCATGACTATACTAAATATTATATAATATGAAAGGAGGTCTTATTGGTTGATCCTAAGTATTAATCGATAAAATTTGTATCTATTACAAAATAAAGCTAGGGAATATAAAAACAACTATTTGAAATACATTATTTATTTGAGAAAATAAACATTACACATTGTTTAGTAATTAAAATTAAAGATACAATCTACGTACTACCTATATAAGATTTATTAAAAATCTCATTTTTCCGATATATCGAGAATTTTACTCGAAATATTTGTTTTACGTTTTATTTTGTTTTATCCAATACATTTTATAAAAGATAATAATTAAGTGTTAAAAGTATCGATATTATTATCGATATAATTATGATAAACATACGTACTTTAATTAATATATTTATGTATAAGTTTATTTTTTAATCTTTATTATGCAAAAAAAAGGAAGGCTTTAGTTGTTTAAATTGCCCTCATTGGAGCTACAATAAGTTATAACTCTAAATACATTAAAATATTGTAAGGGTTGGATTTCACTTAGCGGCTTTATTATTAGTTAAACTTTTAATGTCGTATTGTGTGTCATAGTCTAAGGCTGCGTTTTGAGAACGCGAAAAAATTTAGACAGTGTGACGGCCTTGCGGCAAACGCGCGGCCGCCGCACTGTAGGAAATTGCGAAGAATTTGAATCTTATGACTTAGTCAATAAAACTTAAATTTGCTTGTGAGTGAACACAAGTACGTGGCCGCAAGATTTTTTTCACCTCGTTTAACTGAGCCCTAAAAAATACGAATCAACTTATTAGCTTACTAATTAGATTGAGGGGGCGGATTTGGGTCGGTAGCCTAATGGCTAAGGCATCGGTCTCGCAATCGTGAGGAAGCGGGTTTTAATCCTACCCATTATACTACCGACGTGAACTCTAAACCGTGAACTAACACAAGCCATTGAGCTTAGCTGGAGGGGTTAACAGGATTGCTAGTAATGTGGGACCAAAAATCCCACATTGCTAGTTATCTTCTAATCCTTATCAAACAAAAAATAAAAATATTCTTTGTTTTTCTTTCTTCGCAAACCGTTTGCGACAATATTGCTAGCTTAGTATAATCCAACCCTTACTAAAAAAACAACTGAAACATCGAAACATATAATCGATATTCAGTAAATAAGGCACATATTTAAATGTGCAGTTGTATATTATATTTACTTACCGTCTTCCCAAGTTACGGCGTTGTCTAGATCTGGTGCAACGAATGGTGTCTCTGGTTCTATACCGGACAGGACCTTTTTTGGGCTCCTGTAAAAGGGACAATATTTTATGTTTGATTACTTATATCAACCCATATCTTGTCCCACTGCTGGGCACGAGTCTCCCCTGTAGAACCAACTTATAGTAGATCCTGGGGGTAATTCCAAATTCCATAATCGGCTCGCTTGGCGAGTGGGGTTGGCGATCGCACCTTAAATATAAACTAACTACGATTTTACTATAAACTTTTACGTCTGGTCTTAATAATCTAACTATCGATGGAGTTGGCTACTAGAGGTATATATTTGACATAAGCTCCATACAAAATATGTCAAAATTCTACCTCTAGTAGCCAAATCCATCGATAGGTAGATTATTGAGACCGGCCGCTAGACTATTGGGATAGAATCCTGCAACAATACTGAGGTTAATTATATGACTAAGATGTCACATATTTCCCTACCTAAACGTTTCAATATATTTGTAACTTGCAGACCTGCGTAACTTCATCTGCCGCGCTCCTTTTGGTCGTAGCGTGATTTGATATAGCCTATAGCCTTCTTCGATAAATGGGTTATCCAACAGTAAAATAATTTCTCAATTCGACTCAGTAGTTCCTGAGATTATCGCGTTCAAACAATAAACTGTTCAGCTTTATAATATTAGTATATGCCACCATAGTCTACACTGCATTATTTTGGAACCATAATAGAAGAAATACGATAATTGCGCGGATATTAGGTAATCCATACTAATATTATAAAGAGAAAAAATATATATTTTTATGTGTGTGTGTGTTTGTAATGAATAAACTCAAAAACTACATAAGCGATTTCAAAAATTCTTTCACCATTGGAAAGCTACACTAACCCCGGGTGACATGGGCTATTTTATACCCCTGTATACCCACAGGAACGGGAATTACGCTGGTGAAACCGCGAGGCGTCCACTAGTTACTGTTCACTGAACCGCAGATAGTCAAGACAAGATTGAAACAATTCCCAAAATAATGTCTAAAAACGATTACATTATTAAGTAGATATAACGTTAGCAACTTACTGTTCAATAGGCGTCTGCATGGGCAGATGTGCAAGTACAGGGTCTTGTGTAGGCTCTTCTATGGGCTGCTTGCGAGCAGCCGCCGCTAAGCGATCTTGTAGCAACGCCACACGGAACAAGTACCTGGAATTGATTATGTTTTATTTAATATGGGTATTTGACTACAAAGGAGAAGCCGGGTTTTGTTTTGAAGAGGTCAGGATCTGGAGAATTCAAAGTTTTGGTTTGAATTGAGCCTAATGGCTATAAATTCTACTCATTATACTATCGACGTGAACCCAGCTTAGCTGGAGGGGTCAACAATATTGCTAGTAATGTGGGACACAATCCCACATTGCTAGTTATCTTTTAAACACAAAAAAAAACCTCGAGCAGACTCTAACCTTGTGATGCTCGAAGAGGAGGGTCTAGAAAGAAACATGAAATATCACCAGAGGGAAGGGGGGGGGGAGCATACTGAGAAATCACGTGTATTTTTTCGGATCGTGATTACTTAGATTTGACCGGTGTTGAATCAATTGAAACCTTCTCCCCCCCGTCATGCGTCATCTTTTTTTACTTAACCGGTATAGGACCAATTTCACCCCCCTGTCGTTATAGACTCACAACCGCGTGAAAATTGTTGGGTTATTAGATTTGATGACAAAGAAATTGGGTACATTTTATTACAAAAAAGGAAAAATGCGACCAACGCCGCGAATATAATTTGTGCGGTTTACGGACCTAATGTGGTATCAATACGAGTAGCACAAATGTGGTTCAAGCGTTTCAAGTCTGGAAATCTTACACCCGTATTTATAAACGAGTAATTACTTATTACTTAGCCATTACTTCATTGAGACACGGCTAGTTCTTAAAGTAATTACTTAGAAAAACCTATTTTATAGACGAGAAATATTCGTTACTTACTTGAGCAAAGTAACCAAGTATTACTTATTGCTTAGTAACCGGTGAGCCGCGAAAAACGTTCCTTAACATAAACAAGATTTTATTAAAGTTGCAAAATAGAGAGCCAAAAATATATTACGACAAACTAAAATAGCTAAAAATTTTAAAACTTTAAAAATTAATAATACAGAAATTAATCAGACCAAATTTAGATTTTATCGATATTCTTCAATTTTAGTTTTCTGAATGTAACGAAATGCAACATAATAGAATAGTAATGCTACCAAATGAAATTGTCCGTCACACGTATATAAAGTATTTTTGAAGAACTTATTTTTAATTTAGCGTCATAAAACTTGCTTGACGTCGCCCTAGAAATGTCACTAATATTAATTATTATTTATTGATTTATAGATTCTCGAATTTAAGAGAGATAATTAATTATAAAAGTTATTGTTATAACAATATTTTAAATAATTTATTTGAAATGAAATGTTAATCACTGAAGACATCACCTGTGTTTTACTGTTTTATTTAAAGGAAGTTTTGTTGGTTAAATACGGGCACCGGTGTATTTTATAATGGTTGAAAGCCCGCAAGCCTAAGGCCGGGGTCAGCCACCCCGTTGTGTCGACTGCATTGCTTGTCCCGGTGAAATCTCAAGTACCACAATCAATAGATTTTGTCAGTGTAGCTAGAAGCCCCCTTTCTAGCATTACCCGGATAGTACAACGAACAGAGATAAAGAAGATACAAAAGATGGTTTTGTAACGGTGCAAGGAAAGAAGCGCCGACAGCCAACCATCAAGAACCGCTGCGGCTAAGCTAAGGGAACTCTGTGAACACGCCGGTGTATATCTCGCGCCGGCACGTACCAGAAGTTCCGCTACAAGACGAGGGTGCAGATTCTGGAGTCGCGACGCATGGTACTTATGAGGGAGTGAAGCGTACCTACTGATATAGTTTTAATATAAAGTGGTTTTAAGTTGTATTTACTTTTACTAGCACTTCACTATTGTATTATACTGACAAGTATGTTAGTCGGCAAGGTATAGATTTCTGTGGGCCAAAGATGACTAAAATAAATGTTATATTATTATTATTATTGTATTATTTACCCACTGGCTGGCATAGCGCCAAATAAATTGTTTTTATTTTCCAAACCTTACATATTTTTAAAATATCTGTTAAGAAAAATAACCTCTCCATAAAATTCTTAATTAAAGCTATTACTCAAGTAACGATATCGGTGACTATTGCTTGGCTAAGTATTCTAACGTTTGACGTTTCTTACTTCACTCATTTTCTTGACTATAAAATAGAAACTGTTACTTAAGTAATTACTTTTACTTAAGTAACTGCTATTACTCGTTTATAAATACGGGGGTTAGTGTGAAAGACGAGGCTCCCTCTGGGCATCTTTGAAAAAGTGGAGCAAGATCGACATATTAGTAGTTACGATATTGATGAAGAACTAGATGTTGATCACAAAACGTGATGAAAAATGGGTCGACGATAAGAATGTCCGAAAAAGATTCTGGTCGAAGCATGGACAAGCCCCACAGACCGTGGCAAAGCTCGGCCTGACTCGGAACTAAGTGATGCTGTGTGTATGGTGGGATTGGAAAGGAATCGTCCACTATGAGCTTAGGTACGCCGGAAAACTATCAATTCCGACCTCTACTGTCAGCAACTGATGAGGTTAAAAGAAATCACTTCATCAAGATATTTTTATAAAAAAATCTCAAAATTTTTACAGCACCCACAAGATGGCAACAAGTCATCGATCAAAACGGCACATACATATTATAAATAATTAAAAAATTATACCTAAAAAAATATTTTACTTTTGCCCCGACCTTATATTTTGTAAACTAGTTAGTAATTAGTCATAATGTATTCTTCTACTCTATTTTGAAAAAAAAAAAAAGATTTAAAACAATAACACAACATTAGGTAGTTAAAATACTGTTTGAATGTATTGTGGAAACGAAAAGAATACTCGAGTTGAAACAATTTAGTTGTCGAAATTCGTCGAGTTGAAACCTAGTTAGATCGATTTATCGCCCACGAAATCCCCTGCATACTAAATTTCATGAAAATCGCCGTTGCTGAGATTCAGATCATATATACTCCTAATATAAGAATTGTTCGTTTAAAGGTAAAAAATATATATAATTATTTTCTGCCAATCTGTGGAAGCTTGTGTTTGGCATTTTTTACAATCAACTGTCAAACTATTTATATAAAAGCTGTAAGCTTTCCAAGGAAAAAAAACAATGAGTTGCACTCCGGGAGTGCCGGCAGAAGTGAAAACTTGAACATTATATTACATACTGATGAAATTTGCATAATATTTTTCGATCTTACTGACACAATAATAAATAAAATATGAATCATAAATAAAATTATCTTTAGAGCAGGGATGTTTTCCAGACAATTTAAAGCTTTCTTTGATAAAGCCACTGCACAAAAAAGGGTTGAAATCAGATGTTGATAATTACCGGCCTATTGCAATAACTCCAGTAATATCAAAAATTTTTGAAAGAGTCATGTACAGGCGAGTTCTGCACTTTTTAAATAAATATAATATTCTTGCTGAACAACAATGCGGGTTTAGGCAACATAAATCAACTAGTTTGGCGATATTTACATTAGTTAAAGCAGTTATTACCAATATTAATAATAAAATGCCCACATGTGCATTATTTTTAGATTTAAGTAAGGCTTTTGACCGTGATGATCACATCAAACTTTTAGAAAAAAATGGAAATTTACGGCATCAGGGGACCAGCAAAAGAATGGTTTCATTCATACCTAGTTGATAGAAAACACATAACAAGGGTGGCAAGGTTCAATAAATTGCATAATAGCCTAGAAAGTTTTGATTCCGAAGCTGGAACGAATCACTGTGGAGTACCCCAAGGTAGTATTTTGGGGCCACTACTGTTCCTTCTCTTAATTGCCACAGTCAATTAAACATCAAAGTGTATTGTTCGCCGATGACACTACAATTATTATTAAGTGCAATAATATGCAAAATTATGAAATTGAAATTAATGAAACTTTAAATAATGTAATAAAATGGTCAAATACAAATAAATTAAAAATGAATACTTCCAAAACTAGCGTACTTCATTTCAAAACATTCAAAAGTAAACCTGTACATGTTAATGTAAAATATAATAAAGTTGCTATAGAACAAGTACGTAATATAAAGTTCCTCGGCGTAACTCTTGATGAGCATTTCACATGGAAGAATCAAATTGCAATAATTGCAAAAAGAATCAATCAGTTCGTATTTGCCTTAAAAAAGGTTAAAAATATTACATCCAGGCATAGGTACTTCTATAACAGTTTATCACGCATACGTTTGCTCAGTAATCCGTTACGGCATAGTCGTGTGGGGTAACTCTTTTGAAATAGAGAGAATCTTTCTTGCACAAAAGAAGTGTATTCGTGCTATGTTTGATATGCAGTGGTCCGATTCATGCAGGCCTATCTTCAAAGTGCATAATCTTCTCACAGTCCCCTGTATTTATATTTACGAAGTAGCCAGGTTTTTAAGATCGAATCCTACACTATTTGAGCGTAAGAATAATCAAAATAAGAGAATAGTTACACATCTAGATTACGAAATGCCTATTCCTAGGTTAGAAGTCTTTCGACGGAGCTGCGTTTATATGGCTCCCCTAATTTATAATTCTTTGCCTAAAGTTATTACCCAACTACCAATTAAAAAGTTTTCTCTAGAATTAAAGAAATGGTTGCTAAAATAAGGCTTTTATTCTATTGATGAGTTTTTAAAAAAATATCCTTGTAAGTTTTACAGGCATAGATGAATAAAATAAAAGTGTATAGATTACGTAAGTGTATAAAGATGTTTAATGTTGGAATGCAGATTTTATTCTATTGCATGCTTATACTCCCAAATATGTGAAACTTCTATTTTTTATAAGACCTCTGTACCTACCATATTTGATGCAATAAAGAAATTATTATTATTATTATTAAAAAAAAACAAAATCAAAAGTAAAAAAGGAAAAAAATAATCGTTACTCGGACTCGAAATGGTGTCTTCTAGTTTCTAGACCGCCCGATTTCCCATCTGAGCTACCTTCGAATTTTAATCATATTGTAGCAGTTTTTCATTGCTCTCCCTCCGTCTTACAAATTTTCGATCAGGTCACGTGTCCTGACGCGAGTTTAACATTTTTTACCCATACCAAAAAGTGCACAACGCCGCTAAAGAAGTTTTTATTTCAAAAAAAGAATAGTAGTGTACCTCTCCCAGAAGTCCTCGTGCGACACGGCGTCGGGCACCAGCTTGTCGTACTGCGCGCGCAGCAGCGCGCTGGCGTCCAGGCGCCGCGCGGCCGCGCGCGCGCCGCCCGCGCCCCCCTCCGCGCTCTCCAGGCTCGCGCGCCACGCCTCGAACTCGGCGCTGTACGCCGGCACCAGGAACGTCGCGTCCACGCGCTGCAGACCTTCTAGCTCTTTCTGCTCGTTATAAAACGATTGGGTAGATGACTACAATAAATTATTTTACACTATACAGGAAATAGCATTTGCAAAAATATTCTGGAAAACAATCTTTCTCTACAATTTTACGTTGTCATGAATTTATAAACATCAAAACAAACATTGAAACTACATGATTTGACCATACAAAAGAATGACGTCATTGTTTTGTATTTCATATAAATTAGTAGGAGGCGCATCGTTTTGACGTTTCTTAAAAAGATACTGAATTGACTTGACAGTCATCTACCCTATTAGGGTCAAGCTTAGGCCGAAACCGACGTTGAATTTTATAATAGTAGTTGAAAACCTCACCAAGGAGCCTCCCTATGGCTAAAATATCACGTATTTTATGCAATGGCATATTCAAAGGTAGATTACGCGAAACAGGGTTCGGCTCTCTCAAAAATTTATATAGAAGACCTAAATAATAGAACGCGAAAAAAATTGCGTCACTAGTCAAAGAGATTTTCTAGTAGAAGAAATAAAGAAATTTAAGGATATGTCTTAATATGATCCCGCAAAAAAATTTGAAAACTTAAGCGGAAAAATGCAAAAACGAGCATTTTCGTATTTTCATAGTCATGGCGTTCGTAATCTAACATATGTACGAACGAATATTCTATTTTATTTTGACGTGCGCTCCTGCGCACTTCTACTTTATTTTGACGTGCGCTGCGCACTGTGAAGTAATGGTTGTGTGCGGAAGAGCGAGACCGGCGATTGTGTCGCTGAGTACGTAGCGCTAAATAAACAATTCTCTCAGTGTAATGCCCCCTTAAACAATACGGTAACTTACTTTGTAAGTGGAAAGCATGGTGGTGTCTCCTGAAGATAAAATAACTTCGGTGTCGTCCTCATCGTCTGGCTCCGGGTTTAGAACTGTGCTCACCTGACCTGAAATTAACATTACTGTTTGTTTTTTTTATACTACGAAATGAGGAGACGAGCAGGTCGTGTACCTGATGGTAAGCGTCACGCAAGCCCATAACAGTATCAATACCACCTAAATCCTTGTTTGGCAAAGATCTGAATGTCACCGCACCACGCTCCTCATTTGAGACATTAGTTCATAAGTCTGTCTGTTATTTTCCCAGTAATTACACTTGCTACAGTGCCCTTCAACCGAAACACAGTGAGGTCTCAACATCACTATTTCATGGAAGTATAACTGACACTGTTGTGCTATCCACCAAGACCTATGGCTTAGACCAGGGGTGTCCAACACAATTTTTTAAAGATTTAACCTGGTCGCGGGCCGGATAAGGGAATTACGCGGGCCCACCATACGGCCCGCGTAAGTCCTTCATCCGGCCCGCGACCAGGTTAAATCTTTGGCCCGGGGGCTGTATGTTGGACGGGTCTGGCTTAGATCTAGCACAGGTCAAATTTTCACTGATTATGATTTCTCCTCAAAAGGGGAATTTCGGGGTTTCCCTTGAACCTCCCTAAATAAAGACACAGTAGCAAAGTCACAGGCAGGTCACCTGCCTCAAAATTTGTTGGCCGACTTCAGATGTAAAGCGGAAGCCTTCACATCAGGAATAATTTACTCCTAAAATACACTAAGACTTTAGAAAAATACAATTTACACAAATTAGGCGATCGGAGTTCCGTTATTCTGCTTAAGCGTCTATGTTTGCGTGTTCAGTACTCGGTAATCTTGTGGTTTTGGACACGGCAGTATCCTCTCAATCTATTATTTTACCAATTTTTAGCAGAGGTAAAAAATCTATCCGAAAATATCTATAGGAAATCCGAGATGAAAGATCTCGAATTTTCCACTATTATGTCTAACTAGTTGTCCCGCGCAACTTCGTCTGCGTAAATTTCCCCCGTTTTTGCAACATTTCTCATTGCTGCTCCGCTCCTATTGGTCGTAGCGTGTTATATAGCCTATAGCCTTCCTTGATAAATGGGCTATCCAACAGTGAAAGAATTTTTCAATTCGGACCAGTAGTTCCTGAGATTACCACTTCAAACAAACAAAAAAACTCTTCAGCTTTATAATATTAGTATAGATGTGTAAGTTTGCGCTTATGAGTAAGTTTGTGTTTGACTGCCTCTGTGGCGCGGTAGGAGTGTGTCCGACTGCTACGCAAGAGGTCGTGGGTTCGATCCCCACCCAGGATAAAACTTTGTGTGATGAGCACGATGGTTTATTCTGTGTCTGGGTGTTATTTATCTATAATATGTATGTATTTAGAAATATATAAGTATGTTTATCAGTTGTCTGGTTTCCATAGTACAAGCTCTGCTTAGTTTGGGATCAGATAGCGTTGTGTAAGTTGTCCCAAGATATTATTATTATTATTATATTATTATTATTATTATTAATGCTTACCTATAAAGGTGCTAAGACTCTTTTTCATCACATTCGCTGGCGATTCCGGCTCATCTAACTGTGGAACAATGTTATACATTTTTAAAATTCGGAATAAAGTATTGTGGACGTCATTGGAATACAGAAATAAAGGTGTAAACATAAAAATAAGATGTTGCCCCATCTCAAGGTGTCTTCCAAAGCCAACTGTTCAAATATACACGAGTGCACATGCGTGTGCATACACTGCACTCTCTATTCCTGCCTTATTTTAACCATCCTTTGGAGCAAATCTATATAAAAGTGAAGTTAAGAGCCATTTCGCAAATCGACATAACTTTATGGAATGACGTTTGTGCATCGTAATTTATTGAAATTCGGATTGATAATAATTTGGTTTTTAGGTTTGAATAAATGAAATAATAATAAATAAAATAGCATAATTTAATTAATTGAAGATCAATGCTTATTTTGTGATTTAATTGTATTTGTAAAAAAAGTTTAATTAAACTTGTGTAATGTTTTTTGTAGTTAATATATTCCAAAAAATATTGTAAATAGGCGACATTTTTGGAAAAATATTGTAATTTAATGTAATGAATTTAATATAAAATTATGTGTCAACAAATTTACATACCTGATGTTTTGTTAATTTTTTACAGTCTTACTGCGATCGCCAACCCGCTCGCCAAGCGTGGCGATTATGGCAATTACCCCCAGGATCTACATACCAGTAGGTTCTACTGGGGAGACCCGTGCCCAGCAGTGGGCCATCATATGGGTTGATATGATGATGATGATGATGATTTAAAGAGGTTTAAAGAAAGAATTAGCCATTTAAAAATAGCTATACGTACGTGTGGGAAATTGATCACTACAAAAAACAGTCTTTATAAATGTGGTACATTAACTGTCAATATTAAAGATTGGTATTTTTTCATTACATGTATTCGATTATGTCATAATAGGGTAATTAAGCATTTGAAAATGCAGATAAATGCGAAATACCTTAAGAGGTTGTAACGTGTAGTTGTAACGTTACAACTATCGGTCTGGAGACGAAACACCCCCCCTGTCTCAGCTGAATGAGAGTAAGAGAATAAAGAGCACATTGTGTCGGGTTCATGTTTATCATTACTGATGCAGTGGTTCATACCAGGGATGGTACGGAGCTTCGACTCCGACTCCGAAATCTGCTCTGACACTTTTAAATCGAACATTTTAATCGGAGGTACCTAGTGTGAGGCGGCCGCTCCATCAAACTAATTTGTCGCAGATCCATAACATTTACATTTACCTTAATCTAAACTTAAAACTAAGTTATCTTAGGAAACTGCGACAGATAGGTCCACACTCAGCATATTGCTGTGTTGCGGCGAACCACATCACAGCGCTGATTTTCAGTGTGAACCTTATGGGGTTATGATAATGATCACAACACAGCATGCTATGATCGCGGGTTCGAGCATGTTTGTCTTCTCCCACCACCTCCGACTTTGATTCCGACAAACCAAATTTCGAAACTCCAACTCCGACTTCTGTTCCGATAAAACCACCTCCGTAACGTCCCTAGTACATACCTTTAAAGTCTTCCCGATGACAGTGGATGTGGTGCTGAAGACATGGCTCGCCTCGCTCTTAACAGCTGTGCCGATCTCGTCTAGATCCTTCTTCACCATCGTGTACACCTCCGCCGACTGGAACAGATCAAAAATGACCCAGACTTAAATTTTATGGAACTAGTCATAGTTTTATCAACGGATTTGGATCACTTCGTTAAATTGCCTGTTGTTCTAGTGGTTAGTGACCCTGACTGAATAAAACTTTGTGTGATGAGCACGATGGTTTATTCTGTGTCTGGGTGTTGTGTATCTATGAAATGTATGTATTTAGAAATATATAAGTATGTTTATCATTTGTCTGGTTTCCATAGTACAAGCTCTGCTTAGTCTGGGATCAGATGGCGTTGTGTGAGTTGTCTCAAAATATTATTATTATATGGGATTTCCAAAAATTACATTTTAATTCTTTTATTTTTGTTAATTTTTGTATATTTATAGGTAAGTGATCAAAACGATACGGAATAAGCATGCTTAAGCCGGGTAGTTGCGCCAAACTCTATTTTCCTTAGAGTCAGTTAAGATAGGTATCGAGTGATGGCGTTGTTGTGAGAGTTGTCCCAAGATATTATTATTATTTTAAGTATATTAAGAGAGGGATCCCACCACCCAACCTCGATCTGTGAATCACCCAGATTGAAGTAGTAAGGAAATGTCTTTAATATAACAATCGAAATAGATTGTCAGTCCGCACTCAATAAGAGATACCTGCAACTTCAATCGTGGTGATTCACGTATCGAGGGTGGGTGGTGGGATCCCTCCTTTATTACTTAAGATGGATTTCCGCCATGTGACGCCCAATTCAATCAATAATTATTTTAGTCTCTCGGGTATTTTTATTTATCTAATAACAATACCTTTAAACGAGCAATTCTTGTATATATGTACATATAATCTGAATATCTGAAACGGCTCCAACGATTTTCATGAAATTTAGTATGAAGGGGGTTTAGAGGGTGATAAATCGATCTAGCTAGGTTTCATTTTTAGGAAAGTGGTTTTATCCGTGTTTTCAGCAAAATTTCAAATTTCGCAACCTTCTACAAGGTAATAATAGCTCAGGTAGGAAATCAGGCGCTCCCGAAAGCAGAAGACCCAGATTCGATTTGGAAATTTTCCGTTTTTTGTTTCTTTTGTTTTTTGATGAATGTTATTCTAAATTTCATCAGTATGTAATTCGTATCTAAATATAATATCCAAATAACACGATTTATGTAGCTCGGTCATCCAGGTACTGACAATTATGCAAGCGAAGCCGCAAACTAAACATAGTGTTAAGGCAATAAACATTACCTAAACAGTTTATATTTAACAACAGTTATTACTTAAGCGTGATTAAAAATTTATCAAAGCACTATGTTTTATCTTAAAACGAAAGATATACATTCTGAGATAACACTGTTTACAACTGCTGTGCTATATTATATGTTTTATCTCGTAAATATTGTGGAGAATCAGACATTTGTGTGTTTTTTATGATTATTTATATTACTTGTATATTAAGTCTAGCTGACCCGCACAACGTTGTCTGAGTATTAGATATATTTCAGGACTTACATTACATGGCGTGCATTATTTAAAGGTACGAACCTTTTATTTACCCGACGTTTCGATCGAATTGCACCGATCGTGGTCACGGGTCGACTGTGAAACGTCGGGTAAATAAACGGTTCGTACCTTTAAATAATTTACGCGATTAAGTCCCGAATATATCTAATATGTATAAACATCGCGAAAGTTTAAAAACAATAATTCGTCTGAGTAATTTTTCTCCGTATTTGGAACATTTTTCATTGATGCTTCGCTCCTATTGGCCGTAGCCTATGATACTCGCAAATAACGTGCCTTTCTATTGGTATTTTTTTCAAAATTGGTTCAGTAGATCCAGAGATTACCCCTTACAACTTCACAAACTTTACTTCTTTATAATATTAGTATATAAGTCTAAATTGGTTACTCATTTTTTTTAAAGAAGACTCCCGCAGTATGGTACAAGCCCTGTGTCGTGGGGGACTTTACGAACATACGAGTCACGGACACAAAGTACACCCAGACTCGGAACAACAATTTGTGGATCACACAAAGTGGTGTCCCGTGTGGGAATCGAACCCGATTGCGTAGAAGTTGGGCACACTCCCACCGCGCCACAGATATTACTTCTTAATTGGTTCCTAATGTAACTACTAACACAGTACCTAATGTAACTACTAACACAATATGTACCCATGTTTAGCAAATAAAATTGAATTGAATTGGTTACAATTGCAAAAAAAAGTTTGATTATATGTCTGTCTGCCAGGTTAAGAAAAAACTAAAGCCCAAACATACCTGTTTGCACGATAATTAAATGCTCGAAATAGCATTGGAATTTAACTTACTCATTAATATTAGTTACAACTTGTTTTCAAGGATAGATGCAAATCGTTTATTGTTTATTAGATATCGCATGTTTGGCCTTTATTATATTTAATTCTTTTAGTTTACTATTTTACTTCAAACTTAAATTAAATATCTTGGGACAACTCATACACAGCCATCTGATCCCAAACTAGGTACCGCCTGTGTAGATTAGCCATACTCAGCCTTAATTTTAAAGGGGCCGCAAATACATGTTGCTCATTGTGCTGCAAAAGTTAAATAGCACCCCCTTCTCATACATATTTAACAGGTGTTCAGCGCCCTCTACTTGAACTGAAATGATTTACGCAGTAATAAAAACCGTAATCAAAAATTTGATTATCAATTTATTATTTCTATTTACTCAAACATTTAATGAAATAGAGAACACTATTTTAACGATTTTTAAGATCTGTGTGAGCATGCTAACCTTATTTTATCAACCAGATCAGGGCCTGTAAATTTGTTTCTATGTACACTAAAAAATAATGTTTGAGACGTCCACTACATATAAAAAAAATTCAAATGAATTTACGTAGGGCTCTGTCGCAAAATGACCACTTCTCAAAATGACTACAGGTAGCAAAATGTCCCTTTCTCAGTATGTCCCTTTCGCAAAATGTCCCTTTCGCGAAATGTCCCTTTCTCAGAATGTCCCTTTCGCAAAATGTCCCCTTCCTCAAACATGCATTAAATTACATTCATCATTAAATAACTGGTCAAGAGCCAGTGTACAACACAGAGGGGTACTGTATTAATGATCAGTCATTAAAATATGGGTAGGTAGGTGCATGCAGATAAACTAAAATAAAAATAATAGAAATCGAATTATGTCAGATTTACTGTCAATCAAAAGATTATAATAACACAAATAAACAATCAACTTATTAAACTTAACTCAAAATATGTGTAGGTAATACCTATTTATTTTGATGATATCTTTTAATAATGATTGCAATTATTTAATTTTTTATAATTTTTTTGTATTTGAGTTAAGTTGATTGTTTATTGTATTATTTGTGTAAATTGATCTTTTGACATCTGGCAAATTTTGATTTCTATTAATTTTATTTTAGTTACGATTATCATCAAAATAAATAGGTATTACCTACACATATTTTGAGTTAAGTTTAATAAGTTGATTGTTTATTTGTGTTATTATAATCTTTTGATTGACAGTAAATCTGACATAATTCGATTTCTATTATTTTTATTTTAGTTTATCTGCATGCACCTACCTACCCATATTTTAATGACTGATCATTAATACAGTACCCCTCTGTGTTGTACACTGGCTCTTGACCAGTTATTTAATGATGAATGTAATTTAATGCATGTTTGAGGAAGGGGACATTTTGCGAAAGGGACATTCTGAGAAAGGGACATTTCGCGAAAGGGACATTTTGCGAAAGGGACATACTGAGAAAGGGACATTTTGCTACCTGTAGTCATTTTGAGAAGTGGTCATTTTGCGACAGAGCCTTACGTAGTACTAGGGGAGTGTCTGATATATTAGATAAATTATACCACCTCAAAATTTCCTACCAAATGTCACTATTTTTCTTTTCTGGCAACACAAAGCTAAGCGCTCGCAGCGCCACTGATCTCTGGTAGTATAGAGGTCAGTGGGTAGCGCCCTCAACTACTTTTGTTATTCTAATGATGTCCGGCAAGTGCATTCAGTTTGAGTTTTTTATAGAAATAGGGTTTGATAAAACTTTTAAAGCGTGTACCTAAGGACATTACTCAGTGAAAAAGTAATTTAGAGTTTTACTGTATTTTTTTTTGATTGAACAGGTCTTTAATCACTTCTCAAACTATAAAGTAACGAACGTATTATGTTTTGAGATTATTTTGCGGCAAACATATGTTTTTTAAATCTCCTAGTTCGATAATACGTAGCACCAGTAGTGGTAATGGTATAAGTATAAGTTCACCATAAATGACATGGTACACCAGAACCAATGCATGTTTGCCAGATAGATGGTAGTTAAGAAGATTTTATAAATGGATATGAAAATGGAAGGGCTTTCTCAGCTTTAGGGAAGGAGATGATGAGTTTGAACCAAATATCTGCAAGATATTCTGTCCCAAAACCAACTATTTTACGTCATGCTAGAAAACGAAATAAGTTTTCCAATGATTTAAGTATGCATAACGGGAGACCCACTCCTTTCGATTAATGTTAATAAAATTAAATTACTTTGATAATGTAAATACTTAATGTTTAAATTCGTTTAGTTTTCAACCGACCTCAAAAAGGAGGTTCTTAATTCGACCGGTTTTTTTGTATGTTTATTCACCGATTATATAAAGACGGCTGGATCGATTTGAAAAATACTTTTGTATTTGAATCGGTATACTTCCAAGTTTGTCTCATTGTCATCAGATCACGATCTGATGATGGGATCCTGGAGAAATCGAGGGAACTCTTAAAATATTAAAGGCAGTAAACCTACAGTGATTTAGGTATTATTTCAAAGTGGTTCGTGTATTTACTCTTAAAAAGCACCAATTAGTGAAGTGGAACTGATGATGAAGACCACAAATGATGAGCGATGAGAGATGTTTATTTTAATATTAATTAAATGAATTTCGAATCAATGTGATTTTTGTGTTTGTGCACGCGAAATTTGAAATCGTTCGCGGATCATTTTTTGATTCCTGCGGACCACTGATTGGAAACCATTGTTCTATACTATATCTTTACCTAATATTATAAAGCTGAAGAGTTTATTTGTTTGAACGCGACCATCTCAGGAACTACTGGTCCGAATTGAAAAAAAAACTTTCCAAGGAAGGTTACAGGCTATATAACATCACGCTACGACCAATAGGAGTGGAGCAATGAAAAATGTTGCAAAAACGGGGAAAATTTGTTGCGGGGGTCAGCTAGAACCTATACTATCTCACTAGGTATCTATACTTCAAAAGAGGTGAAGTTTGTGAGTTTGTGAGGTTGTATGGGATAATCTCTGGATCTTGAACCGATTTTTGAAAATTCTTTTACCGATCGAATGCCACGTTATTTGTAAGTGTCATAGGCAACAAAGTGGGCATGGATCATCTATATATATTTATACATATTAAAAATCGGTTCTGCAATTTGAGCGTGAAAACGAAACAGACAGACAGGCAGTTATTTTCACACTAGATGTCCCGCGCAACTTTGTCTGCGTAAATTTTCCTCGTTTTTGCAACATTTCTCATTGCTGTTCCGCTCCTATTGGTCGTAGCGTGATGTTATATAGCCTATAGCCTTTCTCGATAAATGGGCTATCCAACATTGAAAGAGTTTTTCAGTTCGGATCAGTATTCTGAGATTACCGCGTTCAAACAAACAAACAAACTCTTCAGTTTTATAATATTAGTATAGATTTATAAAAATAAGTTTAGTGATTTTTGCGTACATCAATACATGTCATTCATGTATTCTTTACATTAAGTTCCAAACCAACACCGGTTCTACATGTTGGCCCCAACGTTGGTCCCAACGCCACTGGATCTAGAATAACGCTCGTCCCAACGTTGGCGCCATCATTAATTTTATTTGGCAACAGCCTATAGGTATACTAAAACCGATCTTACACATAAACCTTTAAAGTACATTTTCCAATGTTTCTGTAAATATTAGCAAACCAGTACATAATATTATCTGATTCTTGTTTGATCATACATTGGCAGTGACTCGTCTCCGTTTCATTGGTGTCGATGACCTGACTGAAGTATTTACAGTTGATTGAATATTTTTAGCATACAAATAGGTTATGTTTGAATGGAAATTAGACATAGATGCCTGCCTCTGTGGCGCGGTGGGAGTGTATCCGACTGCTACGCAAGAGGTCGTGGGTTCGATCCCCACCCAGGATAAAACTTTGTGTGATGAGCACGATGGTTTATTCTGTGTCTGGGTGTTATTTATCTATAATATGTATGTATTTAGAAATATATAAGTATGTTTATCAGTTGTCTGGTTGCCATAGTACAAGCTCTGCTTAGTTTGGGATCAGACGACGTTGTGTGAGTTGTCCCAAGATATTATTATTATTATTATTATTATTATTATTATAGATCATACAACGTTTTGTAAGATAATATCATGCCAGTTGTATTATGAGTTAGGGGACATCTATTATTACGTGGCGCGTTTAGAAGGGGAGGGGGGGTCGAGCCGTACCTATACTAATATTATAAAGCTGAAGAGTTTGTTTGTTTGTTTAAACGCGGTAATCTCAGGAACTACTGGTCCGAATTGAAAAATTATTTCGCTGTTGGATAGCCCATTTATCGAGGAAGGCTATAGGCTAACAAAGGCGAAGGCTATATAACATCACGCTACAACCAATAGGAGCAGAATAGCAATGAAAAATGTTGCAAAAACGGGGAAAATTTACGCTTACGAAGTCGCGCGGGTCAGCTGGTTTCAAATATATCTTACGTGGGGAAGAGGGAGGGTGTTGGCAAGATTAAGTAAAAGTCATTTTATTTAACCGATTTTGAATATTCTTTTACCAATAGAAAGTCACGTTATTAGTGAGTGTCATAGGCTTTATAACATAACGCTACGGCCAATAGGAGCGGAGCATCAATGAAAAATGACGCAAAGTTGCGCAGGTCGGTTAGTTAAATATACGATTAAGAATACTGGCTAGAGTTGTAAAAATCACGATTTTTCAAAATGCAATAAAAAACATTTTCAATGTTTCTTATAAGTTTTATCCAAAATTAAATTGATGAAATTATGCCAATCTTCCTAACAACATTCATAAGTTAATACGGAAGCGTGGTCTTTTTATACAAATCGTTAGCACATGCCAATTGGAGATTTCTTTTAAAAGTACTAATACTAAAACCATACCATCACAAATACTGCCCATATTAATCACTTACTGAGCTTTCGACCGTGTCTCCGCTCGCGTGTATGCCATGATTATATCCTTCCTTAGGACTCAAACTATCTCCATACCAAATGTCATCTAAATCGGTTCAGCGGTTTAGGCGTCAAAACGTAACAGAGTTACTTTTACATTTATATAAAACTAGCTTTCGGCTGCGGCTCCGCACGCGTGGATGTCGGTAATGATTAGTTTGGATGATCTCCCAAGCGATCGTGGATAATCTCGTCAGAGACAAGCAATTTGCAATTGCCCCCCATCCCCCCCCGCCTCGAAAATTTTGACACTGGATCGAGTGTTTACGCAGGCAATTGCCTCCAACCTCTGTAGATGGTGTACTGGTGTTGAATCAAATGCACGCCCCCCCTTGCGAGCGACTCACACTTGACGTTTGAGTCAAATTGCCACCGCCCCCCCCCCCCCCCTAGAACGATTCTGAATCCGCTATATGGTTAATCCGGCTTGTGCCGTATAGCAGGAATAGCAAATCCTACGGGCCCCGCATCTAAGCTCGCCCTCCTCAACTTGAGTCTAATTTTTCGAGCATAGCATCCCCCTAGCAGATCAAAGGCCCCGTAATAGAATTTGGTGCGGACACCACGCTTGCTTAATCGGGCACGGACTCCAGAAACGATAACATTTATATATAGATGGCAAAGTATTCGCACAGTCTAATGATGTGCGAACAGCCGACGGCCACAATCTGCTGGAACCCGGACGCATGATCCAAGCAGTATAAATTTCATGCAAATATGAAACTTATGTCTAAGTACCTAAGTGTTGAATTTCCTCTGGCACAGTGTGAAATGCGCTGCGCTGGGCTCCTGCTTCGTCCGGTTGGTGGAAATCATACATAGCTAATACAGTCGTTCGACGAAGCCGTCCAGACGGGACAATCGAGCGGGGGTTGCGGGACGCGACGCAGCGGGTGGACGGACCCGACTCAGCGACCGCGAGTCTGGCCCGTCTACCCGCCGATGAACGACTGTATCACGAATACTAAACTAATTAGACTGTGGTATTCGTAAAATGATTTTGATCAGCTATGCAGATATATTTGTCTAGTAATTAATTTAATTAATGAAGTGATTCTTAAATCTTTCGATTTAAAGTGGTTTCTGATATTCAGTATGGTAAATACAGCGTGTCTTAATCGATAAATCTTTATGGCTGTCGTTGATATAATGCATTTTTTATTAGCCTAGGCTTAGTACAAGTGAGTCAAGTTCACACTAACTCAGTCGTTATGATGATATTTTATGTAACGTACCGGATTTTTATATTTGTAGATTTTGAAGACATACAATTAGCTAGACTCGTTCTGTCACTCAACCCGAGGAGCAGGTACTTAGGTACAAAAATATGTAGTCAATGAAAACACAATAATTCGTACTTCCAGTTCGACCCCCCCTCCCCTCTGAGCCATCGGCTGGCGAAGCCCCTACAGGGCTCTACTTAAACACTAACAATACGAAATATGCATATCGTGCGAGAAACGAATGCTATTGGTCAGATTAAATTATGACGTAACAGTTCATATTATGTTAAGATATACTGTGTCCTCATTGGCTGTCGCGACTGCCATGACGTCACAGTCCATCATGACTTTTGCGCGCACAGATGGCGTGCTTTTGAAAATGCTTTCGTCAGTTCAATTTTAAATGTTTATTTTTCTTAATAGGAGTAGTTTTTTTGCGCTGCACTTTTTCAATGATGTGTCGATGTAAGCTATATGAAAAAATACATTCAAATTCCCTATTCTGTCAAAATCTGACCCACTCATCAAGAGGAGTTCACTTACATATGTAAAGAAGAATTGTAGGAGTTCAGTACATACACATGTAAAGAAGAATTATAAAGGTACAAAATTAGGTAGCACTTACCTTTGTCTTAGCTGAAGATAGCCAGGTGTCCCACCAGTTGCCAGAATTTTTGTCATCTTGTCTTGGAGTAGCTGTCTCCTCAGAGGGGCTTGAGTCGGTAGATCTGTACAAAGAAACAGGGTTATATTAAACTGAAACATAATTCTTTGTATCATTGATATTTCCAACAATTTGAATTGAGCCTGTATGGTAGATTACTGATCAAATCTTGTTTCACGAGCAGGTCTATGCCCCATAAGCGACAATATTTTGCCAAAATCATATACCAGGGGGTATATGATTTTGGCAAAATATTGTCGCATATTTGGCCCATAGTTGGCTAAAAACAAGTTATATCATACTTTTTTTTTCAATTGTGTGTGTATTTACAATCAGTCCTGGACTATCAGAAAATCTGATGAGCGCAGGATATCATGTTGAGTGTGTACTCCACTGAGTGGAAATGCTCTTAGTAAAGACTTTATTTAGTCAAGTTGCAGAATACCACACCGTTTCAAACGCGTTTTGCTCTGGTCTGTTATTAACTGGGCTGCTAAGTTATTAGGGTGATTAGCTTGTCTTGTATCATGCCTGACAATTTTAAAAAAGCGGCCTTTGAGTTTCTTGCCAGCTTCTTCTCATTTGGAGCAGCTGCCTAAATTGTCATTTTCAAATAACCATTGGTTTAGTTTAATGAAATAAAGATGTTTATTATGTTCCTTACATACAAATAATGGTAAGTCTTCTGGTTTGTCAAAACCCAACAAACTTATAATATATATTAACAAATCCTTATGTCCCTATGGACTTATGTACTGCAGCTGTGGGGCTGTACCAAACAGAGCAACTGAAGATACAATGTTTTTTTAAAATAAAAGATAACTAACAATGTGTGATTGGGTCCCACATTACTAGCAATCTTGTTAACCCCTCCAGCTAAGCTCGAAGACTTGTGTTAGGAGTGGGTTCACGTCGGTAGTATAATGGTTAGAATTTGAACCCGCGACCTTACGCTTGCGTGTCTGATGCCTTAGCCATTAGGCTACCGTCGCTTCAAATATTGTGAATGAACCTTGATCTACCAAGGAATAGGACAAGTGGAATTAGTAGACGAAGTGATTCGGAAATTCGCAGAAGCATATAACAAATTACTTCATCACCATGTAAATCTTAAGACTCCTTGACTGTACAGACTTAAACAAAGACTCAAAAGAACTAAAGAAGCCATTTGACTAAGTGTTGTGTTAAGTAAGAAATAAAATGTGACAGTGCTTGAGATTTATAATACAAGAACAAAGTGTTATCAATTTATAAGACACTAAGGTAAATCAGTGGATATTTCTTAGACAGTTTAAGTCAACATAAAATTACTTATTAGTTCACATTTTAGATTGTAATCTGTACTAACAAACAAACTCTTCATAAAAAGCTGAAGTTTCTTTGTTTATTTGGATATTATAGTAATAATCTCAGGAACTACGGGGAATTGAAAAAATCTTTCACTGTTGGATAGCCTATGTATTGAAGAAGGCTATAGGCTATATAACATTACCCTACAACCAAAAGAAGTGAAGCAGTAATGAAAAATGTTGCAATAATGGGGAATATTGATGCAGACAAAGTTGAAGGGGCATCTATATCTTACAATCTTATATACAAACAAAACAAAAATGTATAAGTAAATAAATCAATGATAAGAGATTGGTATATCAAGCATAGTTGAACTGTGACCCAATACAATCTGTGATGTGTAAAAATCATGAGTTGCAAACCGCAGTTCCTACTGGGTATCTCATAAAAAGCTGTTATGAAACCTAAGCATTGATCAGGTTTATTACAGTACCTAATGTTTTTATTGATATGAACCAGTGTTCATATAAAAGTAATCATTACTGACAGATAAATTTACAGTAATTAAATGAATTACATATATATAAATAATTTTTGCTTTTTAAATAAATAATGAAGACGTCATGAAGAATAATAATAATGATAATTCAAATGTGAAATGTGTACCAATAAATCAAATTGTAGGGTTGCTATGTCCCTGCCATTTTAAAAATCTATACTAATATTATAAAACTGAAGAGTTTGTTTGAAGATGATAATCTCAGCAACTGTTGGTCCGTATTGAAAATTTATTTTACTGTTGGATAGCCCATTTATCGAGGAAAGCTATAGGCTATATAACAGCAATAAAAATGTTGCAAAAACAGGGAAAAATTACGCAGACGAAGTTGCACGAGAATCTTAGGAACTACAGGTCCAAATTGAAAAACTATTTAACTGTTGGATAGCCCATTTATCGAGGAAGGATATAGGCTATATAACATCACGCTACAGCCAATAGGAGAGGAGCACCAATGAAGAATATTGCAAAAACAGGGGAAATTAATGCATACGAATTTGCACGGGTCAGCTAGTTAAATTTAAAATAATAACAATATTTTGCTTTCTTGAGTTATGATTTCACATTACCAACTGTTTATGTAATAGAAAATAAATACATACATATAATAGGTTATGAATTTGCCCTTTAGCAATTTTCAACTTTGATTATACAAATAACAACCCTATTAACTTTGACCCTTTTGACAGTTGTTGCTAGTATAAAGGAAAGTGAAAAATATATCTCAAAAGTAAATCAATATCAAATATTTTGACTCAAGTAAATATTCTGGGCTGACTCTTTAGCTACTTGGTAATAAAATTGGCATAAATATCCATCTCTCCATTTTGGCAATGTTGTTATTCATTTGTATTTGCGCCCTCCTCCCCATGTTGTTCGAGCTGCTCACACTTGACCAATTTTGGAGTAAGGGTGGTCACAAATGTCTACTTTGACTGAAATTTTTATTAAAGAGCTGTAGGTAGAGGTAATAATCTACAGTTTAATTTCTTTGCAATTCTAATTACCATTGTGATAACAAGGCAAATTAGGGAGCACAAATTATCATTTGTTGTAAAAATAAAACATAGACAATGAACATTGTATTATTATCATCTATAGAAAATTAAAAAAAACAACAAAGAAAAGACGACCAAGGACAGCAAAGAGGTTTGATACATTTTATTTGGTACTGCATAGAAACTTTTTTTACTTGTGTAATTTATATCACAAAATCGTTGTAATATCTATGAACTTGACCGTATCTAGTTAACACCGAAATGTTTCGGTTATTACGATTATGTATTTGACATTACACAGTTAGGCACGGAGTAATTCATGAATAAATTGGACCTAATAGGAAGTAAATATGTACTCCATTAATT